>CM060702.1:208399337-208839337 GCA_030686995.1 Artemisia argyi | reverse complement strand
ATATATATATATATATATAATTTCAGTTCGACTTTACCTCCAATTTCCCTCCAAAAAATTTCCCGCTCTAATTTACCTCCAAAAAATCTCCCGCTTGAAGTTCCCTCCATATATCTCCCGCTCTAATTTACCTCTAAAATTTTTCGCTTGAATTTCCCTCCAAAATTTCCTACTTATATTTCCCTCCAAAATTTCCCCCCTTATATTTCCCTCCAAGAATATCCCGCTTAAATTTCCCTCCAAAATTTTCCCTCCTAACACATTCGCACATTAAACACATTTTTACTTTCACACCATCCGCACATTTATTACAAACACACATTTATTATAGGGCTGTTTGAACATAATTGAATTCAAAAATTATCCCGCTATTGAATTTGAATTTGAAATTCAACCGTTTAACCGCCCATTTACTGCACACGTTTTTTTTTTGTTTTATATATATATATATATATATATATATATATATATATATATATATATATATATATATATATATATATATATATATATATATATATGTTTTGGGTTTTTTTCTTTAAATGATAAAAATGAGTAATAGATAAAATTGAAAAATGTAATATTCTAATAAAAATAGTAATAAATAAAAGTACAAATAAGATCTTATTCTCTTTTGAAAGATTTGGTGTTTTTTTCCAAGAAATTTGGTCACATGGGGTACTTTTCAATAAATTTCATACCTAACACTTTTTTTCTTGGATTATTTATTTATGGAAAACAATGTACTTCGCACACTCGCACGTTCGCACATCTGAAAATTATATTTCTACAACAACCACATATTTATTGACATGTACTTTTAATTAATATATATATATATATATATATATATATATATATATATATATATATATATATATATATATATATATATATATATATACAACACACATATATGTTTTGGGTTTTTTTCTTTAAATGATAAAAATGAGTAATAGATAAAATTGAAAAATGTAATTTTCTAATAAAAATAGTAATAAATAAAAGTACAAATAAGATCTTATTCTCTTTTGAAAGATTTGGTGTTTTTTTCCAAGAAATTTGGTCACATGGGGTACTTTTCAATAAATTTCATACCTAACACTTTTTTTCTTGGATTATTTATTTATGGAAAACAATGTACTTCGCACACTCGCACGTTCGCACATCTGAAAATTATATTTCTACAACAACCACATATTTATTGACATGTACCTTTAATTAATATATATATATATATATATATATATATATATATATATATATATATATATATATATATATATATATATATATATATATATCTGTTTTGGGTTTTTTACTTTAAATTATAAAAAAGTGTAATAGATAAAACTGAAAAAGGTAATATTTTAAATATGATCTTATTCTCTTTTGAAAGATTTGGTCATCTTTTACAAGAAATTTGGTAGCAAAGGGCAGACGAAATTCGCACGATCGCACAATCGCACATCTAATGATCGGTGTAGTATAAATATAAGTGAATAACACTTGTTATTACCACACAAACATTTATATACTTTTTCTTTGTTAAAAGCTCCAATAACTAAACGTGAAAATGAATTCACCACCAAACTGGGAAGAATTACTTGACATAGACGACTCGGATCTCCGACTATCCACCACTACCCAAAACATGGTTTCATATGAAGATTGTGATGAAATGCCGGTTAATATAATACGAGGTCCTGCAGGTATGGTTCGAACAGCAGATATCCACAAAACTACGGATATTCGGGAAGGTGTGAATGAAATGCCGGTTAATATAATACGAGGTCTTGCAGGTATGGTTCGAACAGCGAATATCTGCAAAAGTATGGATATTCAGGAAGGTGTGAATGATGGTGTAATGGAGACACATGAGTACATTAGGAAAGTAGTTCATGATGTCAGCGAGGATTCTGATTTTAATAGTGGGCCATGGGTTAGGGCGGTTGAGTATATGAAACCCGATGAAGGTATCATGATTGGTTATTTTGCCGATGTCAAAAAATTTATCAATAAAGGAAAACTTGAAAAGGTTATTGGGATAATCAAGTCTTGCACTCCAAATGTGTTGGGTGATCTTACAGTAACATTGAGAGACATGTCAGGTTTAATGTCAGGAACAATACATCACAAAGTGTTTAATGATAAAAGGTTTGAAAAAAAGATGGTGGTCGGATCTGTTTTGATACTTCATAATGTTTCTGTGTTTTCTCCTAAGCAATCTGGCAATCACTATCTTAACATTACAATAAAAAATATTGTCAAGGTCTTCTCCCCCGATGATACGGTTCCTAATAATGGAAGTGGTGTCGGAAGCAGTGAAAGTGTAATAGCACCCAACACTTGTTGGTTTTGATGTAATTTTATAATATAGTTTTAATTTTTAGGATTTGTATTGTTTTAATTATTAGGATTTGGAATGTTTTAATTTTTAGGATTTTTAATGTTCTAATTTTTAGGATTTTTAATGTTTTATTTTTTAGTTGGGTTTGTAATGTTTTGAATGAGATTTGTTGTTTATTTCGCATATCTGTACATTAAATACAGTTCCACTTTTACACCATCCATACATTTATTACAAATGGCACTTTTAATTAAATTCTAACGTAAAACATTTTTTTTAACAATTTATGGGTTTTGTAGTAAAAAAGCAATTTATGGGTTTTTAAATTTTTTTTAACAAATTATATTTTCATATGATAAAGCTTTTTCACTAAGGTTTATTGTTATACGTGGACACAACATATTATAAAACAATAATGGTTTATTTCGCACATTCGGAAAAGTCGCACGTTCGCACATCTGAGAATTAATTTTAGTTCCACTTTACCTCCTATTTCCCTCCCAAAAATTTCCCGCTTTAATTTCCCTCCAAAAAATCTCCCGCTTTAATTTCCCTCCATATATTTCCCGCTTTAATTTCCCTCCATTTATTTATGAAAACAATGTACATTCGCACATTCGCACATCTGAAAATTAAACAGTTTTTTTACTTTTACACCATCCGCACATTTATTACAGAGGTACTTTTAATTAATTTTTAAACAAACACACATTTATTACAGTGATACTATTACAATGGTACATTTAATTAAATTCTATAACAAATTTTTTTTAAGGGTTTTGTAGTAATAGCCTTAATTGAGCGGTGTTGCCGTACGATTAAGTTTTTTTAATTTATACAAGAACCAATAGCCTTAATTGACATGTACTTTTTATTTATTGTCAATCCTAAAAGATACAATCCTAAAAGATACAATCCAATTATTAAGTCACACAGTCGCACAAATGCAACATTAATACTTCCCGCCAAAACTTTCCCACAAATACTTCCCTCCATAACTTTCCCGCCCAAATTATTGCGCCCAAAAAAACATTATTTATACCTAAAGTCATTACGTACAATTTAAACAAACAAAAGACACACTATGCCTCAACTTTCTACTGAATTCATCGTATTTGGGATACTAACACGGGTGCCACCAAAGGCGGTTGGTCGCTGCAGATGTGTTTGTAAGGCATGGAATGAATCACTATCAGGAAATGCCTTTGTAAGGGAACATTGTTCTCGCTCGGCAATTCCATCTAATCAGAAATTTCTCGTAATTGAACACCAAACCTCCACAATTCATCCAATCAACTTTGAAACCCATGATTATGAGCCGGGCACTAGTGTCACCATTCCTTTTGATCATCGATCATATGATAATCTATTCAATGTCGTGAAAATTCTATCACATTTGAATGGATTATTGTGTGTTTGCAATGATTTGACATCCGATTTGTTCCTTTGGAACCCACTCACAACCTCTTTCAAACGCTTACCACCCCCATATTCCAACGACTTCTATATAGATAAACTTGATGCAGTTGGTCTGTACACCGACACGCATGATGACTTCAAAGTCTTGTATATAAGGCGTAGGAATGCTACGCTTGCGGTCAATGTGTATTCTAGGAGGTACGAATCATGGAGAAACATACCTCTCACACTACCAGTTGAGTATCTAACCACCCGTTTCTGTTGGTCATCTGGTACTTCATGTGGTGGTAATCTTTATTTCACTGTTAGCGAGTCAGTTGTTGGAGGTATCAATTTCATGATATCTTTTGATGTAAATACAGAGCAATTTCAGATGATGAACATTCCACCGATTCCTACACATGGAATCGTTTATATTCTTTTAGTGGACGCACAAGATGAGCTAGTGATGTTTGCTGCCACTGGATTTCATGAGATGACAATTGACATGTGGACCCTTCAACAAGGTACATGGTACCACATCCACTCATTTCCTCCAATATCACTCGATACATGGTGCTCGATAACACATTATGTGACAAACGGAAATAAGTGGTTTGTGATGGCAAAATTTCAGAAGATTTTTGAAATCGATACTGGTTTGATGTGGTTTGACCGTTTTTATCCTGTTACTTCTTTTCTGTGTTCTAATGGTGCGTTGTTTACGGAGACCCTCGTTTCACCTAGTATCTAGGATATGTAATGTTTTAATGGAACTCAAGATAAAGCTAGAATGGTATAAGACTCATCAAAAGAAAACAACTCAATCAGCTGGACCTTGCGACGAGATGGGCAATCTTAGTTTGAAGTAATCTTAGTTTGAAGAAATTCAGCTGGACTTTCTAAGTTTTATTAAAGCTTATGTAGTTTAAGGGTTTTATGTTACGGGCGAATTTCGTTTGTTTTTAGCCATTTAGGGATGATGTAATGGCTATGGCCTATTTGGTATGTATTGTTGATGAAATGGAATGGTATTAAGTTAACTTTCATGGAATGGTTTTAAGTTAAATGAAATGGAAGTAGCAGCAATTGGAATTTGTAGTATGCAAATGGAATTTGCAGTCTTGAGTTGAAATGGATGATGCAAGAAAACAAAAGCTACCTATTAGTGATAGGGATGATGCAAGAAAAAAATAGGAGGGACGAGGGTAGGGATTTTACACAAACCAAACTACATTCATATACATACCCTAATTTAATTGTTTACAAAAGATGTAGGTTGGCTACGCAACCTAAACTGCCTACGCAACATAAACTGTTATGCAACCAAGTTGCATAACCAAATGACCTAGTTCATAGACATACCTGCTGATGCAACGTTATCCAACCATAATTGTTTTACAAAATATTAGAGGTTGGCTAAGCAACCTTAAACAGACTAATTGTTTTTCGTCATACAACACCACATATGCTAGAGCTACTGTTCATGATATCAACGGTTTCGAGTGAGGACTTTCTTGCAACGAGGTGGGGAAGGTAATTCAATTGAAATTACCTTCTTGTATTTCCAATAGTGTGCTATCAACTGTTCACGATATGCTAGAGCAAAGGCAGCAGGATCATCAACCATCGGCGGAAGATTGTGTGTCAAACGGTACAGAAAGACGCAGACCCATATACCACAGTCTCCGTAATAACCACTTTGGATTGGCACATTTTCTTCATACCTAAAGGTAATTGAGTAACCTTTCGGATCAATGTTCTTTTTTGCCATCACATTAGCCTTTTCAAGGTATGGGGGAATAACAGCTGCAAAATGTTCCATCCACGTATCCCACCAAGATTTGCCTTCATCATCTGGACCATGCAAGCTGTCGTATATGGTAACTACCCCTGAACGAAGATGCAATACTCCCAATGCCCAATGAATCTTGGGCTCGTTGATTGGAAAGTACACCTACAATATTAGAGGAAATGATTGCTATTAGAAGTTAACCGAGACATATATGTTTTCCACACACAGTTAATGCAGGGGATATTGCGAGCATCACTAGTGGGTCCGACTTACTAAGGGGTTAAGGCTTGTTCGAATTCGGACTTCTTACGTGTTTATCAACCTAAGCATCACTAGAACAGCTAAATGACATAATTACAAATTGGTAGAAATGGACTTCTTACCTTTTCAATATTTTCGGCCCACCAAGGCACACCATACGTCTTGCCAGTCGCATAATAAAGGGGGACGTCTCGAGAAAGAACTTTTAAGTCGAAAAATGAGCCGACCATCACCCAATCGGCATCTTGAGGTCTGAAGTGCCACATATACATAAACCATGCATTGATGTGCTGCGATTTAAAAGTAGGAATAAATTAATTACTACAATAGGAAAAATACATATAAATTAAACGGGTAAATTAATTACGTACACAATCAGATAGCCAGCCTCTTTTGCATCTGTCTTTGCCCACTAAACCAACCCAAAACTTGTTATAAAATTCTCCATTAATCCATGGAAGTTGAAATTTCATCTCCTTCTTTGTACGCAGTAACAAGGCTATCTCTGGCGGCGTATTGACTACGCCGGCAAATGAACCTTCTGGACGCGTCAATTCCTGTGAAACATTTCAATGTTAAACAATGATTACTACCCTAAAATACTACATAAGGTTTAAAAAAATAAAAATTGTATACGTACCTCTCTCCACGGTTCAAACTCGATATCATTTCCATCCGTTCCAATCAGATTTTGCATCGCAGATTTATAGACCTTGGATCTAGGACGACCCTTTTTTGACTTTCTTGGCGTGGTGGGTGGGGGAGGTGTGAATGGATCACAAAGATGCTTGCCCTTCTTTCTTGCTCGTTCGAAGGGAACCCTTAAAGTTTTAACAGCATCATCCATTTGCATGTCCTGAAAATGAGATACAAATCAGTGTTATGCAATTAATCATGAAACTCAAGACATATATGTTGAACGTAACACATAAAATTTGCATACCAAATCAATCTCTAAGTGATGGTCACCCGTAATAGGGGACAAAGCGGTTTCCGCGTCAACCTGAAAATGAGGTACAAATCAGTGTTATCGAATTTAATATTACTATTAAGGTACAAATCAACATACGTAATGTTTCTAAGTTTTGTACACCCTAAAAGTATTAAAAGACAACGCAATTAACAGCGGCATCAATTACTCTTATCAGTACTAGAAAATGACATAGCAACCAACCAAACATAAAACCTACCTCAGTCCCATGTTCGAAATGAAGAGAAAAATGAACATACGCTAATTTATTAAAAAGCTAATTTATTCTGGATTTCAAAGGCTACTGATCACATATATTTTATTATATCTTATTGATTATATTGGGTTGTTATTGTTTGACTTTCGGCTCTTTAACGTCTCATAAACCCTAGTTTTTAATTAGGGTTTTAATGGTTTTTTTGATATATGTGTTTATTGTTGTGGTTTATGGTGGAATAGATCATGAAATCTGTCTTTTTGGATTCTGGTGGAGAGAGGAAGAAAAAGAAAAAAGACAACATCTTAGATTTGCATACCTCATTAATCCCTGAGTTATCCGGAGTAGGGCCCAAATCTTGTTGCGCGTCATTTTGTGTATCCTGAAACTGAGATACAAGTAAACCATTAAAGAATAAATCTAGATAACTATAAAACAATTACTTTAGTACACGACAAACAATAAGCAATAGCCAATGTTATTTAAAGTTTTATCACATGACAATCAGTATTACGAAGACATATGGATATGACAAACGTAAATTAATATCTACTTCCAAAGCTGGAATAAGGCCGTATCTAAAATCATGAACAGTGAACTGTGATGCTTTACCGTAAGTTACACTGTCAAGCATTTGTAAATCTATATCAACTTCTAATAAGGAAGAAAGGTCACGTATCAGAATAATAAGGAACTATAGCCCACAAGTGTAATCTAACAGAAATAAATCAGCTGCAATATCATGAAATCGCAGCAAAACCATATATTCACTAATCACTATCCTAAATATACGCTATTACTGCAACATCTAGCTTATACGCAAGTTATCAGACTAAGCTAACTATTCAAAATGCAAATTCACTAACAACACTAAAATCAAATCAAATGATAACTAAAAGCCGTAATAAGTCTAATACAAGTATTCGACGACAACTAGAAGTAATAAATGAGTTACAGTAATAAATAACGTATGGGGTCAATAAGCTAAGGGAAAATAAGCCAGGACCCAAGATAAGCTAAGCCCTCAAAAGTTGAGCTGCTCAGCTCCCTAAAAAGCCAAAGATCTAATGGTGGGGTCCACTAGGCAGCAAGATACAGGCCTGCAAAATATGGCCAATGGCCTGAAGATCCTAGATTAATGATGATGTTGTTTTGAGCTAAGATGAGACTAATTTAGGCTATGTCATTTTACTTGATAGTGGTTTGATCCCACTCTAACTTTGAAGACAACAATATCTGAAGCTGGGATAAGACAACCCATATTCATTTAAATATTCTCAAGCATACTTCTCCTATGTGGTGAATTTTTTCAAATTAAGACTCCCAAATAAGTTGCGCTTTGATATAACAGAATTTTCATTCTAAAGGTTTATGGAATGCAAGTATAGAATTACATAGCTTTTATGAACCAATACGTCAGTTTTCACTAAAAAATGCGTGTAACCAGTTGTCATAATCAGTTATACACATAAGTGGAATTATAACATAATACAAAACAAAATTCCACTGAGTATGCAATTGATGAACTTTAAACTAGATTTTGACTTTATACCAAATTACCTACTGATTTTATGCTATTACTAACCTAAATGGACCTAATGTATGCTAAGTAGACTAAATGTTTTGACCAAAAACAATTTCAAGCACAGGTAAGCTTGCTGAACCAAACAACCCCTAATTTAACTGATATGGAACTTTTATGAATCAAATGCTTGAAACAATCCACTAAACCATTACATCAACTGATGTATTGGACTGATTTAGGTATAAATGATCAGAGTTTAACATCAAAATAAGGGTTTAGCACTAGAATGCAATCTGTGACGGTTGTAAAACAAGCTTACCATATTATCCGGAAGGGAGGAAAAATAATTCAAATTCGTTAACTCATCCTCTTCAATGGGCTCTTTAACACCATCCTTAACACCATCATCTTCCATAGGATCCTTAACAGCATCCTCTTCCATAGAAACATTAACATAATCATCTTCCATAGGCTCATTAACAGCATCCTGGACCATAGGCTCCTTTCCACCATGATCTTCATCATAATCGCCTTTCATCTTCTTATCACCATCCTCTTCCATAGGCTCCTTAACATATGACTTTAAAAAAAAGTCAAAAAATTAGTAAATACTTAAAAAACAATTCATATATGTTAACAACTATTTTAGTAACACACACCTCTGGCTTCTCAACATCGTAGGATACTTCATCAGCAGACTCTTTAGCAGGTTGGTTAACCACTCGATCTGTAACATCAATGGGAACCTTACATGTTTTGACTAACTTCTCTACTGCAGCTAAACGACCATCCATACTCGCCACATACTTCAAAAGTTCTTTTTTGCTCATGTGCCTGAGGGATTCATCCACTTCCACATCACTAGAATCATTGTCATCAGAACAACCTTCATCCACTACACTTGTATGCACCTCGGTACGGATGCGTAGTGAGGTGCGAATCACTTTTTGATCAAACTTATGACAAACCCTATACTTCATCTTGTCACGTTTAACAGCTTTGTTATTTCGTGAACTTGATACGCATGGGTTGTCAAAATACTCCAAACTTGAGATCCACCACACTGATGCCATCTCGGCAGCTGTTGGAATGATACTTTGTGGTGGTGTGGTTGAATAAAAAAGTTTTTTATATTCTGATTTGTTAAACGCTTTCACATCACCCCAAGCTATCCCCCGTGGAAGAGCATTCTGTTTTTTGTCCCACCATAACTTTGACTCAGGAAAGCTTTCAAGTACAAAAATCTGTATAGTAAATTAAGCATTCAGTTAGATTCAAACAGTGGTTTTTAAGAATAATGAGACCATGTGATCTTCAAAAAAAATAAGTATAAATAAACGTAATAAGCTAAAACTAATCCAAGTGAGACTAACCTTCAATGCGAAAGCAAATCCCCATAAGTTATACACTGCCTGGTATGCAGACCCCTTCATTGCATACTCTTCCATGTAATCATTTCGTTTGTTAGAAACCGACATGTAATTCCGTTCATGGAATTCTTGCCACATATGCTCTCCCCAGGGAAAAGCATTCCATTCATCTAGATCATCAACTAGAGATACTATCTCTTTGACCATAACATGCCTCAACTCTTGACCCATAAAACAAAAGTCAGCCACTAGTTGAAGGCAAACACGCACAGCATCGGGTTCGGCTATCTGCTTAAACTTTTTGGACTCAAGCAAACTTAACAGATTTTCACCCTTCAAACTGGGAAGACCGGGGAACACACGCTTCATGAAAGCAGACTTAACTTTCTTCAAATGGGCTAAAGAGATGTCACCAAAGCGAAAGCCTGTTATAAGACAAAAGTTTTTCCCACCCATCTGTATTGTGTGTTGGCCAAAGTCAAAAATAAAGGGGGTGTCATAAGTTGAATCTGTAACATTCCTTTGATGCCAAAGAAGGAAATTCAGAACATGGTTGTGATGATCTTCAGTTCTAATTTCAAGCCATGGGCCGAAAACACTACTTTTGAGCATGTTGTAACAATTTCCCCCCCTGTCCTTTAGGCGCGCTCGGATCCTTCCAAGCAGGTAAAGCTTACTTCTTATGGTCACCCGGGCATTAACAACCTAAAAATAATAATAATAATAATAAAGAATTAAGATTGTGAAGTAAACCATAGTAAAGCTTACACAACATCAGTACAACATTATACTAGCATTAACATTTAGTCCCTTATACTAGCATTAACATAAACAAATTGAGATGAAACGTTACAGATGTTTAGTAAAGAAAATAGTCTAAGAAACATCACTCATCTTGAATGCGATAATGAAGGAGTGTGACATGTCATGAACAGTCCACACTATATCATTCTCGCATTGAAGACGTCTCAATTATAACGGCATATCTATCTAACGGTTTTTGGTTTTTAGCTTTAATGCTTTATTTTCAGGATACCGTTTTATACAGGTTGGTGTTTGATCAAACACCAACCTGTATAAAACGGTATCCTGAAAATAAAGCAATAAAGCTAAAAACCAAAAACCGTTAGATAGATCTTCCGCTATAATTGAGCTTTAAGTCCTTAGAAAACATGTTCTTACTATCATTTTTATCGCTCAAAAAAAATGTCATGAACATACTTATTAATGAAGTAGATTCGGCGACATTAGAGAGCTAATTAAATATACACTAAATAAATAAGGAAAATTTTAGTTTTCTTAAAATGTCATAATGCCCAACGTGACGACAACAAAAACAAGTACAACATTATACAACATTATACTAGCATTAACATTTAGTCCCTTACACACTAACTTTATCTTTTTTAACAAATTGAGATGAAACGTTACAAATGTTTAGTAAAGAAAATAGTCTAAGAAACATCACTCATCTTGAATGCGATAATGAAGGAGTGTGACATGTCATGAACAGTCCACACTATATCATTCTCGCATTGAAGACGTCTCAATTATAACGGCATATCTATCTAACGATTTTTGGTTTTGAGCTTTAATGCTTTATTTTCAGGATACCGTTTTATACAGGTTGGTGTTTGATCAAACACCAACCTGTATAAAACGGTATCCTGAAAATAAAGTATTGAAGCTCAAAACCAAAAATCGTTAGATAGATCTTCCGCTATAATTGAGCTTTAAGTCCTTAGAAAATATGTTCTTACTATCATTTTTATCGCTAAAAAAACATGTCATGACCAGACTTATTAATGAAGTAGATTTAGCGACATTAGAGAGCTAATTAAATATACACTAAATAACTAAGGAAAATTTTAGTTTTCTAAAATAACACTAACTATTTTCAACAAACCCTAAATAAACTTCAAGATACAGTAAATAAACTTCAAGATACAGTAACGGCAACGAACCCTAATCAAATAAGCATTTCTAAAATAACACTAACTATTGTGAACAAACCCTAATCAATAAACTGCTTATGTGCTTAATAAGGGGAACACAACCACTTAAGGCTTCATTTTCTACTTACTAACGGCAACGAACACAACCATCTTACTAAACCCCAATCAAAAAGTCAAAACACTCTAAATAATATTCAATCGATACAGATAAGCATAAAAATATAACAATATTTTTTAACTAAACCCTAGTCAAAATGTCAGATAAACCTATTTCTAAATAGCAATCACTATATATTTAAAAGAAACAAACTTCTTCATTATTCAAGTTGTTCCTTGATTTTTAACTTTATTTTATTTTCGACAGGTACACGAGTGTGGAAGTGGTATGACTTTATAAATATAATCACAGTCAGTTTTGTTGCAGCTACTCCGAAGTTGATCATTTGCCTGTAAGAAAAGTTAATTTTAATCCTCGATCACTAAGCGTTTCGCAAAACAACTTCCTTCTAAATAACGCAAATATATCACCGTAGCTAGCATTTCTACCTGGTTACCTAAACGTTTACTTACATACACAAATAATATCAAAACAAAAGCTAATTTTAATCCTCCGTCACTATACATTAACACGAAACAAACTTCTACATTACGCAAATAATATCGATATGCCTACATTTATACTTATTGGCTCATCAGAACAAAAGCTAATTTTAATCCTCCGTTTTGCAAATATAATTCTACCTGGCATCAGTGCCGTTTGGTAAAAAAACTTCCTTCTACATTACACAAAAAATATATCGACATAGCAACTATAATCATAAGCTACTTATCTGGGAATTAGCCCTAATTTTACCCTTATTGTAAAAACACTCAACTAGGGCTTATTAGCCCATAAGCTGCTTATAAACATAAGCTTATAGGAACACCATTAATCCTCAATGAGATCAAAACTTTGATAATCTTACTGATCTGGGAATTAGCCCTAATTTTACTCTTATTGTAAAAACACTCAACAAGGGCTTATTAGCCCATAAGCTGCTTATAAACATAAGCTTATAGGAACACCATTAATCCTCAATTAGACTTACGTGAATACTAGGATCCATTGCACAAGCTATTGAACATCGATCCACTAACACCTAATCGTTCAGACCTTTTTTTTTTTTTTTTTTTTTTTTTAATGGTTTAGAAAGATAGAAAAATAAAAATTAGTAATGAGATCAAAACTTTGATAATCTTACTGATCATCGTTTTTGCCCTAATTAAACACTCAACAAGGGCTTATTAGCCCATAAGCTGCTTAGAAACATAAGCTTCAGCGGAACACAATTAATCATCAATTAGACTTACGTGAATATTAGGATCCATTGCACAAGATGATGAACACCGATCCACAAACACCTTTGGGGCAAGAGAGAAAAATAATCGTTCATGGTTTTTTTTTGAAAGAAACCTAATCGTCGGTTATGTTTTTTTTTTTTTTTTTTTTTTTTTTTTTTAAATGTTTTGGAAAGAAGATAAAAATAAAAAAGGGTAATGGGACAAAAGACAAGTACAATGGAAGAAAATCTTTCCAAAAGATTGTGGTCTTTTCCAAGATATATGGCACATGGGTAGCCGACTTTCGCACGATCGCACGATCAGAATTCGCACGATCTAAAATTAAAGTCAAAGGCCACTTGGGGGACAAGTGCAAGTGGGGTGAGGCTGCAATGATTGGCAATGTTGTTTTGTCTGGGACACGTGTAAGAAATTTAAAGGGATCGCACGATCGCACTTGACTAAATTGGGAAATGAGGTTGGTTTTGTACTCCATAAATAAACTCAAAAAATAAATGTACTGATTTTGGAATTTGCCCTTTATTAACAATCATCTGCATGACTCTCTGCGCCTCCTTTGAAGCGTATGAGATGACGACCATTGTATTACTGCATGTATTTATTGATATATCTACATAAGCGAAGAAACATGTGATCAACTGTTTCGTTTGTTTTATTGGTATATGCAAAGTGAGATCTTTCTAAGCTACACTCGGATTTGTGTTTGATTGAAGACATTTCTATAGTTCATCTTTGCGATAGGTTGTGTTTTTATAGAATAATTTTTGTAAGGTTTTAGTATGTGTTTCTTCTTATGCTGTGAAAGTTAGTTTCTGTGTGTTTGCCTTTCAATAGGCATCTAAAAGTTAGCATCGAGACTCATCCAATGAGTGGCTAGAGGCTAGTCTAATCCGGTGAAAGGTTAACCGGTTAACCGAGCATCCAACATTCCAACATATGTGGCTATTAGATTAACTTTACCTAAACAAAAGCATATTAGGCATGGTGATTCAAGCTTTAAGAGTATCCCCAACAGGGTTGCTCTAAGGACCTAATTAAACTCGTGTTGGTTGGCTTCTATCCAAAATTTTGCAGTTAGAGATAAACAAGCCAAAGAGTTTTTCGTTATAAGATAGACAAGCAATAAATGTGTCCTTCAATGCTCTTATACATCTTGAAGAACGACCCTCTAGTTTAATTGAACGTCCAAAATACCCTTTTGGTTTTGCTTATGACAAACACTAGTCGTGTCTACTGTTGGTGTAGTTGTAGATAATGAGAACCAGGGATCATGTGGTGTAACAGTATTCGTGAGATATTTATGTCTTCAACCAAGAGGTTGTGTGTTCAAGTCTTGCAAAGGACAATCTAAGCGAGATTGTTATGATTTGTTTGAGAATGTACGTTGTGTGTGACAGTTTGGATAAAAAATTAAGAAAAAGAAAAACTATGGTATTAAGATTTGTAACTACTAGCTTGTTGAAGAAAACTGCAGATTAGTGTGGTGGTTCTTAATTTGTGACTTTATATAACGAAGAGAAATAATTGGTATGACATGTTGGATTAGACATGAGTTTAGGCATATATCGGCTACGAAAATCATTTCTCGATAACGAGTGGGTTCTGGTAACTTTTAAAACAGATATAGCTAATGGCTGTAAATTTTTACAACTACTAATATAGCTGTAGGCCATGGGCCGAATCATATGGGCTAGGCCACGCCACAAGATTAGTCCATCTTAGGGTCGATATAAGTTTCAAGACCTTAAAATACATACAATGAAATTTGTATTCATCAATTTGTGTTTGTTTAGTGTCTATGAAAGTGTCGTAGACAAATGTTTTGATTTAACATAATTTAAATTTGCCTTTTGGGACATCTAAAAGGTGTCGATATGTTTGTCTTAAGACTTAAATGATTATTTATATCTTTATAACAAGATAATTAACTATAGTCAAGTGTTTGAACATTAAGCAATTTTGACTATTCATGGCCTCAAGGGAAATCGATAGATATATCTCTTCCAATTGGAACAAATCTTTCAAATTCGGTCTTTCTGAATGTAAGTGCATATCATTTAAACAAAATTTGTTTACACGCACAAAAATCAATATTGTGACATCATGTCGCGGCATGTGACCAGATCGATGACAACTATGAAGAGCGACTAGTGACTTGAATATGGGATCAAAGTTTAAGGGATCAAATGACCTTAATTCAAGCAAATGTGTCACTCACTGTCTCAATCTAGTGCTACAAGAATATTCTTCTAGAAACCAAGAACCTTGTTAATCAAGCTCTTTTTTTATTCAAAGTTCTAAACAATCAGTGATTCAACGTGTAGTGGTGCGCGGGTCAAAGAGATGGCGCGTGAGATGGTTGTCCTTATTACGCCTAGTCTTAGGGTCTCTGGATAGAGTTGGCTAATCAAATAACTCCTAAAATTTATATATTACGAGAGACTCTAAGACTAGGCGTAATAAGAACAACCATTATTTCTAATAACTGTGTTAAATGTTTTGGTTATATTGTTTGGCATGTCAATAAGTTTACCTTTTTGGCCTAATCATCCTTATCATTTTTTCTTTTATCAAAATAATGTCTTTTTTAGGTTGTATTTGAATCATTGAATCTCTCTCCACCTCAAACCTAGGATTCAAAGATCTCTTTCACGAACAAGAAACGCGTAAAGTCATACTTGATTCATTGTATCTAACTTTTTACATGACTATAATTTTTGTCCTTGACACGAATGTCACATGGATAACATGGTGAACGGATATTCAAATGATATAAAAACTATAGATTATATATTTGATACAATGTATTTATGCATTATACGAGGTCACACATAGCGTGTGTTTGGCAAAAATAACAGTAACAATGAATATTAGCAGTACGTAGTAGGAGCGAACAGTAGCAGCTTTTTTCTATAATTGTAGGTGTAATCATAATGTGTAAAACAACTCTTAAATGTTCAATGCTTCTAAATGTTATTTCATGAAACGTTAAAAAATGAGCATCCCATAAAAATAGATAAAACTATAGATTATATTTGATACAATGTGTTTCCGCATTATATGAGGTCACGCGTAGCGTGTGTTTGACAAAAATAGCAGTAGCAATGAACATTAGTAGTACGCAGTAGCAGCGAACATTAGCAGTTTTTTTCTATAAATGTAGGTGTAATTATAATGTGTAAAACAACTTTTAAATAATCAATGTTTTTAAATGCTACTTCATGAAACGTTAAAAAATAAACATCCCATAAAAATAGATAAAACTACTTAGTGCTTGTTAAACGAGTATTAAGATCACAACCCTCAACACTCAATGTTCACTGCTCCTAAATGCTCTTAAATAATCCGCGCCAAACACACCCATATTATTTCTACCCAATGCGAAAGTCACGTGGGTGGGTCATGTTAGTTTATTTTCGTACCTGACTAATCAACATGCAATGAACTTGGAAGTGGGCATTGCCAACATAGAGTATTTTTTATGGAAATTATACAATCTAGCTTGTATAAAGAAAAACATCATAGGACCTTGATTAAGGAGTTTGGTATTCGAGTAACATGTGTTGTTACTAAATGAAAGGTTTGACTCATTACATTTTTCTAGACCGGTTGTAACGGAAGTTCAAAGTGGCTCATGAATATTCATTGACGCGCAAGAAAAGTTACAGCCTCCCCTTTTCATGTGTGAAGGGAACCTTTGCACTTTTTAATCATCGCGGTAGTTGAACCAAAAATAGGTGAGTGTTTGTGTTTGTGACTTGTGAGTGTCGCGTGTGTGTATTTTAATATACATAAATAAAGATGGATATAAGTAAATGATAAGAGAGAATTAAGTACGCGTGAATAAGTAAATGATAAGTGTTGCTACATAATCTGGCGCGGGCTGGATTTCACGACTCTCCTTAGGTCGTTAATCTTCTTCTCGAGCCCTGAGTAGACCTGTCAACAAAGAGAACCCGTTAGGAGTGGACCCGAGGCCGTAGCCCCGAGATCCACCTCCGACGGTTAAGTTAGTATTGGTGCGATATAGCATATAAGAATTAGGTTTAGGGTAACTTATTATGTTCTGTCAAGAAGAGAAACCCAACCCTATATTTATAAGGCATGGATTAGGGTTTAGGCGTAGAGTGGGCCGCTGTCTGTCGGGCCTGGCCCATTCCTGGTCCAGTCCAGACTATACGTCCACAATAAGAGAGAAATTAAGTACGCGTGAATGATTAGTGAAAGAGAAGAAAAGAAGATAATGTGATGGTGAAATGAAAGTGAGAGTTTTGATAGATGAGTGCTATTTTATTTTTTATGCTACATCACTAGATATACTTTGAGAGCGTTTATCTTCAAGATATATCAATAGATACACCATAGATTAGCTAATTAGTTCAGTCGACTCGAGTCTTTCTAGTAAAAGACATCCATCATTATAAATTTATGTTCACGCTAAAGATAAGTTGAGTTAACTTTGTAATAGTCAATTTGATTGGATTCTCATATATCATGCGTAACACAGCATGTATTGACAATTAGACCTAATTGTTGCGTGAACAAACTTGTTGACGAATGGAGATTATATATTGTTGCAACTATACATAAGTGCCAAGCTAGTTAATACTTAATACTACTTTGAAATACATTAATCCTCATGTAGCCTAAATCAAAGTTTTTCCATAACCATCAATAAGTCAAGAAATGTCTTCCTGGTAAGAGCACTCGGTGTCATGAGTTATAGGGCTGGCTGGTGCCCTATAATGCCGAACTGTAACACCGAACCACACCTCACCTCACGCCAAATCAACCAGCCATGCTATACGGCATTTTTGTTTTCTTTTTTTCTTTGTTCCTTTGTGTTGTATTAGTGTTTAGTGTGAGTCAAGGGGTGTCTTATAACTTGAGTGATGGATGGAGGGAGTTTTTAGGTTAAATTATAAGTTTTGAGTTATAGGAGAAAAAGTGCTAATTTGGTAGCACTTGCTATAACACGAGTCTTATAGCTTATGGGCACCTGGTGCTCTAACCGTTATATCTCACATGAGATTTAGGGTTTTAAAACACGTTAGGTACACATTTTAGATGGGCAAAAAAATGGTTAGAAAAAGTTACGAGATATCTTAATCAGACCGTGTACATTTTAGTCAAAACTTCCCTCCCGGATAACTTGACTACCTGGTTAATCCATATCCACAAATAAAAGTAACAACAATTGTCTGAAACAAACTCAAATTATTATATTTCTTATACTCATTATCCAGCATCTCATGACTCATATCGTCTATTTTGGCATCATATCATAATCATCGTATATCATCATCAATGTCGTGTACACTTTTAACGTTTTACTAGCAATACTTTACTTTTTTTCGCTGTTTTCCTATGTTTGTCACAGTGACAAGAAACCAACATACAGTCGAACGTATGACTATTTGTGTGCTATTCAGTTCTAAACCAATCAGAAAATTACATGTGGCCGACAGACATGGCCCAACACGTGAACATGATATGGGCTTTTACGCTTAAGGCCCACTTTGCTACATTCATTGAACTACAGTGTACAGAGTGACAGTTCTTATTTATTTTGGGTTTTTCTAATGTGTGCCCTGGGGGCACACGTTAAGAACACCAAAAGGACAATGGGACCCACGAAAAAGTACATCCGGACCCACACCTTTTATCTTGTCCTTTTGGTGTTCTTAACGTGTGCCCCCAGGGCACACATTAGAAAAACCCATTTATTTTTAATTTTTTTATTTAATATCTTTGTTTTGTATCGTTATACAATAACATAAAGATTTGAAATTTGGAATCTTGTGTAGTATTTTAAAGGTTTGTTATGATTTTTCAAAACAAATATTTTCCTTGGTCAAATAAACAACATTAAATATTCAAATCATATGAAAAATGCCAAAAGAAAAATAAAGAAATAAATAAAAAATAAAAAAAATGATAAACCGTCTGATCCAATATGTTACATGTTTTGTTTTGCATCGAAAGTCTAAACAAATATTTATTTCGATTCACACTTCTTATAGAAATTCAGCAGAGAATATAAATTTAGAGAATATAAATCAGTAGAGAATTTTGTTCAATTCTAATATTTGGTAACAACAAAGACTTGACCCGAGAAATGAAAAAAAAAATATATTTTTTGATTCTTTTTTAAATTTATTTTTTCTAAATAACAATTCTAAAAATATATATTTAAAAAAATATTTTTTTATAAATTATATTTTTTTTAAATTTACTTTAAAAAAAACTTATTTTTTAAAAAATTTATTAAAAAAATTAATTTATTTTTTTATAAAAATTATTTAAAAAATTTTATTTTTTCTAAAAAAATCTATTTTAAAAAAATATTTTTTTTAATTTATTTTAAAAAACTTATTTTTTTTAAAATTTATTTAAAAAAATTTATTTTTATAAAAATTATTTTTATAAAAATTATTTTTTCTAAATAACAATTCTAAAATAAATATACTTTCAAAAAAAGTATATTTTTTATAAAAGAATTATTTTTAAAAGAAAACTATTTTTAAAAAACCAATTTATTTTGATATTAAAAAAAAAAAAAAAAAAAAAAACCCTCAATTCTCCGCCAAAATTATGGAAATGTGAGTAACCAAATTACACTACTCAATTCTCTCAAACTCTCCACTAATTTCTCATCAATTCTTCACTTTTTTAATTCTCTCTACCGAACAAGAGAATTTGATCAAATTCTATTTCTCTCATTTCTTTTCTCTCTACCAAACGCACCCTAAGATGTGTTTGGTAGAGAGAAAAGAAAGAGGAGAAATTGAATTGGATTGAATTTTTTTGTTTGGCAGAGAGAAATGAAAAAGTGGAGAATTGAAGGGTAATTGATGGACAGTTGGAGAGAAATGGTAGTGTAATTTGGTTAACCTCTATTTTCATCCTTTTGGTGGAGAATTTAGATAAAAGAGTTTTTTTTTTTTTTTTTTTTTTTTTTTAATCGCTTCAAATAATAATTTTTTTAAATGGTGTATTGTGTTAAAAAAAATTACAAAAATAATTTAAAAAATATATATTGTTTATAGAATTGTTATTTAGAAAAAAACATTTTTTTAAATTAATTTTATAAAAAATAAATATAAGAAAATTAAAAATAAATAAACAATTTTTAAAAAAAATAAGAATTTTTTAAATAAATTTAAAAAAAAATTATATATATATATATATATTTTAAAATTGTTATTTAGAAAAAATAAATTCTTTAAAAAAATCAACAAACAAATAAATGTGAGTCTCATATGATAAAATGTTATTTAATTAATTTTTTTTTCATTTCCCGGGTTAAGTCTCTGTTGTTACTTGTTACCAAAAATTAGAATTGAACAAAATTCTCTACTGATTTCTATTCTCTACTTCATTTCATTTCTCTGAAATTCTCTCTACCAAACTAGCCCTTAATTACAGTAGTAAATTGAAGGATCGTTATAAGAAGTCACATGTATACAAAAAGTTGTATGATAGGGGTAGTAGGGTTTAAGTGGTAAGTAACGAGTATAGAAATGAAAAGTGTTGCTTAGTTAGGGGGAATATAATCCTTCATTACTCAATAGTGGGTAATATTTTATTTCTCACCAAATTGAGTAGTATGAGATTTTATTATATTAGCGTTCCCTTTATCTTTCTTTTTTCTTTTCCTTGTTTTGAACCAAGCACCACCTTAGTTCATTTCCGGTTCAAGTATATTAGTAAGGAAAAAATGATATATTCTCCTACTCTTTGTCAATACTTATCTTTCTATCTACAGTATCATGACAACTATAAGTAAGGTTCTAAAAGGCCCATCATGGCGGCACTAAAGCACGAGGCGGGACCTTTACGTTATGAAATACACCAAGGAGTCGGCTCTAGGCATGACGTGAGATGAGACTTGGAAAGGCGCGAGGCATGACGCCTTTTCTAAATTCAACTCCGTTAAAAAATATATTTTTTTAAAAGAAATAAAGAAGATTACATGCAAATAATAGTTTCTTAACTTAATTCATTATGTATAATAGTTTTTGTACACTCGATATATATGAAATATGATATAATATAGAAATCGATAAATACATATTTTATGTCGCTTTAAGTAACGTCTTAAAAAACGCTATAACCTTGTCATAGCTCATAAGGTATGAGGCTTGACCTAGATTAAATTTGCGTATTTTGAGTAGAAACTCGCTTTTTGAATAACCCGAACATGTAAAACCATGTTCAATTACTCTTTACATGTACGCTTGTTCATAACATTTTTGGTGGTTATATGTCCAATCGATTATAGGTCACCTTGTTGAATAACCTTAAACGGTACCTAGAGTCTATTTAGCATTTGTGTAAACTTAGTCGCAACTCTTAATGGGTACTCATTTTTCTCGTTAACATCATGCCATAGACGAAGCTATGAAGGGGTAAGGAAGGGTGTCTCATAATGTATTTTTGTTGTGTTTTACATGATGAAAAACATACATTACATTTTTTTCCCTTTTAAATCATGAGAATTACAGTTTTGGCCCTCTCACAAATTATAGTCTGGCTCCACTATTGACCGTGTCCATTTAGCCCGTTACATCCATTGGATTCGACAACTTTAGTCCATCATCGCATCTATTTGCATAAGAACCATGATAACGCCAACAAGATTCATATATGAAAAAACACCCGTATATCGTCAAATATACTTAAATACGAAACCTCTTAACATGGTTCCGTAAGGATCACTTGTTAGGTCTTTTGGTAGCACAAAGTTATGTCGAAATTTCAAACTTTCTTTCTTTCTATATATTGGTATAATTTGGTTTGCTAGCAAATCAATCGTGCCATTTAAGCTCATGGGTTGCTTTCACAATTAACACCCCCACCAATGGTTGTTCATTTCTTGTGGTAAATTCTAACTATTAATAATTACAGTTTTTTAATATGCTTCTATCGTTGTCACATGACATTACGTAAAAAGAAACATCTGGATATGTGGGTAAGTTGTTGTTTGCCAGTTTTATTCATATTCTATTTGAGTATTTGTTTTGGTTTTATTTCATTTTTTCCAAGATGTAAACAAGTTAGTGATTGACAGCGTAATATTTCACATTTGCAATCGATCGTGTTTAATACTTTTCAACGTTTAAGCTCAAAAGTTGGATTATAAAATAATTGATAAGGTATACTAAATTAGTCATCATAAAACAACCAATATCTATAGTACTTCCTCCGTTTTAAAAAAAAAATGTTCATCTTACTATTTATGTTTGTCCTAAAATAAATGTTTAGTTTTTAAATATGGATAATAATTATAAATGATTTTTCTAGTTCACTTTAATCAAAACTTGCATTAATTACTTATTTTTTACTTTTGTTCAACTATAATGGTAAATGATTTTTTATCAATCAAAACTATCATTGATTACACATACCATAATTTCTTCTTTTTTTGTTTGTTGACACTTTCTTTGGAACGGAGGGAGTACTATAAAGTAGTTGGGTCATTTCTTAAATAGAAAGACATAAAAATCCACCTTACACATTTGTCAATTACGGAAATTTTAATAGCTTGTAACATACACTCAAATAAACATTACATCTAGAAAATTAAATCTATTAAATTCGTAAACTTGTAACAGCATTCTAAATTAGTACAGCTCATTTAAACCATATATAAACTTCTAACAGCCCATTTAAATAGTCATTTATCTATACATCACACAAATATCAAATTGAAAAACTCAAACACCAATATTTACATGCCATCTCATATCACATAACCTCCACAACACACCATCCGACCTCCACCATGAGCTGAGCACCACCAAGAGCCAGCCGCTCAAAAAAGTATGACCAAATAACTACCACCAACATTTTTTTCTTTACTATTACTAAAAAAAGTATGGTGAAATAACATCACATTGCCAGAAATTTTAGTTACAGTATACCCGCTACCGCATCGCACAAATATCCTGCAAGTTAGATAAAAAGTATACTTGTACTAAACAATTAAATATTGAGAGCATAAGATATGTGGCGTTATTGCCGGCATATTTGGCTTAATAGCGTGAGCGAACCATACCAATCCTCGTGTTATAAGGGTTCCTTGCGCGTGGTAATCACATTATCCATTTTTTTTTCAAATGCAACGGCATTCCCGTTATTTAAAAAATGTGCTTTTCAAAATATATTCGTTGGGTTAAAAACAAATACCCACTTTTTCCAATATTTTTACCTTTCACAATGCATAAGTACCATTTATTTCCACCATTTTAACAACATTTATCTCTTCATTGCAATATACTTTTATAACCTCAATAAAACGTTATGAATCCCAACTATGATTATTACGATGTTTACTTTCAAGAGGATCCGAGTAAGTATACCCGGATTTTTCAAGATTATGAACAATTTCAAGTTTTGGGTATCATCAAGTTGAGAGTTCGGATCCTCACAAAGAGACACCGATACCACGTGAACGAGAAGTTGTAGAACAACGACTTTTGGAAGATTATTTTGGCGACGAAAACAAACCCCCTAAATACCTGGAGATAAATTTTAGATGAAAGTATTGTATGAGTTCAAAACTTTTTAAGCAAATAGTCAATCATATTACCAATTACAATGTTGAACCTCTTCTCGAATATTTCATATTTTTTAACAACAACCGGATTACAACGTACTTTGGTCGAAAGATGCGACATACATCGAAGGAAAAACAAATAACTTCGTGATAAGAAAGTGCACAACAACCTCCGACAAGATATTGTGGAGCATCCATTGAACCTTAATCACGATACTGTATTTTATTCCATTTCGTATTTTTAATGTTATGTTATTTTTAATTTAATGAAATGTGTTGTTTTATATTAGTTAATAAAAGGGGGAAAAAAAAGTGAGACCCGATGATGTCCTATAATTAATTTGAGTGATGAAAGAGTCTGTTCTTTGGTTAGATTATAAGTTCTGGGTTATAAAAGCAAAAACCATCGTGATATCATTATTTACTATAACACAAGGCTAGCTATAACACCCCACTATACCCGGTGCTCTAACAATAGCAATTAGCGTAGGTTATATGTAAACACACGCGACATCCGATGGATTTTTAAGGTGTTTCTAGATCATGTAATGAATCATCGTTCGTTGGCATTAAGAAAAGGTTCACATTTCCAATCAGAAATTAACACCCAATCAAAAACAAGTACTTTGAATACTAAAAACATGTCTCATTTTGACCAACAATTTGATTTTAACATAAATCATATAGAAATCATTACTACACTATCAACCAATTGTATTATTGAACTTGATGTTGATATTTTGAGCCAAAGAGATTATGAGAGCTTATGACTTTTCAAACTTATTGGATAAACTTTTCTTAGTATTATTTCTGGTCGAGAGAAAAGCTTTAAATCGGTGTAGTGGTGTCCTCTTTCACGTGTGAAGACAAAATCACCACGTGTTAAAGCCATTATAGGGTTGGAGGAGAGGATCACGTGTGAAGAGCAAATTTGAAAACAAACAAACAAACCAAAAAAAAAAGGGGGGGTGGTGCAGACCATCGGTTAAGGGCCAAATTGTGTATGTAATATGTTGCGATATGTGTTTGTGTTTAGGTGGTTGATAGATAGATCGTCAAAAATTTGGTGATTATTACGTACAACGGTAAAGATGATAGGAAGGAGAGATACAATGTCGTTGACGTGAAAGTAATAAATAGGTAACCACTACAATCAGTTTTATAAAAGCTATTTTGCAAAACTTCTTGGAGTATAATTTATAAAATACTCAGAGTAGCTTAGAAAATAATTTGAGTTGTGATTTAAAATTTATTATGTGTTTTTATATTGTGGATCAATGTATATGCTATTTTATGTAAACAAAATAATCTTACATTAAAACATCTTATATGTCGTAAGTAAATCAAAGTTGTAGATAAATCACCACACAAGACTAGAATTAAGAAATGGGTTTTGCTAATGTTAAAGCCATTATGGGGTTGGAGGAGAGAATTTTTCCAACATATTATTAATTAAGGATTTTGTTATGGATAACTCTAAAGACTAGAATTAAGAAATGGGTTTTGCTAATGTTGTGGTTAATTTGGTATGGTTACTTACAATTCGCTGTAAATAAATTTATCATTCAATTATTTATTTATTTATTTATTTTTTTGATGAAGTGATATACTTTATTTCATCAAAATAGAATTTATATAGTGGTTAAAGGCAAACGGGCAATAAGCTGCGCCGCTAGCTCTTTTTGGATTGCAAAGCTAACTCGTTTGAAAACTACATTTGTGGATCTATGTGTCATAATATTACTGTTAATAACTCTCGTTGGACAACAATATTATCAGGATTCCGATCCAGTAAAAACATTCGTATTTGCTTAACAACAATATTTAAGGATTTTGTTAGCAAAACTTTTAAGAAATAAATTATCATTATAGAACCACCAATATAAAATCATAAAATTTGTACGTACAATATAATGGAATGGACCACCTCTCAAAATCTGGTAGGTTTTTTATCTACAGAACTACAGAAGGCACAAGAAGAACGTACACGTATGCAAAACTTATTTTAGTTTAATTCATATTTTTTTTACACCCAAAAGATGTCGACAAGATAAATTCCTTCCATTGTGTACAGAATTTGTACTATGTAGGACTGTAGGAGTACCATATAATGTCACCTCTCATTTTCTTGCCATTTACAGAGTATATACTTAAATTCCTTCCATTGTGCTATCATTTGTTTAGAAGAGTAGAAAAGAAAATTGAGTTTATGACACTCGTTTTGTGCTGCAATACAAAACTATTATCGCAAGAACCATCTTAAGTAATTTACATTAAGGGGGCGTTTGGTTCACTGTAATCTGACGTAATTCGATGTAATTGTAATTTGATTACATTACGTAGGCTGTTTGGTTCGCAGAATAGAGGGAATTGTAATTCAGATTACATTACGTAGGCTGTTTGGTTTGCGTTGTAATTGTAATTCAGTCATTACAATTACATCAAATGAGGGAATTCAGATTACATAGGAAGTTGGACGGAAAGTTTTAAATTACGTTGTAATTCAGAACTTTATAATAATAATAATAATAATAATAATAATAATAATAATAATAATAATAATAATAATAAATTTATTTATAATAATAATAATAATAATAATAATAATAATAAATAACAATTAATAATAATAATAAATAATATTTATATATTTATTTATTATTATTATTATTATTTATTTATAATAATAATAATAATAATAATAAGAAATAAATAATAATAATAATAATAATAATAATAATAATAATAATAAATAAATATTTATTTATTTATTTATTATTTAATTATTTATAATAATAATAAATAAATATATATATAATTATAAATAAATAATAATAAATAATATTTATTATTATTATATAAATATTAAATAATAATAATAATATTATTAAAATAATAATAATAATAATAATGGTAATAAATTAATAATAATAATAATAATAATAATAATAATAATAATAAATATTATTTATTATTAATATTATTATATAAATATTAAATAATAATATTATAATAATAAAAATAAAAATAATAATATTATTATTATTATATAAATATTAAAATAATAATAATAATAATAATAATAATAAAAAATATTATTCTTATTATTATTCATATTTTTTTTAATTTATTATTATTATTATTATTATTATTGTTATTATTATTATTATTATTATTATTATTATTATTATTATTATTATTTTAATATTTATATAATAATAATAAACAATAATAACATTTATTATTTTTATTATTTATTATATTATTATTATTATTATTATTATTATTTATTAATATTTTTTTATTATTATTGTTATTATTATTAATTTTAAGTTTTTATTTTAATTTTTTTTTTAATTATATTACGTGGAGATCCAACCAAACACAGTGACATAATATGTCAATTACAATTCCAACACATTACAATTACAACACATTCAACTCTTTGAATTACAATTCATTCAAATTACAATTCCTTTGACACATTACAATTCCTTTCAAAACATACTGCGAACCAAACGCCCCTAAGTAAAAACTCATGGCCCAACTTTTCAAATATTTAAAGGGTTTTTCTAGAACCGGTTTATAATTTCCTTTTCGAATGGGATATGTGATTTTTTTTTTTTTTTTTTTTTTTCTAAATTATCACCTACTTATCTATACTACAAACTACTCAAGTTGCATCAGCTGTTACCCTGTAATTAAAACATTTAGGGACAAATGTTTTTAATTGTATATTTTTCATGACAATAACTTTATGTGTCAAATAAATAAATAAATAATAAAATAAAAATACACCTCATAATTAGATAGTAAATGGTGTGGTAAACTTAATTACATTTTATACGCTAAACGCCTCATAATTACAAAACATGATATTTTATTTTTGAAATATTTACAACATATCGAATTAAAAAGAATACTTGCATCATCTTAATAAATGAATATACAAATATATATGTTCCAAAATTAATTTTATGTATCTTGATACGTACTATTGGCAACAATATTTTGTATTATATTTGTCCCACATAAGTGTGAAATATAAGTAAAAGAGTGTATAAAAGCTTTATAATAGGTAAAGGTTAAAATAAATATCAATGATAAGATAAGTATGTGTTATTAATATTTAATAATACTCCATAATTAAAAATACACTTTACGCATTTGCATCATTTGCCATTAATAAATTCGTAAAAATATATTTTTTATAGAAAACTTTTTTTTTCTTTTTCTTTTTATAGTTAAAGATAAAGGAAACAAAATTATTTAAATATTTAATTACAATCTAAACCACTAAATATTTAAATATTTAATTACAATCTAAACCATTAAATTTCTTCACTTTCACTTACTCCATACTCATATATACGTAAAAAAGATTACACATTCAAACAAACGCTATTATACATCGTCGCCGTTATACACGGGTAATCGTCTAGTAAAATAAATACATTTTACTAAAAAAACCTTATAAAATGAGAAAAATAAATTTATATACTTTTATTTAAAAAATTCAATGCAATCTTTATTTATTTAAATAGTTAGCTACAATTTAATCTACAAAATGTCTTCATTGTCACTTCCTCGACAAGTTGTCCCATTTCTTTTACATCACCATCACGGGAAATTGTTCTACGACCAAAATCAAGACAAAACCAAAAATGAAATAAACTCTTTGTTGTTGTTGTTCTGCGAAGGTATTAAACTATTATCTATAAACCCTTACAAAGTGTACATGCAATGAAATTTAGACCAATTTGACAAATAGAGTCGACACGTCGAAAAAAATACAATATTTCAAACGAATCCACAAAATCATCGTTGATATCTTTTTAGAATTATCTCAAGGGAGACAGGTTATAACTAAAACCTATAATAATAACTCAAACAATAAACTTGCAAAGAAAAACATTGTAGATTTGCATTGTAAAAACGTATAACGAATTCATTTAACTATTCAAGTAAATGGAACACAAAATTGAATCACACACATCCATATGCATCTGGACTATCATCACCGAATTGCCGTTGAACCTCCGACAAACCAAACTAGAACCATCAATAATCTGCTTAACCATCGTCAATGAGAAAAAGATGTGTGTGCATACACACACACACACACAAATGGCTGTTGCCTTCAAACCACGATCATAGATACACAAAAAAGTAAATAAATACGCACACTAAATTTAGCTACGAAGACTACACTATCGTCATTGCACGTAGATAATTGTCTAGTATTTACTGTTTTATAACCTGTGCACGCACGGGGTTTGGGCAGATAATTTAATGGGTAATATTGTAATAATATTTCAATAACTTTGTTTTGAAGTTAAATATTGTGACAATTTATAAATCCATGGTTTTGTGATGTTTAAGATTATTCTATTAAGTTATGTTAAATTTTTAATACTTATATATGTATAATACTCGTGTATGCACGTGTTTTTATATATTTTTTCATTATGTGTTAATATCAATTAATAATATGGACAATTACATCTATGTCCTTACTAAAGTTTCATATTACATTAATGTCCTTCTTACTTTTGTAATTACGATAATTTCCTTCCCAAACTTTTGTAATTACGTCAATTACCTTCACAAACTTTTGTAATTACGTCAATATCCTTCATAAACTTCTAAATTCTCATATATATTAAAAATAACATATTCTTTCATCACTCGAGGCAAAAAAATTATATATGAACGAATAAATATATATGAACAATATGTTCTTTGATATATATATATATATATATATATATATATATATATATATATATATATATATATATATATATATATATATATATATTTATATATCCAAACTTTTGTAAATACATCATCATGTTGTTTCATCACTCGAGGCCAAAAAGTATACTTTAACAATATAATTATGATTAATATACGAGATAAATAATAGTTTCAGAATTTAAAATCAATATAATTATAATTTAATTGATTTTTGGATATATATTACAATTTAAAAGTTTGAGAATGATATTGATGTAATAATCAAGGTTTGTGAAGGATATTGATATAATTATAAAAGTAAGAAGGATATTTATGTAATATTAAACTTTAATAAGGATATGTATGTAATTCTCCATACTTTGTTTAACTGACATGATAGGTTGATCTTGTCTAAATTTAACTATTGATATTAAGTTCTAGACGTTATGTACGTTTAGTAGCATAATAACACTTGAAATAATATGTGTTGTTGTTATATGTACAATTTCATCTATTTATTTTCATCTCATAGTAACCCGTAAGGCCGTGCCTTCATTATAATTATTTATATTCTTTTTAATCATAATTTAAGCCATATTTAATTTTAAACCCGTGCGCGGTAAACTTATAAAGAGGAATAACATGAATCGTTATTAAATGCGGATTGCTAAAAAATAATACTTTCCGGATATCCTTACTTAATATCGTAAAGAGGAATAATCGTTTGTATCTGTAAAGTCTCGTGTATTCATTTACATGTCATGGTAACTCGCGCTTTTCTTTTTATATTTATGATTATGTGTAAATACATTAATTTAATATATAGTGATAATATGATTTTTAAATAACAACAACATATATGTTGTATTGTTTTTGATAAAATATAAAGTATATGGAGTATAAAGTATAGAAGGTATTTATTTAAATTTTAAACTATTAAAAAAAATATGAAAATTGATAATATACTTAAGTGTATATAATTTATTTAAAATTTAACAACTATAATTTTATTAATTATCTTTTTTTTTTCTTTTTTTTTTACAAAATTGACACATGTGTTTTTTATACATATTTATTTTGTTGGATGAAATTTAGACGAGTTTGAAAAAAATTTCAACTTTTATTGGTCAATAAAAAGACTAAAGTTTTTCATGCAGAGAGAATTGTGCATTTTCATTGGTCTAATTTTAAGCTTTTTGAAAATCCTTGTTATATAAGAGATAATGCAAAGTTCTTTCACACATTTCCACCATTAAATATTAAATGTGGAACAAAATTTTTGGTTGTAGTGGTTTACAAAAGGTTATAGATAAAAAGTTAATAAAATATGTTTTTCTTTCTTGATTATCAATTAAAAGCATCAATGTGAACATGAGAATATGAGATAGATGGGGTAGGTAAGCACTTGGAATATAACCAACAAAAAATTATTATTTTTTTGTCCAAATCACGGAACTTATGTTTTTACTTTCTAGAAGAAAAAGAAAAATCAATGATCAAGCACATTTAAAATGAATTCTCTTTCTGTCACACATTTAGAATTTGCTATAATTTTAAATTAATATATCTTAGAAATGATGCATTAATGGTACATATTGTTCAATAAATTGTAATTTTTTTTTTTTTTTTTGGCAAAAATTTAACATATATTTTCTAAGATAAATGATAATATGTGCGACTTAACTTAATTGTCGACTTTTTTTTTTTTTTTTGGTTGTGTCAAGTTACTATTAAAGATAGAAAAATAACAATTTTGGTCGAATTTACTATGTTTATAACTTACTTGGCTACAAAATTTAATTGTAATCATTAATTAATTAGTTAAAGTAAAAAAAAAAAAAAAAAAAAAAAAAAAAAAAAAAAAAAAAAAAAAAAACTGTAAAGATTAAAAAGTAAGTAAGCAATACATTAGGTTTCTTTCTAAACTATGTAATTTTTTGGATTTATTTTCGAAAAATGGATTACCGTTAAGGCATCTTTGGTATGTTGTTATTATGTATTCACCTTAGTACTTACCCAAGTTCAACTCATGTTACTTGCTTAATCTCTTTTTTGTTTTTCTTAGTTTTCTCTTTACTTTTTGTTTCGTCTATTTTCTTTTTTGGTGTTTACCTTTTTAGATTTTGGTTTTTTCTTTCTTCAAACTTTCAGTTAGATTTTTATGGCAATAATTCTAGAGACGCAAATAATATTTTTAAGTTTTCTTACTACATACAAAGCATGAAACTCATTATTGAAATTTTCAGTTGTTGAAGTTTTCGACACATGTAAATGACTAATATCACCTTCTATATCTTAATTTGTTTGACAAATTACATTTATACTCCTTCTTTAGTTGCAAGAATCTTTTTCTTATATTTACTTTTAATTGTCTGCGTCTTTCACACTTTCCTTCTTTGTAATTTTTGTTTTTCTTTTTACAAAAAGGAAACACACTTGAATCATTTACACAATTACATACTTGTAAATTTCAAACTTCTTGCTTAATACTTTTGTAAATGAAAAAAGTAGCGTAAAAAGTAAAATTTCAATAATGCTTTTTATCAATTTTTATTTTCCAGTCTCATATTAACTAAGGAATCTTTTGTAATGTTCAACAATTTTTGAGAGTTTTTTTTATTTTTTTATTTTTTTATTTTTTATTTTTTTTAAATTTAATTTCACTGTAAAATGTAAATACTCTTTTTGTTTGATCTATCTCTAATGTTTGGTGAAATTTATGAAATAATAACCAAGTTTCAATATTGTTAACTAAACTGACTAAAGTTACTCAAATTTTGTATTACTTGCAAAAAACCACTCAAGTTTTATTATTGTTTCATCAAAATCACTTTAACTTTATTTTTACTATATAAATCATTCAAGCTAAATATTATTTTAATATTGTAAAAGTTTGAACATTTATTTAACTATAAGGACAAAAACTATTAATTTTGGTTATTATTTCATGGTATATAAAGTTAGTTAGGGAAGTTAAATTCAGAGGGTATACGAGTAATTGTCTCATATCTTAGCACCTTAAAGAAAATTTTAAAGGTTATTTCTATCAATTTCTTAATAAAATTCATTCATATTAAAATATGAGTGTTTTTTGCGGTTGAGAAAAAACCTTTGAGTAACTTTCTTGGAACAGTTTTAAAACTTGAGTGAATATTATAGTTGAAATAAAGTATGAGTGATTTTAATGAAATAATGATATAACTTGATTACTATTAGATGACATTTTCTCTCTAATATTATGTTGGGTTAGGATCAAATGAGAAATAAAGTTAAATAAGAAAGATGATAAGAAAGCATAATCGCACATTTGAGATACACATGTAAAGATGTCAAGATGAACAAATCTCCTTTTAAATTTTCTATATTATCATTTGAAATAGGATTTTGCTATTTGTAGCACTAAGGGTTAAATTTAAGAATTAAATACATGCAATGAAATGTGATACATTTAGTTGGTTGAGAGAAGTTAAATTCCAGGGTGACAAGTTATTCTAAATGTATATACAATTTATGAATAACAGAATTTCGTAAACATGGTCCTAAGGGATATATTTAACATTTTTCTTTGATATATGTGGCTTTAAATATTTCTAGGCATTCTCATTCAAATTTTCTTCTCATTAGATTCACACCCAATACTTCTCACCACTAGATCTACACACTTATTATGTAATGCAATATTATTACGATGTTAAGATGAAATAAAAACATAGCTAACTCAAAGAAATATTTTCATATTGTTTTTGTTGGTTTGGTTAAAATTATGGAAAATGGTCGGAAGCCTAAAAGTGTAACTTTTCTTGTTGTCGCATAACTTATTGTTTTATGAATCAATGAAACAATCTCTTATAATGTTGTTATACTCTCTCCGTCTCGAAATAATTGCGAGGAGACAAGAATCACTTAGTTTAATAAAAGTGGGGCTAATTTAATTTTTAACCACTTAAAGAGAATATTCATTTACTTTATTATCTAGTTTTTACTTAAAAAGAAAAGTGAACAATTAATTTGAGACATCTCTAAAAGGAAATATGAACAATTATTTTGAGACGGAGGTAGTATATTTTTAGACGTGCAGTTACACATATCAACTAAGTAAGACAATAAATGCTTTAAAATTAATTGTGGATGTACGTGGAAAATTACCTACTATATTTATTTGAAAAGATAGAAATTTGGTTTTTTTTTTTGAAAGTTAAACTTCATTAAGCAAAGCCACGAACAGTCCTCAAAACGAGGACCCCCGGGCACACAAACGACATTACATCACGTCTAACGGATATTTACACCAATCAATCCAATCAATACTTTGTATTCTAGATCTATTTCGAAACCAAAAATACGAAGTCATTTTGATGCTTTCCACCACTTCAATAGAAATGTGGTTTAATTTATTTATTTTAATTTAGTTAATTAGGTAGTTGACAACTAAGTCAAAAGTCAAAACAATTTGTGGGATGTCAAAACTCAAGGTTAGTGGGTTTGGCGAGATATTTTTTTGTCAAAGTCATTTATTTACTTAACCAACAAATCCAAAAATGACAACCGTTTATAAAACAAAGTTTTCACTAATATACAGTACTACATAGGATATAAGTATATTTATTGATTGTGTGCACCATTATCTAACTTGTCACTTGTGTTTGGTTAAATAAGCAACTAACAAATCCCTTGGAAGTAAAGTTTTAACATTACTTAACCAACAAATCCTGATGAATCCACTCTTAAAAATGCATTGACTTAAACTACAAGTCAGAAATACTGTGGTCAAATCTTTCCCAAACACACATCTTCACTCATGATTCATGACTCACTTTTTACTCAAGCTTCCATCATTTTATAGCAATATGACTATACGAGTAACAAGTAATAAATTTGAACACATGAATTTAATATTTACATAGAAGTAAAGTATGAGTTTTATTTGAAGTAAACTATAAGTCTTAAAATTTTTATTTGAATTAAACTATATATTATTATGTTGTTAAATCGAAATAGACCTCGGAATTACATGTTTAGGTTTTGTTGCTCGAAGCCATAAGGCTACTGTAATAAGAGAGACCCATGATCGAGATCATCATTTTGACATCAGCGTCAACTCGGCTTTCTCTCTCTACATCTAACTTCACAAACGATTTAGTGTAATAAGGTAACCACGATCACCACAAAAAACATACCCCACCTAAACACAAATATACTTTACAAAAACCATTTAATGAAAACACCCACACACACAAAAAGTCACACGACTCGGTCGTGCAAACGACCGAGTCTTCTATTTTTCCATGCAAGACGGTCCTTATTGGTGAGTGTAAATGTGTAATAGGAGTGACTGTGGTCATGGTGAGTGAAGACTCGATCATGGTGTCCCTTTTACGAATGGTCTAATAGAGATTTTATTGATATCTCGAGCACAATGCTACGTGGGCTCTCTTTTAAATGTCGAAGCTAAGGCTTTCATATGGGCCCATAATGTTATTTCTTTTATTTTTTATTTTTTATTTTGAAAGGCAATATATATTAGAAGACGCTAAAAGTTACATGGACTCGAACATAAGAAACCAGCGAAACTACACCCGATGATACTGACCCTATAACAAACACTGATTCTAGGATCAAACAGGAAGATCATAAAGTGAATATTCCGACATACTAAGATACAACTCTAGCCTACTAAACTCACCAAACACCGTAACACTATTAGCATCTACCCGATTTAAAGTATGAAATGGGTTTAAAACCGACCACTACCTCACATATGAAACATAACCCGTTAGAACCTTAAAGCAAATAGTTTCAGCATAAGTCTAATCGAGTGGTGGCACTGTGAATAATAGGACGACAAAACGGAGAAAATACCCCAAGATGCATAGATACCACCTAATAGAAACCCATACTAAAAAAAGATTCTTAAACCTTTAGCTTCAACAACCCTTGTCTTACAACAAGACCCGCCATTCAACAACCTTGAACCACGACCTAGCCATCTTCAAGGCAATACCATCTTACGACCGACAACCTTACAACATCACCATCTCCACCTCCTGAACCAGCTAACGATCTTACCATGACCATACCCACAACCCAAAACTTCTCGCGATTCTACCAACATACCCATGAACCAAAACTTCTCACGACTTCACCATACCCATCACTCGAACCATCTCATAACCTCACCACACTAACGACCAGAACCATCTCACAACCACAACACCCATGACCCAGCTGTCACAACCTCATCATACCACTCTTCAACCAATCCAATATCATCTCCACTTACTTAATTTTTTTGATTGATTGATGTAAAAAGGAGAATATAATTTTGAGACATCCTAAAATGTAAAAGGGACAATAATTTTGACACGAAACGAATATTTGTTTATCTATATCTAATATATAAAACATGAATAAAATTTCCTTACAACTTAATATTTAAAAATGAGTAAAGTCTTATGCCCAAAATAAGCTTTTAATTTCAATTTTTTTTTACATACTCTTAACTAAAAATGTTAACAACATCTACCACTAATTTAATAGATAAAATATTATTTAATCCTCAAACTTTTATATTTTTTGTTTTTAACATAAACTTTCTTTATCATAATGATTACAAATTAAACTCGTAAGTATCACATCAAAATCACAAATTTGCAAATATAATTATTTATTGTTATATACCATCAATATATTACGGTAATTACTTGTTGTTATACATCGTCGATTTGTGCGAGTATTCGTCGTGTAGCGTAAAACAAAACGAAAATTTGGTATAAATATACACACACTACTTGACCAAGATGAAAGATATACACACAACAAGTTCAAGTTGGCGGTGTACCCACAAAACCACCATCATCATCCATTATCATCAACACTCAAACAAAGGCCCTACCTCCCTTCCCTATCTTCCTAATTTTTTTAACCAAATTCTTTTACTTTAATTCTCCATTTAAATCCCCACAATTCGGTACACCCACTTATTCTTAAAAGCTCACTCTACCTCTAGGTATGTTTTCCCATCATATTATCTTTTAGATCCATTCTAGATCTGAATTTAGCTAAATTTTATGTCTTTTCATGTTTTGAAGATGGATCTGACATGGGTTTTTGTTTTTGCATGTGGGTTTTTCTTGGTTTTGCATGAAATTAATGTTTTGGTATTAAAGTTTTGATTTTTTTAGTTTTAGGGGGTGTTTGGTTCTTGCCTAATTTAACCAGTTTTGTGTGCTAGATTCATTTTGTGTTTTGGATCTATGATTGGTTAATTGATTATAAAATTGATGCAATTATTGAGATTATAAAAGTAAGGTCAAATTATGGTGCTATTTTATTTGTAAAAAAGGAAAGTTAAAGTGGTTCAAGATTAGTTTTTATATTTGCTTTTTTTGGTTCATTTCTTTCTAATTATAAACTTAAGTTGTGGAGGACTTTAATTAAAGTTTTGTTTCTAGTTCTTTATAGGATTTTGATGATTAGTAAGTATTAGGGAATCTAATTCTTGTACAAAGATGTAAGTTTGATGAATATGTGTTCTAATCATGTGATGTTTTGTGTCTTTGCAGGGAGTATTTGTTGAGGATCCTGAAAATACATCAAATTTGTCGATTTTTTCGTGATTTTTGCCTATCAAAAGGTATAATTTGTAGAAAAGTATATTGATATTTTCTATGTTTACTCACCTAAAGATACCATTTTAGTAGCTAAAACCAAAGATGCAGACCGATATTCGTTTCAAGTTATAAAAATATTAAGAGGTGTTTACTGTTTAGGATTGCGCGCTTATCTTGAAAACTATGCACTTTCTGATACATCCAAATACTTAAGGCAATAAGCTAATAAACGCTCAAAATATTTTATGGTGGTTGATCTTGTTTTTGTTGTGTGTTTAGGTTAACAACAACATGGGTCTTTCACCATACCAAAGCCCCTCCGACGCGGGTGTCCTATGCGTGATTCTGGTGAACACAGCAATGTCGATATCAATCATGAAAGAAGTAGTCCGGTCCATCCTTCACGTGATCGGGATCCATGTAGCATCATGGGAAGATTTAAACAACCAAACACTAACTGAATCAGTTGAACATAGGGGAACCCCTTCAGAAACTTACATGGAAGAGTTCAGAAGCCGGACACCATCAGTCCTTTACAACTCATTATGTCGCCGCACCAAACAAGAATGTTCAGTTTGTTTGGTTGAGTTCAAACCAGATGCAGAGATCAACCGTCTTTCGTGTGGTCATGTTTTTCACAAAAGTTGTGTTGAGAAATGGTTGAAGTATTGGAACGTTACTTGTCCGCTTTGTCGAAACGATATGATGATTCCAAAAGAAGCTGAAGAAAACACTTGCCCAATGTGAGGTTTTTTGGTTCTTCGAATTCAACTCAAGAATCGAGTTTTAGGATGTTTTTGAGTGCTTTTCTGTAAGCACCAGACATGTTATGTTGATGCACAAGTACAGACTTGAAATTTACCCGCTTTGTATATATAAACAACTTTGTAAGGTTTCCGGTGTTTTATGCACCTGAGAAACTGTTAGTCTTCTTCTTTTCAATTTTGGCTCGGTTTGGATAAAAAAGAAGTCATCTGTTGGTGTGTTTGTGGTTTTAGTTCTGCTGAATTTCGGATGGACGTTGATCATGAACAACTAAAACGTGATACCTTCGGACAATTATACTCAAATGATTCCTTAACATCATTGCATAATCTAGAGACAAGAATATATTCTGTACAAATGGTCCAGAAGCGCATACTTACTACTCGAAAATGAAAAATTTCAGCCTGAAATAAGGATCCGACTTGTTTTAACACGTATTTATAGATTTTTACACGTTGACTCACTCGCATTGCTACTTTAGTTGATGAGTTTCGATGTGTTTGTCATCGAACACGGTTGGAATATGGGTATCCTTTTGAGAACATTAACAGTAGGAATATGTAAAATCCGGAACAGGTAGAAAAACAGACGGTAAAATAAAAACTGAAATAATACCATCGATACAATCTATAACCAAAGAAGCTCATTTTTGGTACAGTATGATTGATCAGGTTTCAAACAGCAAACGCGTACCTCTTTTTGGTAAACGAATTGGCCCAGAATCACCAAGCAATTGTAATCCAGCTCCCCAGGGACCAAAATGGTTCGAAACCAGTAACCAGTTTATAGCAAACCGTCACAGTCTGGTATTCAAAACTCATCCTTAAGATTTCAAGTATCTTCATAGTCAGCTTCTGTACAGTTCACTCATTAGCAGCCTAGCCGCCTAGGTATGCAGATGTCATGAAGAACAAAATCGCCATAACTATAACTCAAATGCTTCATACATTTATGAGCTTATTTCGTTTCAATTCAAACTGAACTCTTGATGATATGATAGCTAGAATTAATACTATATATATATGGTTCACAACAGATTAAATTCGATTGGAATTTCATATCCTTCGAGAGCGGTTACCATAGGTATGTGCAAATCTCGAGACAAGATAGCAAAAGCAGTAAAATATAATAGAATCCGAAATTGTATCATCATTACAAATTGTAACAAAAGAAACTTGTTTCTGGTACGCAATGATTGATCTGGTATCAGACAAGACCCTTTTTTTTGGTATATAATTAGGCTAGAATCACCAAAACAACCTGATTGACAAGACCCTTTTTTAGGTATATAATTAGGCTAGAATCACCAAAACAATCATAATCCTGTTCACATAGAGGTTAAGGACCTAAATTGGTAACAGTGACACCGACACCGACACCATTAACGAATTTACAGCAAACCTTTAACAGTCTCGTATTCAAAACTCATATTCTCATTATCAGAACCTTTATAGCCAGGTTTTGTACACTTGCACACCCCTAATTAGCAGCATAGGTATCAAGGTATGCAAATGTAATTAAAAACAAAACCGGCATAACTATTACTCAATTGCTTCATACATCTGTGTGCTAATTTCGCCATCAAATTCAGAGCAAAGGCTCGAGGTGAAACAATAACTAGAAATTCAATTTCACAACATGAGCAAAGTAAAATAGAAGACAAGCATCATATAATCTTAATGAACAACAAATTGCGGTAAATATAGAGGAAAACTTTCTAAACATAGAAGACTTCTGAGTTCTGACAGACTACTTAATGTAACACTATCTGTTTAAAAACAAATCTTCTCAAAAGAAAACACAGTTGTAGAAGACACGAGTGAGGTATTTTCACATACGTTACACAACAAGGTTCTCGAAACCTCAAGTTTGAGATCAGCTAGCTGAGGAAGTGCACGTGTTGATCCCATCCTTGCAGTCTCTAGTAAGATCATTAAAAGTTTCAATTTGCTTTTTGCCCCTCAAGAAAACCTCGGTATCAACAGAAGCCCTCATGTATCCATCAAACTCAACTGGCACACCGTTATTCAGCTTAGTCATCTCGCTATACCATTCACTATTCTCATCCCATAGGCTATTGTATTCATCAAGGAAATGAGTGGAATACTTGTCTTTCAATGGGTCAAAGAAAGAAGTGTCGGGTTCATCTGTTGCAATATAAAGATTCCTCCCGTCATCAATCTTATCTTGTAAGGAAGAAAGAAGGGCGTCAGGGGAAGTATCCGATGCAAGGTTCGGCCATTGTTCCGTATTTTTAGCCTTTTCGCCTCTCACAACATGAACAGAGTCGAAATCCCAGTTCAGTTTTGCTGATATTGCTGAGACTATGTCCATCAATCTTTTCGATTTCCATATCAAATGCCATGGTCTTTGAATAACAGACTCCGCTTCACCTTCACAAACTCTGTACCAATAATTATCAGGCTCGACACTTCCAAACTTCCTCATAATCAAAGTATCCTTCACACCAGCCATCTTCATCGGGGTGATTCTGAAATCATCAATGAGAGAAATACTTAACCCGTCTTTCTGATGCCACTTGTTCCAATCTGACCAAAACTGACCCTGATCCAAAACGGAAGCAGACTCCTTCAAATGCTCGAAATCAAAGTAGAATCTAAAATCTTTCCCTTCTTCATCTTGACCCGATTTAGTATAAACAGACGACAAACAAATGCTTAAGTCCATTACAAGCGTCCTGTTCAAATACTGAGCTTCACCTAAGGCACACATAAAACTCCATAAATAATGATCCATACTCTTACACTTTTCTCCACCGCCATTATACAACAAATACCTCCCTTGATCAAACGACTTCTCCGATTCAACAACCGGCAAAGTATCGTTCACAACTTCACCTACCACTTGCACACCAACGTTCTTATTATCTTCACCCATCGGCGTTTTCTCAAACCCAGGCTTCTGATGCTTCTTCCTCTTCCTAGCATTCCCACCCGAATGATAATCACCAATACTCACAACACTAAGCGAACAATCCGCACCTCTAGCTATCACAAAACTCCTATAATCTTTATACAACACAACAGTCTTCCCTTCTTTAGGCCTAAACCTCCACGCCATATGACACGAACTATCATTGATCCCACGCACCGGCTTCCCAAATCTATAAAAATGTATATCCTTAAACTCCTCAATCGCCTTACTCATCATCAAATGAAACACTTCCGGATCAGTACAATCTATCGCCTTATCAATCTCACCACTACAATCACGCGCCTCCTTTTCCTCCACCTCCCCATCCGTCGTCGTAATCTCCTTACTCACAACATCAGACACATTGATCACACTCCCAAACGCTGTCTCATTAACCTTAACAAAATCCTCCCCAGTCCTAACAACCGTACTATCCGAAACAAAAGTGGCATTGGAAGACGACGTAAGGAAACTAGTCATTTTACTAGAGGGATGAAACAAAGGGTCCTCGGGCTCGTAAGTGGCAGCTATGATAGTGAAAACCAACACACCAATAACAAAAAAAGTGAAAAACAAGTTTCCTATGATAGCTAAGGCATTTTGTCCTAAGTTTTCGGGGCGAAAAGAGGCGTTACGGCTCGGTAAGCCTCTACCTAGCATCATTGTGGCTTAAAGGGCTCACGCGCGCGCGTGAGGGCTAAATCTAAACTGGGTAAGCAATGAAATGTATCTATGGATGTATAAAATAAAAAATAGATAAAAAGTGGGATTGATGAGTTAGGGTTTTACCTTTAGATCTGAATATGATGATAGTGAGAGTGTTAAAGTCAAAGGTTGTGTATAGAGTGTTGAATGGGGTGTAAGTTAGTGGTGGTGAAGGGGGTGTGCTAATGTGTGCGGATTAAGGTTAGTAGATCCACCGACACAGTCACACGGACATTATTTAAGAATAAGTGGGTCCCACACGGTGATTTTTTAAATAAAAAGATTTGTGGAGTATGAGTTTTGAAGGAAAAATATAAAATGGGGCATTCCGAGAATCGAACTCGGGACCTCGCGCACCCGAAGCGCGAATCATACCACTAGACCAAATGCCCAATCATAGATAAGAATTTTAATTAAAACATCAAAATTTAAATTAGTGCATGATACCTCACATATATGATTTGGAAGCATTTTCTTCAAACTAATGATTGTGTGTTCAAGTTCTGTTTGAAATATATTATGTAAGTATATGATGTATATTGCGTGAAATAGTTAGTTTGTTCTTTTTAAGAAAAACATCTAAATTTGTGAGTATCTCGGGATGATTTCTTAAATGTTGAAAAATGCCATCACATCAGTTTTAGCTTTCAATATTGGTCCAATGTTGATGGAATTTTTAAAGAAAGTAGGCGAACATGAGACCTACTTTGTGAATGATATCTTTAAGCTATTGAATATCATTGACATCATGTCGAGAAGTTCTTATGTATTTTAGTGATTTAGTAAGATTTAATAGTTTTAAAGCAATTTTGAACTCATGTGACTTTTTTTTTGTTGACATATTACCCTCTTATTTATGAAGAGTAATTCAATTTGTTTAGTTGGCAAATTATCGTTTAGTACACAAAAAATAGTATCAATGAATGAATATGTAAAATAGCTTTATGAGCTTAGTGAATAAGCTTATAAGCATTATGAGAGCTTGTGCTAAAAGGAATTATTCAGTCAGTTATTCCTCTAAGTTCACTTTGGACTTAATCTCTGGGCCAAGCTGGGCCAACTGCTTACTTAATCAGGGACCAAAGCAAGAACCCATTGTCCTCATCATTTAGCCATCTTTTTGCCAAATTTTCTCTCTTCCAAGTTCCAACCATATTAATCATTCACACCTTACTGCCTACAATTCTCTATGACCATAAATGACTTGATGAAATTATCTAATTGTCTAGGAATCATATAATCAAGTTTGAACAATTACACAAGATGGAGTATGAATAGATTTTAGTTCATTTTGGTCAAATTTTTAATCATATTTTGAGGAAGCATATAAACACACACACACCTAACAAGTTGGTCAATAAATTATGTTTTTGGAGAAACCAGTCTCAAATCCTGCAAGGAACATTTTGGACCTTATATATGCGGTCTGCAGTGAAACCTCGGGACTACCCTTGTGGATCAAGCCTTACCATCGTGTCGTTTGAATTTGGCTGGTGGTTCACATGGTTTGGGATGGATATACTTGCAGAAGTCTTGGCTAGTCTTGCAAATACAAGATAAGGTCTGCAATTGCTACTATACTCCGTAGTTACATATTACTTAGTTCGTTACGTATGATTATTGATCAATCGAAATATACATAATTATCTTACCGTTAATTGTGTACTTTCGGTTTATCAAACCAATGACTTTTAAAACATATCATCATACATGAAAATAAATATAAAGTTATATTGCCTATAACACCAAAACTAAAATTTCCGTTTCTTAGAATATTGGATCATCGAGTCAAATTGTATTTTTTTGGAACGAAGATCATCGAGTCAAAATTGATGAGATATTTGCATTCATCTTATTCAGATTACAATTTTACAAAGATGAAAGGTCTCTATAAGGTTAAGACAAAAATCACCTAATATTTAACATGTGCAAGTTCAAACTCTAGCCATCCTTCTTTGAACCAAATCCTGCATCAATTTCTTTGCAGTTTCCGCCCTTCTTCTTTCTGACTTATTCACCCGTGCCGCAATATCCTGAACCATCTTCTCCAAAACGGACTGGCTCAGTTTCTTTTCCGAAGGAGAATCCCTAAGTAAGTCTAGTAGCATCTTAGCCTTGCTCCGGCCTTGGAGTGTCCCATCTATAGTTAACCTTAACAGTCCCGGGATAGCACCTTCGTTAAGAATAAGCTCCCTATATTTACTTCTTGAACTTATGCACAACGTGAGCAAAACACTAAGCGCGTGTTCTTTACTAACTAAAGATCCACCTTCAATTGTTTCTACTAAAGTTAATATCCCATCTTCGGCGTTTGTTATGGCATTTATTCCTTCTTGAGATTTAGAAATTATTCTGATTAAAGCAGTTGCTCTTTCTGCGAATTTTGAGTATTTTTTGCTTTCTTTGAGGAGGTTGATGAGAGGTGAGGTGGCTGTTGTGTCGAGGATTATTGTTGGTTCTTGTTTGGACGTGGCTAGGTTGTGGAGGGCGTTGACTGCATCGGCTCTTCCTTGAATGGTCCCAGAGCTAATGATTTGGATTAGAAGTGGAATTGCTTCTGAATTAACGATTGCTGCTTTATTGTTTGGTGAGGCAGATAATGTGAGAATTGCGGCGATAGCTAATTCTCCAAGGTTGCTTGTGTTTTGGAACTTGAGGATGTTCACGAGAGGAGGGATGGCGCCACATGTCACTATTTCTTCCTTGTTTCTGAAATTAATAGAAACGAAATCGTTAGATGGTATGTGAAGCAAACAGTCATAGAGGAATTCAGAATATGCGTTTAAGCTAGAATCTGGCTTGCAAAAACCACTCACTAATTTCAACTATTAAGGTTTGGGGTGTGTATGAAGGTTTGGGGTGTGTATGACAAAACTAGCTATTGCTTGAGCTTGAGCTTGATCTTGATCATACTTTTAGCTTATTTAAAAAAGCTTCCAAGTGTTCTTAACTTAGCTTGTTAAAAACTCTCCTATATCTAAAAGTTCCTTTTTTCTCAACTACGAAAAAAACTCTCTAAAACTCTAACTCACAACAAGTTCATCATACAATCCAAGATTAACAAACTCAAAGAAACAAAACACTAACCGTTTATTTTTAGAAGCCAAATTTAGCAACGCCAAAAGCGCAATTTCAACAGCATCATCATTCTCCAAAGAAAGCATACCAACAAGCGGCTTAATAACTCCGGCATCCCCGAACTGACTTCTAATCTTTCCACCAGAATTATTCCTGTTACGTATCATACTTCTTATCTCTCTAGCAGCTTCAATCTTCATCTCAAGATCATCGTCATTTTTTAGCTTATCAGATATCAATACAATCAACGTTTGTGTCTTCATATTTGCTCTTGTATCTAGTACTTCTTCCATTGGGTTGGCTGACTTTTGGTGTGTGTAATATGAAGGTGTTTTGGTGTGTGTTTATATACTCCGTATGTAGAAATTGAAGTGGTTATTACACGTACTAGTAGTTGACTATGTCACTATGTGTAATGAAATATATATGTCACGTTTTAAAGATAAGCGATGTAAAGCGGAATGCATGCTTTTGGTGTTATATTTGTGTTTTTTATGTCCAGGTTTGTCGACTCAATTTTCACTTTGTGCTTGTTTTTTATAACTTGACAATACTATGCTTGCTTGTATATGTTATTTTCATTTTATACTTTTAACTAAAAAAAAAAATAAAACTTCTCAAAATATACTTTTCCATCGATTTTTTCCCTCCCAAATTCCTTTATTATACTTTTATAGTTTACTTATTGTTTAGTTACAACAAAGGGCATTGGCATCATTTCTTTTTCATTCGTTGACTATTTCTACTTTTACCTTCTATATTTTTCATTATCTATCTTTATTTCTTTCATTAAATCATACCACTTAAAATTCTTAAACAAAATAAAAGGAAAAACATTATTTAATTATAAATATTATTATCATTATAATAACTTCACCTAACAAAATTAACTGCCTCAGTTTGTCTCTATATTCCTCACAACAAGCTTTTATCTTTTTACATTCCTTTCAACTTGTAAAAAAATTATCCATACTAATTAATAATTTCTCATGCAAAATTAAGTGTGAAATATGCCGCCAAAACATGACATGACAGGAGGAATTGTTCAACATCCTAAGCTTGAGACATATTAGTTTTATATGGTGTCTTTTGAAAATTCAAAGTGCACTAATATTTTCGTCAATAATAATAATAATAATAATAATAATAATAAAATAAAAAATAAATTGAGTGAATCTATCTATCTATGTATTCTAATAAAATAGAGTTTTGTACCACCCTTCTAATGCAGCACCATTCAATGCCCCATTCAATTCGCTGATGTGTCTCGAAGGATAGGTCATCGTTATTTTTGGAGAGTACAACCATGCTTCACCTACGCAACAAAACTTCTTCAATACACTTTTCTCATAAATTTCTCACAATCAATTGCCAGTTACAAATCACTATTAAATGCCGATTCAATTCCAATTCCATTGCAATTTATTCTATACGCTCCCATTCCAATTGAATCTTCCTCAACCGATTAAAAAAACCACACAAAAATAACCTTCGATGTGTTCTCTCTGTCTTTGATTCATGCACTAACATCACAAAATCAGTTTTTACACAATCGATAATCCAATTGGTAAGTATAATTTAATTTAAATATTTAGGGTTTCGAATTATGTGTTGCAAAATAAAATTATTTTGTTTTGATTCAAATATATGATATTTGTGTTTAATGAGAACCCTAAATCTTTTTGGGGGGAATCACCTTGATGTATTTCGATTGATAATGTTATAAGTGGTGATTTTTTTCTATACGAGACCTCACCTTCAATCCACAAGCCAGTCACAAATCATCATTTAATGTTGATTCAAACAATTCAACGCGTTTTGGTGGCCATGCTTAGATTTTGTTCATGATATTGATTTTTTATTTCTATTGTTTGAAAGTTTTTTTTTTTTTTTTTTTTTTTTTAAATATATACCGCTTTGATTTAATTTTTTTTACTTTTGATATCAGTGAAGTTTGGGATGGAGATGGCCTCGGCTCAAGTGTTTTGTATTATTGCGTAACCGAAGGTTTTTTTAATGAATTAAGCTGCAAAAGGCCCTTTCCAATCCTTCGGTGTATAGAATCCTATAATAGTTCTTACCAATAAATAACTTGCATTTCTATCTTATCAGGTGGCAAACTAGGAAACCGAAGCAACAATGTCAAAATGTTATTCAAAGCACAATGAGCGGATGAGAAAGTAAGCAAGCAGGTTCCAAACAGCCTCTAAACTATATGATTACTTAAGCTTCAAAATAATGTCTTTTTTTAATCCCTTTTATTATATATTTCTGTTGAATTGTAATTATGTAATTATGCAATTAGTAAGATTGTTATTTGAAGAATTGGGTTGTCAGGGGGTGTTCCGAATTCGTGACAAGAAACTAAAACAAGTAGTCTGAATTAAGCTGTTCACGCTAAAATTTGCGAATGGTGCAAATTATTTTTAACTCATGGAATAAATATTTATGGTGTGGTGATATAGGCGTATAGACCTCTAAACAAGTAAGCAAGCAGGTTCCAAACAGCCTCTAAACTATATGATTACTTAAGCTTCAAAATAATGTCTTCTTTTAATCCCTTTTATTATATATTTCTGTTGAATTGTAATTATATAATTAGTAAGATTGTTATTTGAAGAATTGGGTTGTTAGGGGGTATTCCGAATTCGTGACAAGAAACTAAAACAAGTAGTCTGAATTAAGTTGTTCACGCTGAAATTTGCGAATGGTGCAAATTCTTTTAAGTCAGGGAATAAGTATTTATGGTGTGGTGATATAGGCATATAGATTGCTACATTTCGAAATTTTGCATATTTGCATGACCTGAGGTAACTTGGACATAAGTTTATATTGAAGATTTATTACTTTCTACAGATATGTGTCTTGCAATACCCTTTTACGGTCAACCTGCTGTCCCTATGAACTAGAAGAGATGCATGACCAACTGGGCTTGCTCAGTTGGCCACTAAGGTAACCTTGGGGAGGTATTCTTGGAGAGGTCTCAAGTTCGAGTCTCACCATGGACCTTCAGGGGCCCGAAAAATAGAAGCAGTAGTGGGGTTTATCCCCTAAGGAGAAAGGTTCGACGCTTGCATACTGCCCAATTGGATGTCACTGTGGGCTCGAATCACTAACTACTAACTCGCCGTTCAAAAAAAAAAAAAAAAAAAAAGATGCATGACTAAGTACGTATGCAACACTTAATAGATGTTTAAAAAGGCCTAATATGTGATAGAGTTTTAGATTTTGATTCATTTTCTTTCCCATTGTATTTGGATTTCTTTGGTTTGTAGGTTAGAGTGAAACGAGGAACATCTAATGTACGGATCAAATGGTATGGGCTAGGGTCAGAATTTCTTTGCCTTGCAGGTTAGAGTTAAACCTGGAACTTCTCAATTCATTTGCTGTCATCAACCTTCATGTACAATTATATTTCACGGCAATATGTAACGAGGCTAAGAATATATACATCATTTAACCACAGTTCCATTGGACATATATGTTGGTGTTTTGATGTGAAAGTTTAATAATTAATACTTGCATTGCTGATTATCAGATTAATGTTCGACAATGGAAGTGGGTGCATTTTACAACTTCTGGAAAGCCTATTTTGGGTTGAAAGAAGTTTACGTAAGTTCATCCACACAATAACCTAAATTAACATTCATTTTGGTTTACCTTTTGTTAAATTTTGGTCACTTCTAAATAATAACATAAACAGGTTCCAAAATAACAAGTAAAACATAATACGGTGACATTCAAGTAACTGAATGCAATTAAGAAGGTTTTGTTGAAACAATTATTCAACAAGCTCACGTATTTCTTAGCTTTTGTCGTACTTTTAGAGACTATTTTTTTGTGAGTTTGTGTGGTTTAGGTTATCAGTTTTTATATGACTACATAACTGCATACAATATATTGATGATGGTTTGGGTTACACTTACACTAATTCTTTCTAATATGTTATTACAGAACGCAGACGCTCCATGCCCTAAGGCAAGACAATTATATTAGTACATGTGTAGCCGGGCTCCTACGTTATCACTGCATTTTTTTGGCGATTGAATCTGCTCAGGGTTATATAGCTTGCTTCGATTTTGCTTTACGAGTTTTTGTTAATATATGGTTGCATCTTTCCGGGGTATATTTAAATCTGAATCTTTTTACTATGTTGCAGCGCATGCATATGACAACGGGTTGGTTCACGGCTAATCAAGAAGAATGTATCAGGCGGAAGAGCATGTTGAATACGAGGATGGGTCAGTTCAAGACCATGGGTTATGGCTCTGTTCTACTATAGTTATTTGATTTGGCTAATTTTGAAGGTATAAGTTGTAGACAATATATAGTTAAACTTTTGAGTATCGCTTACTTTAATACCAGAGGACCCCTTTGTTGGAGAACCATGTTATTATATTTCAGTAACTTCCATGTATACCTACATGACGCTGATATTCTTCTGGTAAGAGCCACTGACCAGGGCGCATCTGCTGGTCGGAAAAAGAATATTGAACGATTGTGCACAGATTGTTTGTGATGTAAAAATGCATACACTTAAAAATAGTCATAAGTTCTGTGTGAAAACCTTATTAAACATCTCATGCTATTATCATTTTAGGTGACCCTGATTTGACCACACTTGATGCAACAGCGAATAGTGCAGAGTCAACGACAGCAGTGGTTGACCACCAAGGTCAGTCACATAGAGTTACTTAACCCATTACGTCCATTTCATGTGGCTGCCCGTACTGTAATATGACTACTCTTTCGTTCGTCCTTACTTAATGAAAAATAGATAGCCATAAAAAAAAGCTTTCTATTCTTGGAATAACATTTATTTTTAACAGATTTTTGACACTTTTTTCCTTAAAACATTAGTGCCTTCGGCTACTAATATATGTTTCACAATGGTGACCATGTGGCTTATGTTTATTTAATGTCAATTGCATGTACACCTTCAGAGTTACATATGTGATCAAATGCCTCCTTATGCTACCTTTTATGTTACTGTCGTTTTAGGAGCGGCTGATTCCCATATGACATGTCCGACAAGACATACAACCAAGAGAACAAGAAGAGTGCCAACAACGATCCCAAGAACAGTGCCAACAATCGAGAACACTACAAAGGCTGCGCGTGCAGGTTTGCCATATGCACTCACCCTATTGAAATTACTTCTGAGGGCCACCACGGGTGTGTTTGTATGCTAAAATGGGTGTGATCGGGTTCTTAAATAGGGGCTGAAATGAGGTGGTTTAAGGTGATGAAACGAGGGCTTAAATCATTGCGTGTTGGTGCTGAAATGGGCGGGTTTTGAAGCTGGAATGGATGAGTTTGGGGCCTAAATGGGGTGTGCAGTTGGGGGCTGTAATGGGTTAGTCTGGGAGAAGAAATCGAGGCTCAAAAGGGTAGATTTCGGTGCTGAAATGGGTGTAGACGTTTGTGCGGTTAGATGCTGAAATGGGCGGGTTTGGTGGCTCAACTAGGGGCTGAAATGGGTGACTCTTGGATGAGCTCTAATTGTGTAAGTTTTAATATATCTTCTTTTAGATTAGTTCAATGTGTTAATTTGGTGTTGCTCAAATTTACATTGATTATTAATTTTTATAGGTTATTTGGATATGGATGCTCGAATCATGTCTGCAGAAGTTGATCTGATAAAGACGTATGTGGTAAAAGAAAGGAGTATCTCATCTCAAATGGAAATTAAGTATGCACGATTGGAAAAAGAACTCGTGGAAAAAATGAAGGAAGTCAAGGTTAATGCAAATGGTGAATTAAAATTTAAAAGAGGTGAGTTTTCCAACACTATTAGTATTATCATATCTATTCACTTGTCATGGAGTATTATAAATATATCAATGTTATAGTTTCCTATCGATCAGTTTAAGTCTTTTCATCCCAAACTAGCCGGATTCGAACATCCCAAAAATATTATAAAGTTTATTCCAGTAGGAAACATTAACGGGCTGTTTGGTTTTGCGTTTTGTAACTGCCTATTGCGACATGAAGTCACACTAATCAGTTTTCAATGTTTAGATGAACATATTCTGCTCTCAGTTATCAGGTAATATTTGTTTCACACCAGCAGTAGCCGGTTACAAACTAAATTGAGGGACTTTACTTTTACTTAACTAACTGTTAGTGTGCTTCTTTTCTCATACAAAATGTCTATGCTGGTCAATTTGCTCTATACTATTACAACTTAGAAATACTCTAGAATGGTAAAAGCATATTGAAAAATTGTCTACTTGATTTGTTTCACTATAGTGTCACATCATCCAAATACTTATTTTGGTATCACGGTATCACCTGCAAGTACACATTTCCTTATGAATGGATCAATTTCTTTGGTGGTCGTTAATTAGTTTATAATATATACCTATTTTTTAATTCATTTTCTTTTCCAAGAAATAACTTTTAGTTGGAAACGATGCTTAAGAGCAACAGTAGCTTACCATGGATTCAGACACCGCAAGTGTAACAAGGCTAGAATTGGTATAGAGGTTCATTTCATTGTTTTGTGAAATGTATAAGGTGAGCACCACTGCACATTATTCTTTAAATCCTCCTCCATATTACTTTAAGGGGAGTGCACCCCTTAAAAGTCAAAATTGTTGTCTCAACTTTCGTCTAGAATATGTTGCTGCCATTTTTAGCTTACCTTTAGTATCCACAAACATAAAAACCCTTTATCCCATGACAATTTTACATGGCTCACTCTTTATTTGTCCTATGGTTCTTTTCCCTTTTTAGTAGCTTTCAAGTTTAAAAGAGTTATATGGTCATTGTCAAGTTATGCTACTGAAAGTTTAGTAACTTGAAGTCTTGAAGCTTATTACCACAAGAAAGAGGCAAAATATGAAAACTTATACAAGTTTTTTTGTTGTATGAAAATTAATATATTTCATGTGTAATAAAATTTGAGAACTCATTTTTAGCATCACATACCTAATATTCATGTGCTTTTGTTTAAAAAACAGTATGTATAAGCCTGTCATTGCTCGGGTCACCATAAGAGTCTTTTAGAGACAAAATAACTTTGATGTTTCCTGTGTTTAAAAAAGCGCGCATCAGGCGCGCCTGATGCGTGATGCGTTGCGATGCGATGCGCGACTCTGTTGCATCAGACACCCTGATGCGTTGCGTTTACGGGATGCAAGGTGATGCGCGCGCATCAGGCATGCATTAGCAGATGCACGCATCGGCGCTTTTTTGCGCATCATGTACTTTTGGCCTTGTAACATAAAATTTGACTTAATAATGTGTATTGGGCTTCTTTTCATGGGCTTTACTTTTAATATATGGGTCTAATTTGACCAATTCCTTATAAACGATGAGACTTTTGATCTTAGTTTTTGACTATTTACGTATTTTAATGAAATATAGAATCGTGAACTATGAACATGCATGGTATCTTTTGACATTAAATGTGGTATAAATGTGTTTTCTGCACTATATATAACTTAAATGTTTTTTTTATAAAATTGTCGCCTCGGGTACGTGATGCGCGCGCATTCGCCTCGGTGCCTCGCGCCTCGGCTTTTTGACCCTTATTGCATCGATGCGCATCACGCTTTTTAAAACCTAGGATGTTTCTGATAATTGCTTCTATATTGTATTGATGATTTGAAATTTTGTATCAAAAATGTGTATATGTAGTTAACTTTGGTGAGGATTTGACTTTGGTTAAACAAGTTTAAGTTGTGTTGATATGGAACACTCTTTTCCAAATGAGCGGGTTAGTTAATGGATGGCTTGCTTTACAGGTGAAGAAATGTAACTTTCTTGGAATGCAACAAGGATATAAGGAGCATAAAGTCATCCAGGTTAGCGTTCTTTTTATCATAAAGTTAGAATAAATATTGACATCACCACATGTGGGGTTGTCAATCGGGTTGGGTTAGGGGTCTTATCCGAGTTCCCAAAAATAAGGAATCGGGTTATTGGGGTTGGCTCTATTGGGTTGGATCTAAATAGAAGCTGTAAGCCAGAAAAAAATAGGAGCAACAAATACAAGCACAGGTAGAATGCATTAAGTTACGGAATCATGTCTCCTTGAATCCTTTACCATATAATTATTGTGAGATGCATTTGCAACCACTTATATGATTTTTAGAAATATGTCTTACTGAAGTAGTTTGTTTGCATAAATTCTTATAGAATGTTAATGTAACAGATAAACCCAAAATGTAGAAAGCTAGTCGAGAGGCTATTGGAAATCAATTCAAGAAAATGGGCTACAATTTGGAAATCTTTGTTTTACAAGCGATTTTTCATGCACGTGATTAGGAAAATACCATTATAACTAAGAAAGTTTGTGTGTAAATTTTACTACCAATCTTTTTAATGGTTCATTGGCTATATGAAAATTACACAATCACACTAAAATACCTTGTGATACTAAATAAGTACTGTGGAACCTACAATCCTAAACTTTTAGTGAAAAAGATATCTCCTATGCTGACTTTTGATTCCCAAATATAAATTTTTTTCATTAATATAAAGTTTGATCTACTGTAAAGATGGAAAATAATGTGTATTGCAGGTTAACATTCAACTTATTAGTCCAACGGATTATATAATGGAACAAAACTTCAAGTTGTTAGATTAGTAATAACTTCGATTGAGGCAAAAATAATAAACGGAACACACTTGGAAAGACGGTGAACATTTCAAGGTTGAAAATTACTCAAACGTTTACCCCTAAAGATTGTTTCGAAGAGGTTCTTCACAGTCTATGATCAAGTTTTAAGAGGTATGTACAAATATTCATATGATGTGATTTATGCCATTTTTTTACATGTATTATCAAACACAGAAATGTGTTACTTACACTTTATTTTTATACTTATCAGGTGCTCACTAAATGTTCATTGGCTTATCACTTCAACAACTTCTCCACTACATACATTTGCTTTTCAAGGCGGTCAAGATTGGAGCCCACGTGCATGGATGTTTATTACATTATTAGTTACAAACATTGTACTATATATCATTGACTTATTACTTCATATTCCTTTCGAATATATGATTCAAGCTGTTTACTTTTGTTTTTTTTCTTTATTTAGTTTACACACTACTTTTTTTGCGTGATCTCTTCTAAAAACCCTGTGGATTCCACGGGTCTAAAAGCTATAAGTATGTGATGATGATCAACTACATCTCCATAGTACGTGGCTCTTTCACGCATCAAAAGCAAAAAGGGTTTGAAGGTTGTTATTTCGGATCCGGATGGTAATTTATCGAACACTACTACAAATGTAGTCTACAAAGAGGTTCTTTATGGTGTATGATTACGTATCGAGAGGTATGTACCAGTGGATTATGATGTGATTCATGCCGTTTTCTTGATTTTACATATATTATCGAATCACACAAAATGTTTTACTTACACTTTCTTCTTATACTTATTAGGTTATCAACAAATGCTCATTGCCTTACCAAGGCTGTCAAGATTTGCTTTTCATCTACATTCTCAAGATTGGAGCACGCGTGCATGGCCGTTTATTACATTCTTAGTTACAAGGATTGCACTTTATACTATCATTAACTTATTAGTTGATATTCCTTTCAAATAAATGATTCATCCTGTTTACTTTGTGGTTTTTCCTTACTTTGTTTACACACACTAACTTTTTTTTTGCACGATCTCATCTAAAAACCCGTGGGTTACCACGGGTCTATAAGCCAGTAAAATATAAATAAGAAGAAAGAGAAACAATTTGTCACAAAGGTGGAGAAAGAGTATAGTATTTTTACATTTTTTTTCTTGACTTTTAGTAAACAAGCATATGTTGAGAACACAATTTAAAAACCGGCACATGCTTTAACAATTTTCTAAAAACCAGCACAGTGTAAAAAAAACTCAGGTTTGTTATATGGCATTTTAAATATAAACGTGTTTTAATAGACACTAAAATATATGAAATATTATTGGTGTAATTGAGTCCAAACAGCTAATTATCTCTTATATACTAAAAGTGGGAACGTGTTACTGTAGCTATGCTTACTTCAAAGTATTGTACGAAACAGTTGACTAAACAGTAACCCACGTTCCTCAAAGTTGTACCAAACAGTTGTTTGAACAGTTCTTCAATCTAATTCCCACCACCTCTTTTACATACTAAAATTGATACATACTGTAATAAATTTTACAACAAATTTGATACATAATAAATTTTACAAAATTGATACATAGTAAATTTTACAACAAATTTAAAATTTATTATAATAAATATTCAATAATGTACAAACAAACCAACTAATTATAACAAAACTTAACAACAACTTAGAAAAAAATTACAACAAATTTAAATAACAAAATAACTATTAACCTTGAAACAAATCTGGAAAAAAAAATTACGCAACAAAGGATACAAATAAAATTACGCAACAAAGGATACTAAAAAAATTACGCATCAAAGGATACAAAAAAAAAAAAAAAAAATTACGCAACAATAGCAGATTCCGATGACGCTAGCGGAGATTCCGGCCAGGCAGCAGTGGCGCGTGAGAGATTCCGACAAAACTTCAACGTTTTTAAGGTTTTTAAAAGTGTTTTATATATTAATCGGTTTTATAAAAAATTTAGAAAAATAGGGTTTCGTTAAGATGTAAAAGGAGGAAAGGGGAAGGCGCGTGATAGGTGTTACCGACGAGAGAAAAAGTGATGGAGTCACGGTGTGGTGGCGGCAGTGGAATGGCAGCGGCGGTGAGGGTGTTTGGTGGCGCGTCGAGGCTCAAGAAGCTCCAGAAAGGCTTACAATAGCCCGATCTACTGATTGGGAGAGTAAAAGGTTTCGCCGGAAAATTTGCAGTGACGGACGTTGGTCGGCGGCCGGCGGCGGCGATGGTTGGCCGGAAATAGGTGACCGATGAGGTTAGAGAGAGAGAGAGAGAGAGTAATAGTGATGTGTGTGTGAGATTTATGAGTGAGGAGAGAAAGAGAGGGGAGTGTTTTATATAATTGGGAGGGACCAAACATGGCCAAAACAAACTACAAGGGTAGGATTAAAAATAAGCAGCGAATATTACAATATTCACTGTAGGACCCATTTGGCGTAACAAATGGACTCGAAAAATTACGAAACTTGCAACATTGTTCACGAAATAGTTTTTCCAACAAAATCAAATATAAATTCGCATAACTTTCTCGAAGTCAATTTATTTGGCAAATTCGGTTCGTTTCGTGTCATTTCGAGTTTAGATTAAACACAACAGTCCCGCAGCAACACGCGGGTATCCTCACTTTTCCTTACAAAATTACACACTTCCATTTAAAAAAAAAAGCAAAAATAATAATAAATAAAGAAAAATAAAAATTCAATAACATAACGAAAACAACCGACAACAAAAATTTATTCAAATTCCAACGTGTATAACAAACCGATATTGGCAAAAAAAAAAAAAAAAAAAAAAAAAAAAAAAAAAAAAAAACTCTCTCAAACATATATATACATTATATAACGGAAAAAACAAAATGTACGGCAAACACTCATGTAACAAAATTAATGTCGACCAACACATTCCCGCGGCAACGCGCGAGTCTACACACTCGTTAGTTAACTATAGGGGGTGTAAGTGAGTTAAATTGTTTCTAAGTTGCTTGAGTTCAGCTCGGAAAACTTGATTCGTTGTTGAGTTTGAGCTCAAGCTTTACACGAAGTTCGCTAAATAAATTAAATGGGCTTAATCCCCATCAGATATCGTGCTCAATCCGGTTTGTCAGTCTAAATGAGCTTTTACACACACACACACATATATATATATATATATATATATATATATATATATATATATATATATATATATATATATATATATATATATATATATATATATATATATATATATGGTATATACATGTTAAACGAGTTAAGTTGGAGGTCGAATTCTCTAATGTTACATGAACCAAGCTCGGGTATTAAAAATACTTGGCTCGCAAAGCTCGTGAAACTTATCAAGTTTGTGTTCTTTTACATTTTTTACCTTTTAAATAAGGTAATTATGTTGTTTGATCACTTGGTAACTAATACACGAGGCTTAAATACATTGTCCAAATACTAACAGTCTAACTCTCATTCGTAAAGGTTGGCTAATTTTTACTTTTCTGTATATGTATATTTACATTTTGTGTGCTATAAAATAAACTGATCAATTGAGTCCAACTTGAAAATATCGAGTAAGTATTTTTATTAATTACTGTAAAATTCTTATATCGATAATCAAATTGTTTAATTGGACCGGAGCTTGAGCTTGAAAATTACTGCTTGGTTGAGCTCGATCACGTTTAAGGCTGATTTTTGAGGTTGAATCTAGTTTCAAGCTCGATAGTGCTAGGCTATGCTTAGAAATTAAGTTTTACTTTAATCACCTATGTTATTAGGAGAGGGAAAAAAAAAAAAAAAATACTGAACATAAATATTGGAAAAGCTCAACTTGCGATACGTGTCTTTATTTGAATTTTATTATTCGCGGTAGCAACTTGATTTGGTTTGGTTGCTTCTTAAGAGCATGAGCAATGGTAAAAAGCTTTGATGACTTTTTGCATTTATGGCAATAAATGCTAAGATTGTTTTGTCTTGATGAATTTATGGCAACTTTTGCAAATGAAAAGCTATTCCTTCAAAGACTTGGCTGGTGCAAAGTCTTTCTTAAAAACCTTCTAAAAAGTCTTCCTATGTAATGGTAAAAAGCTTTTGGAAAGCTTTATCAAATAGTGAAAAGCTTTGTGTAAAATGCCCCATTGCATATGCTCTAACAATATGAGTATAGGCTTCAAACAATTGGTTTATAGTTTATAATTATAATAGCAAGGTTCTCGCGCGATTCGTCTGCGGGTACCATGTAATTTAATTTTTTCGGCTAATAATTTATTTTATTTGTACGTTTTTGTGAATATCTTTACTAATTAGTTTGTTCGTTTAAGGACTATAAGCAATGACAAAAGTTTGGTGAAACTTTGCTTAGTTCGTATTATTTTATTGGTTTGTTTTTTGTGTTTAGTAGTTTGCTTGATTTGTACAATGTGTTTTTTTAATTGTATTTTCAATTGAAAAAAGATTTTTAAAGTATCATTCATTACTATGTATTTTAATACTTGTATTTATCATAAATGATTGTTTTAAGAATGTATATTTATTATGCATCAATGAAATTGTAAACATTGCATGAATACGTGTATTGTTAAAAATTAAGTTTTTTTTTATGGTATTTAATGTTAAGAAAACGTGTTTAAATTAGTTATACATGTAGCTTATACAGTTGTATTGTTGAATTCTAAGACATTAAATAACTAAAAGGACTAAATCTTAGAGCATGCGGTATGTTGCCCTCCCACTTAAGTTATACCTTAACTCTGGCCGAGTTATGAGCAAGTTACCACACCGTACACTTGAGTTAAGGGGTGAGTTATGCACATAACGCAGCATTAAGGGTTTTTTTTTTTTTTTTTTTTTTTTTTTTTTTTTTAAGTTAAGGTTGAGTTACCAAACCATGTGCTAAGTTAAAGTTGAGTTATGATGAAAGTGAGGCTCAAAATATTGAGTTATGATAGGGTTTTTTTTATTATTATTTATTTTTTAAGGTTAAAATATTAAAGCTGATGTGACGCTGACGTAAAATAGAGTTAAGGCTTAACTCGTGGTTATTGCACCGCATGCTCTAAGATATGTTGTTATGGTTAGGTCTTCATTATATTATAAGCACTCAATATATAGTCTATTTAAGTAGTCTCTATCTATGGGTCTCCAGGTCTTGTTCTAAAACTAAATGCTTCATTGGTATAATTTTGACTTATAGAGATGAGTAGATGACCATCACTTTCAAGTTTTAACAAACCAGTCCGAGTCAACTCTACTTTATTAAATAAAATAAAATAAAAAAAACAAAAAAACTAAAACAAAAATAAGAATGTTTCATGTTAGAAAAGTCCAATGCTTTAGGTTTTAGTAACTGGAGTTGATATGCACACTACAAAAATTAATGTACACACCACAAAAACACATTAGTAATGCACATAGTACAATATCACATATGCATGATTGTGGTGCCAACATCACTTTTGATGGTGTGTATATCACCTCCATTTAGTAACCAATCCCTACTAGATCACTTTATCCTAAAGGTAATAGTTAATTTAGTCATTGTTTTTACACTATCTATTCGTCATGACAATTAACCACTCACCACTTTGCTCAATTCTTGAGTTCTTTTTGGAAAAAAAATAAAAATTAAGTAATAGAAAGTAAATATTTTCGACTTAATTTTTTAAGGAAACACTTTTAAAAATCAATCAAATCATACTATTTCTGTTTCTTTTCATTTTCATTCCTTGTTTGCCTTAAGTGATATTCGAGAACAAAGTGTTAACGTCTTAATATAGTATACTACTTCCCTCCCAATTTTATTGTTAACATTTTTTAAGTTGTCATAAATTTAATTGTACATTTTTAAAAATAGATAAAAAATTTAGATCAACTTTAAGATATTAACTAATTTAAGTTATTGTTACAAGCGTTAAAGAAGTAATAAATTAATTAGTTCAGTGTAAAACTTTCGTCTGTAAAAAGTATAAAAGACAAACTTATAATGATTATGTTTTTCTTAAACTGCGTATTTTGTGTTGGTGGATAATTATTTTGAGACGGATTAGAGAAAGTATTACTAACGAAGTTGTATTAAACCATGCGTGTTACGGTGTTAGATCAACAATTTTGTCATATTATTTATATTTACGGACCTGAAGTTAAAGATATTAATAAAACAAAATATACAATAATTAACTGATTAAGAATTGGTTTATTTGTTAACTTGTTATAATTGTTAATGAACTTTTTTCATATGAAATCACAAGTTGCAGAATAGGTTAAGAGCCATTGATCAAGCAATATGTTTCAAATTTAAATATTAAAAAGTACTTAAAATTATCATTATTAGGCAACTTTAGATGTCTTATAATCTTATTTAAGAAACATGGCCTTCAATATATATTTAAAAATAGAACGTGATATACGTAAAATATGAATAAAGTTGAGTACTTGAGTGACATAAAAAAGCAGAATAAGCCACTAAAGATCATCATTGATAGTTGTTTGGTGGTGAATGGTGATTGGTTTCAACATCCATATCAACTAACGAAAGGTGTGCCAAGACACACTATGTGAACTCCTAATCATATAACATTTCGTGGATCTTACATGAAGTATCTAAGATGTCAAGTTCGAGATCCCACTTGATATTGTTTTATTTTTGCAAGATCAAGATCATAATATCTTATCATTTTGTTAGGTTTTGTAAACAAAGGATAAACGAGCGATGTAACGCGCAATGTATGCTTTTTGGTGTTATATTTGTGTTTTTATGTCTAGCTTGGTTATATTGCATTTTAAATGTAAATGTGTTTTGATAGACAACTATAAAATATGAAATAATATTGGTGTAATTGAGTTCAAACAACTAATTAGTTAGCTTTATGGGGTGCAAGTGAGTTAAAATGCTTGGAGTTAAGATGTTTGTGAATTGCTTGATTTCGACTCGGAAAAACTAGACTCTAGGTTGAGTCTGATCTCAAGCTTTAAATGAAGTTCATTGCATAAATGGCCTTAATCTCCAACTTCGGATATCAATCATGCTCGATTAGGCTTGTCAGCTTAAACAAGCTCTTACTTATATAACATATATATAGTATATAAGTATGTTAAACAAGCTAAGTTAGAGCTCAAATTCTCCAATACTAAATGAGTCGAGCTCGAGTATCAAAAATACTTAGCTTGCAAAGCTCATGAGACTTATCAAGTTTGTCCTCTTTTACATTCTTATCTTTTAAATTTTATGTTGTTTGATCATTTGGTGACTAATATACGAGGCTAAACATACAGTAACACTCCCATTTGTAAAGGTTGGTTAATTTTTAGCTTTTTGTATATGTATATTTATATCTTGTTTGTGTAACACCTCAAAATATAAAGTTTAGTAATATATATTTTAATGGTATGTATGAGGTTTTAGAAAGTTACTTATTTCATTTAGCATTTAACTAAATAAGGACCAATTATGCAAATATTAACGGAAATAGACCTTCTACGATTTAACAAAAAGGACTAACGGTGCAAAAGAGGAATTAAGATGTTAAATTACATATTTACCCTTGAGACTCTATAACCCCGAAAGTCTAGATTTCACCTCATTGTCACACTTGTATTGCTATGTGTTTATCAGAACAATTTAGAGGGAAATGCCTAAGTTTCCATACATGAAGAAACATCACAAGAGAATGAAATCCTCTCATGTTTATTTGAACATGAGAGGTAAAGTTGTGCATGTTCTGATTGTACATTGCCATTATTGCAAAACATTTATTTTATTTTAATTCAAATGTACAATCATATCATTCGCAACTTTACCTCACATGTTCAAATGAACATTAGAGGATCCTCATCCTTCCAGAATGGTTTTGATGAACTATAGTATTGAAGTTGATTGATAAAGGAGTTCCATCATGTTCTTGGTTTAATTAATTTCCCATCAAAGATAAGTGGTAAAATTCTAGTTTTAGTTTGATGTTCATAGATGAAATTGGGGGGTTTTGAATGATAAGTGTGTTAATGATGATTTTAACCATAAATATTATGTTATGCACATCACTGAAGATCATAGACAAAGTTATCATGTTTTATGATTTAGAGATGATTATGTTACATAATTAGAAAGTAAATGTTTCGTTGGGAATTACAGATTTGAGAATTACAAAACCCACAAGCAGAAATAAAGAAAGAAGAAACAATGAGGACCTAATATGTAATAGTTAGCTAGCTTTTTTAGTAAGCTACGGTTTCTTGTAACTTCCCTCTACTATATAAAGAGGTAGGCTTCTAGGTTACATGCACCACTTAATAGATAGTCTCTCCAATGAGAGTCTAGAAACGCATAGAGCATGTAGTGTAGTAGTAGTAGTAGTAGTTAATTTATGTTTAATAAAGAAAACCTTATTAGTAATGTTGATTGTGTTCTTATTTTATATTCCGCTGTGCATATCAATATTACTGATCCTAGATGGGCTTGATCTTGGTTTTACATGTTTAGAGATTATGAGTTAGTTGATGATATTGATGACTTTATTATGGTTATGATGTTGAATGAGGTGTTTGGCACAAGGCCTTAAAGGAGAGCAAGTTAGTAGAATTAGATGAAGTTTATGTGTTAACGATGTAGTAGCAGATTCTAAAGATGATAGAATGTTTATTAGGTGTTTAAGTGATCTCGGAAGTCCGGTGAATACAAGAGGATCACTTAAACTAAACAATTGAGTAACGGTTTAGTAGTTTTAGTCATGTTATTATGTATGCCTCATGATTAGTGAAAAAGTTTAGCAAGTATATGAGTATGAGTAGATGTAGTGGAACCATATATGTTATTATGTAGTTTTATAAGTTCAAGTATAGTATCAAGTGTTGCGGAATGGTACGCTTCAAAATTTAACAAAGTGCGGGTTTAAGCTTCGGCAACCCTGTACGGCGTATAGACAAGTGCCTATACGGAGTATAAAAGATTTTTTTGTGGAAAATTAGAATAGCAATCAAGTATGAACAGGTACACGAATAGATTATTAGTTATGTTCGAACAAGTAGCTAATGATAAAAGAACTAAGCTAGTTAGTCATGTTAACGTTAGTTTCAGAATCAGTTTTAGGAGTAGTTTCGGTTCAGATTCAGTTGTAGATATGATTGTGCTTAAAGTGCACCAGAGGAACTCCCATTTAGTTTATGTTAATATGGGATTGGATTAGAGATCTCTCAAATGGAGCAGGTAGTATATTGGGCACATATGACTCAGTTATGACACTTTTCAGTAGTTCAGGACCCGGATTGCATCCGTGCAAGAGGGCATAGGCTGCATATGAGTACTCGCAGTCTTCAGGGGAATTTCTATATTCAGTAGTAAGTCGATTCAGATATCACATATTTAGTTAAGCATCAGTTTCAGATATAATTTGCATTTAAGTTTTAGTACGCTTCAACTATCAGCTAAGTTTCAACATAACACAATTATCAATTTAGTCTTATTATAGCTCAGTTATCAGTTCAAACTTAGAATAGCTTAGTGATCAGCTCAGGTTTAACATAACTCAGTCTCAGTTTCAGATTTAGTCACAGATTCAGCTCCAATTTTAGTACAATTATTAGCTCACGTCAGTGTGACAAGGATCCAGTTTCAGTTAGCTCTAGTATCAGTTTAGTAAAGGATTTACAATAAAGGGTTCAACGACAATATGACTATGTAGCGATAATGATTATAGCATGTCTCAGTTTACTTTTTAGATTCAGTACCGTTTATTCACTTAGTCATTAAGACTTACCGTTCTCAGTTATGTTTTTATGTAGGTATTGGATTAAGGAATTGGGGCTTGTAGATAGAAGATAGTGGATTAAGGGAACGATAATGCTCGGGCATCTCATCCCTACTTCTTGTTATCAGCTTGTATTCGCCTCAAGTTTATGTTTAAATGTCTTTGAAGTCCAGAACTCATGTAGTTGAATTTTAGTGTCAGATAGTATGTTTATGATCAAGTTATGTGTAATGGGTCAAAAAGTGGGTGTTTGGGTCAACACCCACATCCCATGTATTTTACGCTTTCGCATATTGTTTTTATGAAACTTTTATTCAGAAATGATATTCAATACAGGTTTTTACGAATTTATGACAAATAAAGATAATGGGTGTGTTTGTTAAAAGTAGCTGTGAGCAGTAGCAGTGAGCTGTGAGCAGTAGCTACAGCTCACTGCTAACCGCTTCTTAAAGAAGCATTGAAAAAATGAGCATTCTTAAAAAATAGTAAAGCTCACCGTTCTTGTGCCAAACGAACACTAAAAATCAAAAAGCTCATTGCTCACTGCTCATCGCCCCAAAAAGCTTCAAAAAGCTCTGCGCCAAACATAGCCAACATTTCCGGAAAATGATATTAAGCTCAATTGAGCCCAACTTGAAAATATCGAGTCCGTATTTTCATTACTGTAAAATTCTTATATCGATAATCAAGTTGTTTAATTGGACCGGAGCTTGAACTTGGAAATTAATACTTGGTTGAGCTTGATCACATTTAAGGTTGATTTTTTGGGTTGAATCAAGTTTCAAGCTCGATAATGTGCTCTGCTTATAAACTAAGTTTTACTTAAATTATCTATGTTAGAAGAAAAAAAAAAAAAAAAAAATCCAATATAAACCTACAAAAGCTCAACTTGCGATACGTTTGGATACGTGTTTTATTTGAATTTTCCTGTTTATTTTCTATTTTCATCAGAAATTTTAATGATGTTATTAGTTGTTTCATGGAATATCGAGTCATTGTGGCCGCAACTTGATTTGGTTTGGTTACTTCTTAACAATATGAGTATAGGCTTCAAACAATTGATTTACAATACTTTACAAGTTATAATTATGTTGTTATGGTTGACCAATGATCAAATGAGATGAAAACTTAAAATGAGAAGGATGAGAAATAATTATAACTATATATTTGAGATGCATCGACTTGAATTAGATGCATCCCTAGTCTTTTAAATGAACCATAATATATTTTCTATCAAAAAATTAGATGCATATACATATATTAGATGCATTTCATCAAGTGAGACGAATCATATACATTTTTCGTCCTCTGCGGGTCAAATTTGTTGTTAGTACTACTTTGTATCGTTTTCACTTCAAAATCACTTTCGAAACTGATTGAGATGCATCTAAATGAATAGAGATGCATCTAAATCAAGTCAATGCATCTCAAATGTGTGGTTATAATTATTTCTCATCCTTCTCATTTTAAGTTTTCTTCTCACTGGATCCTTACCCTGTTATGGTTATAGGTACAATGTGGTGTTATTGTATCTTTGTGTTATAATAAAATGTTGTCACGTCAACTTTTTACCCTATAACTCAATCAAAAAACCGCCTCATTTACCACTCAAGTTATAAAACACCTCTGGACCTCACAGTTTCTTTAATTTTTAATCTATCAGATAAAACAACACATTAAAATAAATATATTATATAATTTAAATAAAGCAAAACATTACACTTAAACTAGATTTCATACATTTTACGACTAATATTTTAACAATAAAATTAAAGAACTAACAATGCAAAGCCGTTAAGGATTAGCTATGTAAGAAAATAATTTTTTAAGGACTAACTATGTAAACAATTATACTAACAGAGTTCAAAGTGAAAAAAAAAGGTAAGGGAAAAAGTAGCTTGCTCCTCTCTTACTACTCCTCTTCCTCCTCTCGCTAGACGCCAGCCTAAAAAAAAAAAAAAAAAAAAAAAAAAAAAAAAAAAAAAAAAAGGCATGTGTAAGAAAAACCTATAACTCGCACCGTGGCCACTACCTATAATGCGAGCCGAGGAATGAGTTCTGGTGCCACAAGGCTATAACATCACGTACTGAAAGCTCTTAATATAGGGTCTTTTTAAGTTTTTATTTAGTCTATCTATGGCTCTCGAGATCTTATTCTAAATTCTTCATTGGTAGCAAAACTTTCTGTTGACTTTTAGATGATCATCATTTTCAACCAATGTCTTAAAAATCGGTTTTTTTGTTAACCTGATCAAGTCACCGAGTTGCCGGTTCAACCAGTTCGACCGCCGGGTTGAACCGGTTTTGTGTACATCAAAAAAGTGTAATGAATCATGTTACCAAACACTCATAGGATTATCACAAATTAAGAATTATAGTTAGAATGACTCTTTTAAAGTTGTTTTAAGTGATTTGTTTAACAATGCATGTAACTGTAAATTTGTAATATCTTATTCCCATCCTCTTTAAACGTTTACTCTGTACATGATACTTGTATTCGTTGTGTAACTTGTAATTATATCAACATTTAGGATGGAAAATCATGACAGTAAATTATATTAAACGACAAATCTTACAAAGAATCTTATATGTTTCTAAAAGCTTCAACATATCACTCTAGTAGATACACAATATATCCGTTGTTGTGGAAAATTCAAGAGATTAAAAATGCAAAAGGTGTTGGTGTTCTTCAAGGAGTGGCATATACATAAAAAGAAAGGATGTAACAGAAACAATATGTTCGGTAGGAAAAAATGATTTTTTTTTTCTTTGATAAAAAAAAAAAGAAGTGAAACCCGCCAGTTCTGGTTCATTGGTTCAACCCGGGTCAAGTGAAACCCAACGGTTCAATCAGGGTCTCTAATCTCCAAAAACCCGGTCAGTAACGGACCGGTTTCATCACTGGTTCCTGGTTTAACCGGTTGAACCGGACAGATCAACCCGGATTTTAAAACATTGCTTTCAATCGGTCCTAGTCAGCTCTACTCTTTTGAATGAAAAAACAAAAACAAAAATTAGAATGTTTTTAGAAAAGTCCAATGCGTTAGGTTTTAGTTTTAGTAACCAATATCCACTAAATCACTTTATCCTAAAGATAATAATTAAAGTAGTCATCAGTGGCAGACCCAGGATTTTATAAGGCGGGGGGCAATTTTTTTTTTTTGATAAAATTTGTGATGCACTTTAATAAAAAGGTTATAATTTTTTTTTATACTAAAAATTAAGATTTTTACATTTTTGGTTTCAAGGTGGGGGGCAATTTGATTTTTTGGAGGTGCACTCTAATAAAAAGATCATTTTTTTCACTAAAATTTGATATTTTTCGGCGAATCGTGGAGGGCACCGTCCCCCAAACCCAACACTTGGGTCCGCCCATGGTAGTCATGTTTTAAGTTTTAACACTCTCTATAGGTCATGATGATTGACCACTTTGCTCTTAACCTGCCATCCAATATATTTAGTCTATAATAGCGCTTTGTATGATATTTAATCAGTCTTAAATTTATTGTTCATTTTTTTCTTAAGTTACTTTAAATTAATTGTTTATTTTTAGATCAAATTACTATATTACCATCGCTTAAACTTATTATTACAAACTTTAAATAAGTTATAATTTAATTAGTTAATGTTAAAACTGTCAGTAAGAAAGAGAAACATAAATGGCGATTCTTTTCTTAAATTGTGTGTTTTGTGTCGATAGACAATTATTTTAAGACGGGAAGAGTATTATTGTGACGATGTTGTATTAAACCATGCGTCCATGTGTGTTAGATCCACAATCGTGTCATATTATTTACGGATCTGAAGTTAAAGATATTAATAAAAAGGATAATGGCCGATAATATATCTTACTTGTCATCATTTCCTTTTATATGTATTGAATTAATTTTTTTGCTATTTTTATGTAACTAACTTGCATTTTGCTTCACTTGTGTGTATTTTGTGACTTTTTTGCTTCTCCCGGGTAATAGGAGTGTTAATAAATTGAAAGGCATAAAAGTCACAAAATACACACAAGTGACCCAAAATGCAAGTTGGGTGCATAGAATAGAAAAAAGATTAATTCAATACATATAAAACTATAAGATGACAAGTAAGATAGATTTATACGGAGTATGTCATTATCTCTTAATAAAACAAAATATACAATAATTCAATTAAGAATTCGTTTATTTGTTAAGTTGTTTTAATTGTGATAGAACTTTTTTCATATGAAACCCAAGTTGCGGAATAGGTTAAGAGCCATTCTAGATCAAGCAATATGTTTCAAATTTAAATATGAAAACGTCATTAAAATTATCATTATTTTTGTTGGCAACTTTAGACGGTCATTTTATTTATTAATGAACCATCGTCTTCAATCTTTTTATAAAAAAAATAGAACGTGATATACATAAAATATGGATAAAGTTAGCGAAAAGAGAAAAAAAAAAAAAAAAAAAAAAAAAAAAAAAAAAAAAAAAAAAAAAAAAAAGATTGCAAACTTGTCGAGTGTAGGGGGCAATGCATCATAAGCCACTAAGAAAAGCACAATATATATAAGCCACTAAGAATCATGATTTCAACGTCTATATCATCTAACGAAATATGTGAACTTTTAATCCTATTCCATTTCGTGGGTGATCATACAAAATGTCATAAAGTATCTTTAGATATCCAAATCCTATTTCGAGTGACGAGCTGTTTTCGTCACTTCAGTTAGTTAATATTGTATAAAAATATGGTTGCAAGTATCATAATATGTGTCACAAGCAAATACTTAATTGGTGAATACTTTGCCCTTTAGTACGTGATCTGTGATCATACTCATTCTGGTGTGGTGTATTATGCTGACTTGCAAGTACAGTATCAAAAACTAGGTGCGGGACAAGTAATTAGAGGTGGCCAACGGATCCGGTTCCAGAACCGTAACCGGATAATTAACCGGAACCGAATCCGGTCAACACCGGTTCCGGCAAGATCCGGTCCCGTTCCAAAATTATCCGCATGTTCCTGTCCGGTTCCACATTTCTGATACAAGATCCGGTTCGGAACCGGATAATCCATCACCGGTTCGCGATCCGGTTCCTGGGAACCGGTTCCGAACCGGTTCCAACGTTAATATTGCTTTTTTCTGGGTTTTGTTCACAGTAGGTTCAGCAGCAGCAGCACAACGGTCATATGACCGTTTTTTACATAAATTCCAACGGGATTGTCCCCTATTTGTCCCATTTTAAGCTCCTAAACATTCCTATAAATACCATTGATGATTTTGGTTGAATCACAACAATCAAATTCAAAAAAAAAACACTCAAAATTTACTCACAAGTCACAAACTTGATCAAAAATGTCTAGAAGAAACCAAGCTTCTCAATCTCAACCAACATCATCAAACAATCCCGCTTCTCATGCTCAAAGTTCTACAAACCAACCTTTGGAAGTTGGGATTGAACCAACAACCCGAAACCAAGAGATTTGGTGTCATTTCGACTTGGTTAGGTTTTCGGATAATTCAAAAAAGGCTCGTTGTAAAGCTTGTAACACTTATATGTCTTCATCGGGGAATTCTACGTTGAAGAAGCACACGAATCACCATTGTAAAGCAACAAGAGGCGTTGGGTCATCGGATCAAAGTGTTATGGGACGAGATGGGAGTATTTTTGTATATGACGAGAGGGCGCTTCGTCAAGATTTAGCTCACTTTGTGATTCAAGAGGGTTTGCCGTTCAACCACTTCGACAACCCTCGGTTAACGAGGTTGATTCAAAAAAGGCTTCAACCACGCTACACTCATGTAAGTCGTCAAACTCTTAAACGTGATTGTATTAAATCTTGGGCAAAGGTTAAAAAGGAATTAATACTTGGTTTTGATGATTTAAAAACTAATGTAAACTTAACAACCGATGTTTGGTCGGCGGGTCATGGTTTGCCGGGTTCGTACTTGTGTGTTACCGCACATTGGATTGACCCCGCGACTTGGCAAATGATGAAACGTACTATTGGTTTTGAAATATTTCCAAATCCGCACACGGGTGAAAATCTAAGTATAATGTTGAGATATATTATGAAAATGTTTAAATTAGAAGAAAAGGTATTTTCAATATCATTCGATAACGCTTCTAATAATACAAATGCGGTAGGATTACTAAAACTAAGATACCGACCGATTGTTGAGGGCATTTTTTATCATAGTCGATGTGTTGCACACATCATTAACTTGGTTGTGCAAAGCGGACTAGCGACCCAACAAATGTTTAATTTAAGAGAATCTTTTAGAAAAATGTTACAAGATATTTTTCAATTTCATTCGAATAGATATTTGGATTATATAAAATTGTGTCATGAATCGAATTCTATTTTTTTATCACCAAATTGGGACGTTCCTACAAGATGGAATTCGACCTATGACATGTTTGTTAGTGCTTTACGTCAAAAAAACACGTTACAACATTTTCATGATGAGCTTTGTGCTAGACAAAAGCGTGGGGAAAATATGGTACCATTTTCGGTTGAAAATTGGAGTCTTATTCAAAAAATAACCGATTTACTCAAAGTTTTTAAAACCGCAACAACTATGTTATCGGGTGTTTATTATCCCACGAGTCATTCGGTCCTCAACCAACTTTATGTGATGTGTAGAAAATTAGGAGCATACGAATATGATGGTCCACTTTTTGCTAATATGGTTGTACCGATGAAAGAAAAGCTTAAAAAATATTTTCAAGAAATTCCACCGGTAATTACTTGTGCCGCCGCAATAAACCCATGTTATAACGTTAGCGGGGTGGAATATCTTATCTCCAAGATTGGTGAAGACTTGGATTTGAATCAAATAGACCCTTTTTATGTAATTAATGCACAAGAATCGTTTAAAAATAATTTCAAACGTTTATATGATGTTTATTTTGAGAAATATGGTGCAACAAATGTGGGAACGAGTTCGGTGCCAAGTATGTGGACTTCGTCTTCAAACGTGGATCCGGATTTGGACTTATTTTCAAGTTTAAGACAAGAAAGTGGTAAACGGGCTAGGAGTGACAATTTAACGAGCAACGAATATGGGAGATATACGGGAACCGATTGGTTAAACACTATCACACACGAAGAGTTCAAGAAATTTGATGTTTTGAATTGGTGGAAACAAAGGGAATCTCAATTTCCCGTTCTAGCCGCAATGGCCCGGGATTTACTAAGCGTACAAGCTTCAACCGTTGCTTCGGAATCCGCTTTTTCTACTAGTGGAAGGGTATTGTCGGTAAGAAGAACAAAACTCACACCTTTATCTTTGGAGATGTGTATTTGCTTGAAGGATTATTTGGATGGGAATGAACGTATACAAGACGTTTCAATACTTGAAGAACCGATGGACTACGAAAAACAATTACAAGAGGTCGAGGTGCAAGAAGGTTATGTAATCAATCTTACCGAAGAAGAAATTGCTTACGATGAAGCTACAAGCGCCGCAAGGGCCGCCGTTCAAGTTGAAATTCAAGATGAAGATGAAACCGAAGAATAATAAATAGTCGAAATGTAATAAATTTGTGTTTCAAGTACTTTAAGTGTGACGTCTATTAGTTTTTTTAATAAAAGTCGAAGTTTATTAAGTTTATTGTGTGGGAAACGCGAACGAAAAAAAAAAAAACCCGGAATCGAAAAAGTTAGCATGCCCACTGTTAAGAAAATGACCACCGGTTCTTTGGAACCGGTCCGACCGGTTCTTGGGACCGAACCGGATTGGATCCGATCCGGAACCGGGTATACTAGTTCCGGTTTTTGGACCCCGGATCCGAATGGAACCGGATCGGATTGGAACCGGATCCGGTCCATTGACTTTGACGGCCGAACCGGTCCGGATTGGAACCGGTCCGGTTTTTTTTGGAACCGGCAAATGGCCACCTCTACAAGTAATCACTAACCGTATGTATTTTTAACTTACACTCTATCCGTGTCTATCTTGCTCTTTCTTATTTTAAGTGTCATTCTCAAAAAAAAATGTCCATCTGAAAAAGAATTATAAATAATTCACTTTTTTACCTATTTTACATAGCTAAGGCTATTCACAATGGAGGGTGAGGCATCACCCTCACCTCTCACCCTTACGAGTGACACCCACATTAAAACCGCCCTTTCCTCAAGCGTGATCGAAGGAAAAAGAGGAGTGAGTGGTGAGCGACCTCACCATTTTTTCCCCTCAATTGTGTGTGGGTTATTTTGTGAGGTATGTTTGTATAAAGTGGGGTAGTTTTTGGAGGTAAGGGAAGTGGTGACCATTGTGTCTGAAAGATGAAGTGAGTGGTGATCAGTTGAATGGTAATGTGACGCTCATGTGGTAGTAAAGGGAATGGTGACCATTGTATCTATCTTAAAAATGACACTTTATTAACTTGAATTTATATTTATTACACATATCATAAAATGCACAAAATTGTTTGTGGACCCTCTTTCCGAAACGGAGGGAGTAATAATTTGGTAACATAAGAGTGCACGGTGCACTATGGTATACTCACACCATTAGGGTATTTTTGACCAATGGTGTCGCCATTCACGCCATGTTGCATCGGTCTTGCTCGCTTTGCTCCACCAGCGGACGTCGTTGGTGTGTGTGTGTGTGTGTGTGTGTACATATATATATATATATATATATATATATATATATATATATATATATATATATATATATATATATATATATATATATATATATATATATATATATATATATATATATATAATTGAGATCAAATGAGAACTTTCTTAAAATTGTAAAAATGAGAACCAACCAAAATCTCACACATGACACTCACCTTAAAAGAAAATAAAAACATAATTAATTACAACTAAAATTATTAACTATTTGATGGGTTTTCTTATGAAAATTGTCGTAAACTAAGTGATACACTTTGATTAAGCATGTAATGTGTATCAAGTTTTTAGTGGTTGTTGTGTATTAGGTGTATCAATTTATGTATAATAAATTAGTTTTTTGAGATTTAAATGGATATGTATGAAAAATTTAATTGTGTATCAGTAATCCGTTTCTCATGTATAAGTTGGTTTTTTGTCAATTTAATGTTAACTTGTATTAATATATAATATTTTGGTGCATCTTTGCTAAAATAGTTATGTATCAATGTTTTAATGATATTTTAAAATAGTTCTTATTTTAACAACTTTAAGAAAGTTCTCACATTAACCTTCCCATATATATATATATATATATATATATATATATATATATATATATATATATATATATATATATATATATATATAAGGGGCTTTATTTTCAGAACCCTGTTAAGTGCGGGAACTGCGAGAACTCCAATTATGCATTAGAAAACATGCATGTTCATATAAAACATGTATGTTTTCTTACATACACCTTAATGCGCATGGCGTATTAAGGTGTATGTAAGAAAACATACATGTTTTATATGAGCATGCATGTTTTCTAATGCATAATTGGAGTTCTCGCAGTTCCCGCACTTAACATGGTTCTAAAAATAAAAAATTATTTTGCATTGATCTATTGCACTTAACAGGTTTTTATATGAACATGTGTGTTATGCATGTATGTGTATTAAGGTGTATGTAAGAAAACATACGTGTTTTACATGAACATGCATGTTTTCTAATGCATAGTTGGAGTTCTCGCAGTTCTCGCACTTAACAGGGTTCTGAAAATAAAGATACACTATCTCTAATCAACCGTAGACCGCCATAAACTCACACCAAACACACACACTCTCTCTAATCAACCATACACCGCCATTTTCATACCCGTGTGATCGTATTTTCATCACCGCCGGTAACCACCATTACAACCATCGTCACCGCTAGGAATAATTACAATCATTTTCATCATCGCTGGTAACCACCATTACAACCACTGCCGACACCACCACCGTCGAAATGCCACCAACAACCGTTAAATCACTGACATCATGAATAGTCCATCGTCGATGACACTCACCGGAAATACATAAAACATTAAGTGATCTAATTTCAGCAACTAGAATAAGTTTCTAATTATGTAAGCTTTTAATTGTGTATAACCTGAAAGTATTTAATTACATTTTTTTTTAATTTTTATGTTATTTTAGTTTTCTACTAGACATGGAACAAATTTGACGAAAAAAATGTGTTAAAAATGTGTTTATTAAAAGTTGCACACCGTGTGTTTGATAAATTGTCTGAGTAAGATATATAACTGTGATGCACTAATTTGTTGCATATGTGTAAATACTGAATGATATGACATCTTAGGGCATCTGTGTGTAAATTTTTGTAGCATCAGATTACACGTTAGGGCAACAGGTTGTATTAGTGCATCTGTGTTTGTGGTTGTTGCATCATGTTAACGGTTTGTATGTTTAGTGCATCAATGAAACATATTAGTGCATCATCATATATATTAAGGCATCAGTGTGTAAGCTTAGTGCATCGTTGGAAATACTTGGGCATTTGTTTGTATGTTTAGTGCATCGATGTATACATTAAGGTATCACTGAGTATGACTAGTGTAGTGCATCGTTTGACATATTTTGACATCAGTGTGTATGTTCAGTGCATCATTGGAACTACTTTCGCATTTGTTGGTATGTTTAATGCATCGTTGGAACTACTTGTGCATTTGTATATTTACTATATATAGTCTTCTCCCTAAGAAGGGTATGTCTGGTGGGTTTGGTAGTAGGTCAAAACAGGCCATTTTAGTGCATCGCTGTACATATTAGGGCATCTGTTTGCTTGAATAGTGCATGGAGCTCTTTGTGAGCATGTATTATTTCTTACTAATTGAGTAAATCCACATTTCCGTATTATCTTAAGTTAATTTCATGTTTTTGTTTCTGTTAAATTATTTTTTTATAAAACTATATATGGCATGTCTTGAAATTCTTATAATGATCAACTTATGTCCTAATTGCAGAATCAAGTACTAAATTCTCGAGGATTTGAGGTTATTCGGATATCTTCTGGTGTTGTTGGTGCTGGTCGACAACGACTTCGATACAGAAAAATAGTCTACATCAGGTATTTGCATTATTCTACTGAAACTGAAACTTTAATTTGCATGGAAAGTGGTTATAACTGAAGTTATATTAGGTAATAATAGTTTTTAGAGCAAATTTACTATGTCTGGAGTCAAATGCTTGGAGTCATCAACTTCTAAAAGATGTGAATTACAACACAATGTGAAAGATATAGTATTTGTTTATCACTTTCTCTTGAAAGAACAATAAGTATTTACTATATATAGTCTTCTCCCTAAGAAGGGTAAGTCTAGTGGGTTGGGTAGTGGGTCAAACTCATTTAGTGCATCCATTTTGCATGTTTAGAGCATCTATTTGGACATATTAGTGCATCCATTTGTATTGTAAGAGTTTTGACAATGGCTTCTTGACTAATAACCGCCAATGCATAATTTTTTGCAGAAACTTTCGCTTCTGATTACAGAAGCATATAGGGACGCCCATCAAAAGAGTGTTCAGGTCTACTTCTCTTGTTAAACTAAGTCCAGTGACGGTGAACCGTGATGATACATGTGGGTACGAAAGAAAGTAATGCAAATGGTCGTAAAGAAAGTATATGGCAAAATGGGCAGGTCAGGTAAGAGGTCTCAATTGGTTCGGTTCAAAGTGAGATTTTACGTAAAGTTCTACTAAAATAATTGATCTGCTACATATGGGTACGAAATAAATGATCATGAGGTTTTATGCCATGAAAGTACACAGATTCAATTAAAATTTGATGCATAGGTTTTTAGGGCCTATGAGCTTATTTAGGTTCGGCACTTCGGCTTATGTTTTTTTAGTTCAGGTTTAAGAGCATATTTTCACTTTTTAAGTCGTAATAAGCTGTTAGGGGTGTTTGGGTAAGGTTATTTTAGGGCCTTAACAATTTTTTGTTTTTTCAAAAAGCTTTTACACTCTTTGGTGGTGTTTTGATAAGCTTATTTCTATGTTATTATATATATATTTTTGGGAGGAAATAAGATATTAAGCATAAGCTTCTCAAATGAGGATTCTTGAGAATGTTGTTATATATATATATATATATATATATATATATATATATATATATATATATATATATATATATATATATATATATATATATATATATTAGTGCATCTGTTAACAGTTTGACCCTGAAAGTACCTGTTTTGACCCGTTACCCAACCACACTGATGAGGCGAAAAATGAACCACTTTTAAGGGGTCATTTAAGCCGGAATTGGAATTTATTTGATCAAATATTGCCCTAAATCGTTCCTTTTGTGATTTTAGGTACTTTGGGAGTGAATTCTGAAAAAGAAGGCATTTTGGACGTTTTTGGAGCATAAAAGTGAAGAAAACGGCAAAGACTTAATTTTCCTTGCTGGGAACAGTGGATGACGGCATCAAGAAGAAAATCTTGACGGCGTCAAGAGTAAAAGTGGTGACGGCCCAGAGAGAACGTGAAGGCGTCACCCAAGGCCGTCACGTGTTAACTTGTCAAAACTTGCGCGCGGAGTAGCTGATACTGTTTTGGTCATAACTTTTGCATACGAACTCGGATTTAGGTGATTCAAAAGCCCACGTGAAGAGGACGAAGAGATCTACAATTTGGTGAAAAAATAGTCGTGACGGCGTCAAGAGAAACGAGCTGACGCCGTCAAGATGGGCCGACAGAAAACATGCCTATAAATATAACATCATAACTTCACTTTTTGTAAGCCCTAAACCCTAAGGTCGATTCCTGGGTTTATGTAGGCGTTTTTCCAGTAACTTATAGGGTTTCAATCACTCCATAAACATCATATATTGGTTTGATGATTCTATCTCAATTATGTCTTTCATTATTATTGTTGATTGTCCTTCTTTGATTATATTTTGCTAATTCACCTTGTGTCTACTTATGATTGTGTGAAACTTGTGTATAATTGATTAGATCTCATTGATTTCTTGTTGATGTTTGTGTCTATCTCCATCAATGAGGGGCTTGTTGATGTGTGTGTCTATCTCCATCAATTAAGGCGTGACAACTTCAATAGATCTAGTTGGTTTAGTTTATAATTCTTGTTTCCTATTGATTCTTGTTTTGATTGAATGTCTCATCAATGTTAGGCTTAAGAAAACTGGCAGACTTCCATAGGGTAACATGCTTGAACGTCTTAAGAAACATGAACCGATGTGTACTAGGTTTTTATGGTTGTATTTAATGCATGAGTGAATTCTAGTGATCCCATGTTAGGAGCTTTTTAGCCGGCTCGACATAGGAGTGAAGTAGGAGCTTATAGAATTGGGGAAGTAAGTACGCCACCCCATGAATGGTATTAAGGAATACAACCCATCAATTAAAACAAGGTGTGACAATTCAATAGGTAGAATTGGATAGCTAGCAAGGAGTAACATATCATAGGTAGACATGCTTCACTTATCTTATAGAACCTTAGTTTAGTTTTCTTGCACATTAGTTTAATTAGTAGCTTTTGGGTTAGTTGATTAGCAACTAATTCCGCCCACTCTCCCAATACCCGAGATTTTTACTTGCTTTTCATAAAATATAAAAACATAAAAAGAATCATCCTTCACCTTTAGACATAGTTAGATTAATTTCAATCCTAACGACACTATTCCTAGCTGAACGATCAATCCCCCGGTACTTGTCACTATACTATACTACAACGATCAGGTACACTGCCTGGTGGGGGTTGTAAGCTTCTCAAGATCCCTCGAGAGGTAAAGCCTGGTGCGATTCCCACGTATCAAGTTTTTGGCGCCGCAGCCCAGGGAATAGTTATTGTTTAGGTTGAATTTGATTTTTATTAGGTCTACTCATTAGATTCCTATCAAGTGAGATTTTTTCTTTTTTATTTTGTAGCTTTCTCGTAGTCTATCTTTTCTTTGTGATTTTGTTTGTAATTTGCTTCAAATGGACTTTACACTTAGACTTCTAAGATTACAAGATAAGGTTGAGCGGCTAACACACCAAAGAGTTCAAAATACCTCATTTAGAGACACCTATGAATCATATGAGCCTTTACCTAGGATAGATTCTTATGAACAACCTCCGTGTTTAAGATCTAGTTTTAGTGAGGCCAATAGGAAATGCGACCTAGTTTGCCAAGGAATTATGGAGAGAGCCATTGAAACAAATCATAAGTTGGATGAAGCACTAGGTTTGCTATTATCACTACCTAAGAAAACAATTGAGGAGGATTTAGCCGAGCATGATCACATTGATAAAAAAGACCTAGGTTTTATGATCGATGATGATGAATCTCAAGAAACAGATGATGAATCTCTTGGGCAATTTGTATATAGCAGTCAGAATATTGAGGGTGATCCTTATGATTCGGACATAGAAGTTGAGATGCCTAGAGAAGCACGTGAGATACTTAGGAGAATGCTTAGGATAGATTCTACCAAAACACATGATGAGGATATAGGTGAGCTTGACACATGGAATGATGAAGTCAATAACATAAGCCCACAAAATACTCAACCATCATTTGAGGCACACACACCGCCCGTGACTTACCCGGAAGAAGTAGAAGAAACTTTAAGAATTCTGATGGAGGTAGAACCCTTGGACTAGGCACCACTTGAGGATATAGGCTTGAACACTGTTAATGATAACCTTACTCCTAGTTCTAGGGAATTTCCTAGTGTTGATGAACCGGAACCTCAATCTTTACACACCCTTCTATCCTTAGATATATTTCTAGGAGACAAAAGAGGAACCGACCCACCCATCAACCAATATTATCCGGGTAGTTTTAGGATGAAGGAAGCCATTCAATCACCCCCTTCACCACACGTGGCATATTTTCACCCTAAGGGTGTGTATCGCTACTTCCACCCACACTTAATTCAAAGTGTAGGGAAGACCTCCCCTATTATTGTTAAATAAGGGTAGAGTCAGGCTCGTGACTCGAACAAAAACAAGCGCTTATTGGGAGGCAACCCAAGCTTTATTTATTTGTTTGTTTGTTTATTTGTTTATTTGATTTTATTTATTTTCGTATGCATGCTTTATTTTTATTGTTTGAGGCTCATGTTTGAAAGTAAATTGTGAAAATGCTTTATTTTGTTTTTAACTTCGTCTTAATTGCATATAAAGGTATTTTGCAAAAGATAAGTGTAAGGGATATTGATGCGTGGGGATTACACCAGGCTTTACCTCTCAAGGGATCTTGAGAAGCTTACAACCCCCACCAGGCATTATACCTGATCGTTGTAGTATAGTATAGTGACAAGTACCGGGGGATTGATCGTTCAGCTAGGAATAGTGTCGCTAGGATTAGAAAACCTAAATACTAGTTCTGAAGATGAAGGATGATTATTTTTGTATTTTTATATTTTTAGAAAGCAAGTAAAAATCTCGGGGTTTGAAGGATTTGGGCGGAATTAGTTGCTAGTCAACTAACCCAATACTAAAGATGCAATCAAAATAAAATACTAAAAATGAAAATAAAACTAAATTAAACTAAGGTTGTGAGAAATAAGTGGAGAAATGTGTTTACTTAGATTTCACTACTCCCTAGATATCTTTTACACGTTAATTACTTGTTATAGTTGCGTGGATGACGTCTTGTATTCCTTAATACCATTCATGGGGTGGCGTACTTAACTCCCCAATCCTATGAGTGTCTACTTCACTCCTATGTCGAGCCGGCTAATAAGCTCCTAACATGGGATCATTAGAATTTACTCATGCATTAAATACAACCAATAAAACCTAGTACACATCGGTTCATGTTCCCTAAGACGTTCAAGCATGTTACCATTTGGAGATCTGCCAGTTTTCTTAAGCCTAACATTGAAATCATTCATCCAATACAACCATAAACAAGTAATCAACACATAATCAACATCTAGGTTTCATTAGATCTAAGCAAACACAAGATAAATCTAGCCTAGCATGGTGGAATCAAGACAAGCGCAAGATATAGACAACCAACACATAGACATATTGATTGAATTAGAAGAACGCTTATCTCAATTACACATGTAAGGGTTCAAGGGCTGAAAACCCTTGAAAAACCTGTAAAATTCGTATGTGGTTCGGCCTTAGGGTTTCTCCAAACTTGTTCCTTTTATGAATGAAAATTAGAAAACTATATATAGAAAATTGAGTCTGACGGCGTCAAGAACAAACTTGTGACGCCGTCATCTCGCCGCCAAAAGAATTCTCGGACTGCCTTGATCTACATCTGACGCCGTCATGTATTAACTTTTTCCAGGCCATCACGTATTTTACTCTTGACGCTCTTCCTTGTGACGCCTTCATTTCTGTACTGGGCCGTCATGAAATTTACTCTTGACGCCGTCAGGAAAATGCTCTTGACCCCGTCACCTACTGTTCCCAGCTTGGAAAATTAAGTTTTTGGCGTTTTCTTCACTTTTATGCTCCAAAAACGTCCGAATTGCTTCTTTTTCCAGATTTCACTCCCAAAGTACCTAAAATCACAAAAGGAACGATTTAGGGCAATATTTGATCAAATAAATTCAATTCCGGGCTTAAATGACCCCCTAAAAGTGGTTCATTTTTCGCCTCATCATATACCCTTACACTTGAGATTTGTCTGTCCTCAAGCAAATGCGCTTTTAGTCTAATCAAAATACAAGTTAGGGGTCATTTAACACTAATTTAAAAGTAATTACAACAAATAATTGTTCCACTAAAGACCAAAGACAAGCACGGAGGTCATACACTAGCACCTCACAAATAGTGTTTAGATACTCACATCTCTCGGGTGTAATAAAGTAATATCACAATATGGAAACGGAAAATATCTCTCACTACCTGTCATAGCAAAATAGATTACCATAGGCTTGGGAAAGGATCAAACCTCCACCACATGGCGTAAGCACCTAGGATAAACTATCAAAGAGGTCTTTTAAAGGGTTGTAACGTTAGGTATAGGGATATGAAATACACGGTTTTGTTGGATATAGGCAGTCTTTACTGGTGGCGAGTTAACAATCTTGGTTAATTACATGTACAATATGGCGTTGCTAAGCCAAGACTAGACTCGACTTAAGCTAATAAATGAAAAATAACAAAAACATAAAATGAACATAGAATAAAAACGGGATGGTAGTCCGTACGTTTTTTTTTCTTTTTTTTTTTTTTTTTTTTTTTTTTTTTTTTTGCATACACTCTTACCTTACCATCCAAAATAATACATCATAGGGGTATGAGCATTCCCCTTACACTTGAATTTTTACATACTTTACAATAAACTATTCTAATGACTCGAATTAAGAAAATCAAAACACTTGGAGCACTTTTAAGATTAACGCACATATGGGGGTAATATATTATGTTCTTCCCCATTACTCCATAAAATAAGTACTTTACCCATGAGTCCCAATCGTCCCAAAACAATATGTACAAGGATATGACTCGACTTAGCAACCATGTAATCAATTAGATAGTTAACTTAGGGTTTAACAAATAACAATAATGCACTAAAAATGAGTGCATACACGGAAGGCTAAGGCGATTTGGGTGTACATTTAAGTGGGGTGTAACAAATTCTTCCTTTAAGTAAGATGCTTAAAGTTAGAAACAAAAAGATAGGCTCGGAGGGGTGTACTAGGGGTATCGTGTACTAAAAATGAGTACAAAGCTAAGGTGTGGGAAAAATTAATTGACTTAACTAGCCAAGTAATATGACTTAAATGGTCAAGTAATTATGATACGGGTTTAACACAAGGGTGATCCTAATGCCTCTTATCATGTAGTAAATCCTACTACACGAATGTAGTCTCACTAGCGGTCTCGGGATGCATCACTAACGCAAGTTCTAGAATCTAAATACTACCGGTACACTCATAAGCACTAATAGTAAATGCTTTTCCTATCAAATCTAAAGGCGAACCTCACATATTTGGGTGGAAAATTTTTCTGAATATACGGTTATGTGCTAGTCATACAATCTCCTATCCATGAGACGCTTGCTATGGCTAAAGTTTCACTCCTAAATGTTGTAAAAAAATTTAAATTTGGCGCTAAAATTGCACTAACAAGTATTTCTCATAGTTTTATTACACAAATCCATCAAACAAACAAACTCAAGCGAAAGTGTACATGTAAGGTATCATCATTTTACCTTCCCCTTACACTTAGGATGAACATTGTCCCCAATGTTCAAGTAAAGAATGTAAAAGTGAAATAAGTAAAAACAATGAAATTAAATACTCCCCTGATTCGCTCGGTATAGATAATAAGGTGGCCAGGTTAAATCTTCCTCCAAGAAAATGAACAATCAAAGCTTTCCTTCTAGAAAAATAAATCATCTTCTTGTCATACATAACCTGTAAATCCTGAGAAAACAAACAAAGCAACCTCGCATAAAATCGGCGGCAATCTACATAAGTTACTAAATCCTAGAAAACAAAGTAAGATATAATGCTTGTGGAATGAAGTTTACAGATTTCCTGGAGATTATAAAACTTAATAATTCAACAAAAACTTTAAAACTCCGTTAGAAAAACAAAACTGGTAAAATTTCCAGATTTTTACACATGACGCCGTCAAGAGCAAACTCGTGACGCCGTCAGAAGTGACCTGCAGAAATTCTTGTGTTAAGTTTCCGGAAAATTTCTGGAAAAACTTGGTCCTACTTCCTGGAAAATCCTGCAAAACTTCATTATGACTCGATACAAGCATTTGACTCTAACAAATACGAATATACATCTTCACTTAATATTGTGGAGAATCATGATCGGTTTGTTTCTTAAAAACATATTTGGGGTTTCCCCTTACACTTATCTTTTGCAAAAATACTTTTAGGTGGAGTTAAGACTAGGCTAAAACAACAAAGTAAAGTATTTTCACTTTTTAGTTTAGAAACATGATCTACCAACAATAAAAATAAAGCATGCATACGGAAGTAAATAACAAACAAACAAAATAAAAATCACACAAAACATGGGTTGCCTCCCAAGAAGCGCTCTTCTTTATTTACGAGTCTTGTAGCTAGACTCAAGGTCATGGGTTACTACGTGACCTCATCATTGGTTTCACTCTCTAGGTCGTCTTCTAAAACAGTTTTGTATTCCGGACCTAGTTGCAAGCATTCTTTGTAGAAACCAATCACCTTTTTCTCAATCGCTCCTATAATCCTATGGGCAAATTCCTTATCGACTTTATACCTTGGTCCTAGAGCCAAGCAATCTTTGTAGAAAAGACTCCTCTTTTCCATACATAATCCATGCCCTTTTTCTTATCCTCTTCATTGATGTCCTCAAAAGCACCAACGTTATCCTTATCAAATCGGGATATAAACCGAAATTCTTTCATTCTATTAGGCATCCTATAAGTGATCCTATCGGTGTTACTTGCAAATCGGATTGTCCCTTCTATCTCATCATATTCTAACTTGGACTCCTCAACAAATGTTTTACCAAACACAACATTGGACAATCGATAATCAATAACATTATCAAGATCTTCCACAATCATAAAGTCGGTGATAAAAGTGAAATTCCCAACAAAGACATGTAAACCTTTAACTCTCCCGACAAAGTTACAAACTCCACCGGGGTATTTCGGATCTCTTCCATGTTCAAGTCTTGTTTTCACTACATCATTATAAATACTTGAGGACATAATGTTGATTGGGGATTTAAAGTCAATGTAAGCATTGTCAACGTGTCTATACCCAATCATACATGGTATCTTAGCATTCTTAGAATCGCCTCTCTTTATCTTAGGTTCAATTATAGTAAAAGGAGATCGCGGGTTATCAATAAGATTATTATAATATGCAATCTCCTCCTTAGTGGGGTATACATTAAAGTAATCGTTAAGCTTCGGATCTATTTCCCCCTCTTCTAGTTCCTCAACAACATTTACAAAATCATTAGGCCCTAGGTCCTCATTTGAATACAAGGCGGTCGCTAGGTCACTAAATGCATGGTCGAGCTCAACCTTAATCAACCTATTAAGCTCCCTAAGTTCCCTAATCTCACTCTCAATTTGTTCACGTAACACAACCACTTCTCTAGGGGAAAGGGGTGGATTCGCGTTTTCCATAATGGTCAACGGAATAGTCAATGAATTTAATTTACTAACAAAGGCACAAAGAAAAAGATAGACTAAAGAAACCTAAAAATAAAAATAAAATCTTACTAGAAAGGAATCTAGCAAGTAGACCTAATAAAAAGAGATTCTAACCTAGACAATAACTATTCCCCGGGCTGCGGCGCCAAAAACTTGATGCGTGGGGATTGCACCAGGCTTTACCTCTCAAGGGATCTTGAGAAGCTTACAACCCCCACCAGGCAGTGTACCTGATCGTTGTATTATAGTATAGTGACAAGTACCGGAGAATTGATCGTTCAGCTAGGAATAGTGTCGCTAGGATTAGAAAACCTAAATACTAGTTCTAAAGATGAAGGATGATTATTTTTGTATTTTTATATTTTTTAGAAAGCAAGTAAAAATCTCGGGTTTGAAGGATTTGGGCGGAATTAGTTGCTAGTCAACTAACCCAATACTAAAGATGCAATCAAAATAAAATACTAAAAATGAAAATAAAACTAAATTAAACTAAGGTTGTGAGCAATAAGTGGAGAAATGTGTTTACTTAGATTTCACTACTCCCTAGATATCTTTTACACGTTAATTACTTGTTATAGTTGTGTGGATGACGGATTGTATTCCTTAATACCATTCATGGGGTGACGTACTTAACTCCCCAATCCTATGAGTGCCTACTTCACTCCTATGTCGAGCCGGCTAAGAAGCTCCTAACATGGGATCATTAGAATTTACTCATGCATTAAATACAACCAATAAAACCTAGTACACATCGGTTCATGTTTCCTAAGACGTTCAAGCATGTTACCATTTGGAGATCTGCCAGTTTTCTTAAGCCTAACATTGAAATCATTCATCCAATACAACCATAAACAAGTAATCAACACATAATCAACATCTAGGTTTCATTAGATCTAAGTAAACACAAGATAAATCTAGCCTAGCATGGGGGAATCAAGACAAGCACAAAATATAGACAACCAACACATAGACATATTGATTGAATTAGAAGAACACTTATCTCAATTACACATGTAAGGGTTCAAGGGCTGAAAACCCTTGAAAAACATGTAAAATTCGTATGTGGTTCGGCCTTAGGGTTTCTCCAAACTTGTTCCTTTTATGAATGAAAATTAAAAAATTATATATAGAAAATTGAGTCTGACGACGTCAAGAACAAACTTGTGACGCCGTCATCTCGCCGCCAAAAGAATTCTCGGACTGCCTTGATCTACATCTGACGCCGTCATGTATTAACTTTTTTCAGGCCGTCACGTATTTTACTCTTGACGCTCTTCCTTGTGACGCCTTCATTTCTGTACTGGGCCGTCATGAAATTTACTCTTGACGCCGTCAGGAAAATGCTCTTGACGCCGTCACCTACTGTTCCCAGCTTGGAAAATTAAGTCTTTGGCGTTTTCTTCACTTTTATGCTCCAAAAACATCTGAATTGCTTCTTTTTCCAGATTTCACTCCCAAAGTACCTAAAAACATAGAAGGAACGATTTAGGGCAATATTTGATCAAATAAATTCAATTTCGGGCTTAAATGACCCCCTAAAAGTGGTTCATTTTTCGCCTCATCAGATATCCAAATTTGTTTATAAAAATGAAATTGAGCATGAACCACAACAATATTAAATGAACATGTGTATTAGTATTCGTTAGAGTCAAATGCTTGTATCGAGTCATAATGATGTTTTGCAGGATTTTCCAGGAAGTAGGACATAAGTTTTTCCAGAAATTTTCCGGAAACTTAACATAAAGATTTCTGCAGGTCACTTCTGATGGCGTCAGGAATTAATTCCTGACGGCGTCATGTGTAAAATTCTGGAAATTTTGCTAGTTTTGTTTATACCGGTGTCTTAAAGTTTTTGTTGATTCTTTAGTTTTATAAACTCCAGGAAATCTGTAAACATTCATTCCACAAGCATTATATCTTTAATTGTTTTGCTTTTATTCCTAAATCTGGAATTACACCTAGTTGTGAGTTTTCTTTGCTTAGATTGATGCTTTCGGTTTTTGTGATTGTTTTCTCAGGTTTAACAGGTTATATATGACAAGAAAATGATTTATATTTCTGGAAGGGAAGCTTTGATTGTTCATTTTTTTGGAGGAAGATCTAACCTGGCCACCTTATTATCCATACCAAGCGAATCAGGGGAGTATTTGATTTCATTCTTTTTACTTATTTCACTTTTACATTCTTTACTTGAACATTGGGGACAATGTTCATCCTAAGTGTAAGGGGAGGGTAAAATGATGATACCTTACAGATACACTTTCGCTTGAGTTTGTTTGTTTAATAGTAGATGTGTAATAAAACTATGAGAAATACTTGTTAGTGTAATTTTAGCACCAAATTTAAATTTTTTTACAACATTTAAATTTTAGCCATAGCAAGCGTCTCATGGATAGGAATTGTATGACTAGCACAAAACCGTACTATTCAGAAAAATTTTCCACCCAAATATGTGAGGTTCGCCTTTAGATTTAATAGGAAAAGCATTTACTATTAGTGCTTATGAGTGTACCGGTACCATTTAGATTCTAGAACTTGCGTTAGTGATGCATCCTGAGACCGCTAGTGAGACTACATTCGTGTAGTAGGATTTACTACATGATAAGAGGCATTAGGATCACCCTTGTGTTAAACCCGTATTATAATTACTTGACCATTAAAGTCATATTACTTGGTTAGTAAAGTCAACTAATTTTTCCCACACCATTAGCGTTGTACTCATTTTTAGTACATGAAACCCCTCGTACACCCCTCCGAGCCTGTCTTTTCGTTTCTAACTTTAAGCATCTTACTTAAAGGAAGAATTTGTTACAACCCACTTAAATGTACACCCAAATCGCCTTAGCCTTCCATGTATGCACTCATTTTAAGTGCATTATTGTTATTTGTTAAACCCTAAGTTAATTATCTAATTGATTACATGGTTGCTAAGTCGAGTCATATCCTTGTACATATTGTTTTGGGACGATTGGGACTCATGGGTAAAGTACTTATGTTATGGAGTAATGGGGAAGAACATAATATTATTACCCGCCATATGTGTGTTAATCTTAAAAGTACTCCAAGTGTTTTGATTATCTTAATTCGAGTCATTAGATTAGTTTATTGTAAAGTATGTAAAAGTTCAAGTGTAAGGGGAATGTTCATTTCCTATGATGTATTATTTTGGATGGTAGGGTAAGAGTGTATAAAAAAAAATCAAAAAAATAAAGAAAGAGAAAAAAAAATAGAAAAAGAAAAAGAAAAAAAACATACGGACTACCATCCCTTTTCAATCTATGTTTATTTTATGTTTTTGTTATTTTTCATTTGTAAGCTTAAGTCGAGTCGAGTCTTGGCTTAGCAACGCCACCTTGTACATGTAATTGACCAAGATTATTAACTCGCCACCAGTAAAGACTGCCTATATCCAACAAAACTGTGTATTCCATATCCCTATACCTAACGTTACAACCCTTTAAAAGATCTCTTTGATAGTTTATCCTAGGTGCTTACGCCATGTGGTGGAGGTTTGATCCTTTCCCAAGCCTATGGTAATCTATTTTGCTATGACAGGTAGTGAGAGATGTTTTCCATTTCCATATTGTGATATTACTTTATTACACCCGAGAGATGTGAGTATCTAAACACTATTTGTGAGGTGCTAGTATATGACCTCCGTGCTTGTCTTTGGTCTTTAGTGGAACAATTATTTATTGTAATTACACCCCTAACTTGTATTTTGACCAGAATAAAAGCGCATTTGCTTGAGGACAAGCAAATCTCAAGTGTAAGGGTATATGATGAAGCGAAAAATGAACGACTTTTAAGGGGTCATTTAAGCCGGAATTGGAATTTATTTGATCAAATATTGCCCTAAATCGTTTCTTTTGTGATTTTAGGTACTTTGGGAGTGAATTCTGGAAAAGAAGGCATTTTGGACGTTTTTGGAGCATAAAAGTGAAGAAAACGGCAAAGACTTAATTTTCCTTGCTGGGAACAGTGGATGACGGTGTCAAGAAGAAAATCTTGACGGCGTCAAGAGTAAAAGTGGTGACGGCCCAGAGAGAACGTGAAGGCGTCACCCAAGGCCGTCACGTGTTAACTTGTCAAAACTTGCGCGCGGAGTAGCTGATATTATTTTGGTCATAACTTTTGCATACGAACTCGGATTTAGGTGATTCAAAAGCCCACGCGAAGAGGACGAGGAGATCTACAATTTGGTGAAAAAATGGTCATGACGGCATCAAGAGAAACGAGCTGACGCCGTCAAGATGGGCCGACAGAAAACATGCCTAAAAATATAACATCATAACTTCACTTTTTGTAAGCCCTAAACCCTAAGGTCGATTCCTGGGTTTATGTAGGTGTTTTTCCAGCAACTTATAGGGTTTCAATCACTCCATAAACATCATGTATTGGTTTGATGATTCTATCTCAATTATGTCTTTCATTATTATTGTTGATTGTCCTTCTTTGATTATGTTTTGCTAATTCACCTTGTGTCTACTTATGATTGTGTGAAACTTGTGTATAATTGATTAGATCTCATTGATTTCTTGTTGATGTTTGTGTCTATCTCCATCAATGAGGGGCTTGTTGATGTGTGTGTCTATCTCCATCAATTAAGGCGTGACAACTTCAATAGATCTAGTTGGTTTAGTTTATAATTCTTGTTTCCTATTGATTCTTGTTTTGATTGAATGTCTCATCAATGTTAGGCTTAAGAAAACTGGCAGACTTCCATAGGGTAACATGCTTGAACGTCTTAAGAAATATGAACCGATGTGTACTAGGTTTTTATGGTTGTATTTAATGCATGAGCGAATTCTAGTGATCCCATGTTAGGAGCTTCTTAGCCGGCTCGACATAGGAGTGAAGTAGGAGCTTATAGAATTGGGGAAGTAAGTACGCCACCCCATGAATGGTATTAAGGAATACAACCCGTCAATTATAACAAGGTGTGACAATTCAATAGGTAGAATTGGATAGCTAGCAAGGAGTAACATATCATAGGTAGACATGCTTCACTTATCTTGTAGAACCTTAGTTTAGTTTTCTTGCACATTATAATTAGTAGCTTTTGGGTTAGTTGATTAGCAACTAATTCCGCCCACTCTCCCAATACCCGAGATTTTTACTTGCTTTTCATAAAATATAAAAACATAAAAAGAATCATCCTTCACCTTTAGACCTAGTTAGATTAATTTCAATCCTAACGACACTATTCCAAGCTGAACGATTAATCCCCCGGTACTTGTCACTATACTATACTACAACGATCAGGTACACTGCCTGCTGGGGGTTGTAAGCTTCTCGAGATCCCTCGAGAGGTAAAGCCTGGTGCGATTCCCACGTATCACACACGCTCTTTAAAATCCATGTTCTATGTGAGCTTGTTATTGTTAACATTGTCGTTGTTTGCGAAATCAAATGGTTGATATGTGAAAGTGGATTATGCTTCTTTAGTTTTTAAGTAACTTGATTGATTTTGTCTAATTGTATTAGTGGCAATGTATGTTTTTCAAGATGCTATTAGATTTAATCTGCACTTTGTTTATTTCTATAATGCCTAGTGTGGTTAGTAAACTTATTGGTATCTGTCGGTCCCAAATAAAGAGTGAGTCGATATGAATTGCAAAGTAAAAACTAGATAACTTTATTCATCGTCTAACCAAATTTCTGTTACATGTAATTACATATTTATACTAAACGGAAGGTTTCCATGAACCTTCGTGTCTGTTCACTAAAGATTGTATCTGTTCGAATGGCTGTGAACCAAACGACACAATGGTTCGGTTTGTAACCGCCATAACTAACTTCTGAAAATAACTAACTATAATTAACTAACTAACATAACGAACTTTCAGTTATTAAGTTTCCAACGAGCAATTTGGTCCTTCTTCTTTTGAGTCTTTAATCCTGGAGCAATGTCGAGATTATATACTCACATTCTCCTCCTTAATCTTGATCGTTGCTTCGTCCTAAATCTTGAACTCCGAGCATTTGTCGCATAGTCACGAACTTTAGTCTTGGTAAGGCCTTTGTTAAAGTGTCTGCTCTTTGTAGTTCTCCATTGATGTGTTCAACGTTGATATGACCATTTTCTACACATTCACGAATGAAATGATAGCGAATGTCGATGTGCTTGCTTCTTCCATGAAATACTGGGTTCTTTACGAGTGTGCTATTGCTGATACGTTTTCAACTCTAAGCGTTATCCTTTTTTCTTGTCATCCAGTTAATTCACTAAGTAAGCGTTTTAACCACAAATCTTGACATGCTGCTCCAGTAGCCGCCATGAATTCTGATTCACATGATGATAGTGCCACTGTAGGTTGTTTCTGAGTACACCAAGTAATAGGTGACTCTCCAAAATAAAATACGATTCCAGTAGTTCCTTTTCCTTGATCGGTGTTGATTCCATAACTACTGTCGCTATAACCTGTGATCTTGCAGCCGCCTTCTTTCTTGTATAAGATTCCATGCTCCTTTGTTCCTTTGATATATCGGATTACTTGTTTTATTGCCTTCAGGTGAATTTCCTTCGGGTCTTGCATAAATCTGCTGAGTAGTTTGACTGAGTAACTAAGATCTGGTCTTGTGTGCAGTAAGTACCTAACACTTCCAATTAAGCTACGGTAGTAAGTTGCGTCAACTAGGTTTCCATTATCATTATCTTCCGCCTTGACCAACTTAGTGCCGGGATCCATAGGTATCTTCATATCATTACTGTCCATCATACTTGTTTCTTTCAAGATCTTATTAATATATCCTGTCTGCTTGATTGAAATCTCTCCTCCTGTCTGTGTAACTTCTATCCCAAGGTAATAAGCTAGCAACCCTAAGTCGCTCATTTCGAATTTGTCTTCCATCTGAGATTTGAACAAGTCTAATTCTTTCTTTGGAGTGCCCGTGATTATTAAATCATCTACATATACTCCAACAATAATCGTAGAAGTCTTGCTTCTCTTTGTGTAAATTGCTTGTTCGAGATTACACTTCTTAAAATCTAATGATTTCAAGGTTTGATCAAGCTTCATATTCCAAGCTCTAGGTGCTTGTCTTAAACCGTACAAAGCTTTAGTTAGCTTGTAGACTTTATCAGGGTTTCATTGCTGAATAAACCCTTCCGGTTGTTTGACATAGACTTCTTCCTTCAACTCTCCATGTAAAAATGCTGATTTTACATCTAAGTGGTGTCTGGCCAACCATGATATGCTGCTAATGCTAATATTAACCGAATTATCTCTATCCTAGCAACTGGTGCGAATACTTCATCGAAGTCTATTCCTTGTTCTTGTACATAACCTTTTGCTACTAATCTTGCTTTATATTTGATGATCTTTCCATGTGCATCCCTTTTGGTTTTTTAAACCCATTTGAGTCCAATTGCCTTCTGATTTTCTGGCAATGTTGTGAGAGTCCATGTGTGATTCTTATTAATCAAATCCAGTTCAGCTTTCACGCCTCAATCCATTTCTTATATGTTGATGCTTCCTTATAGTTACGGGGTTCTTCTTCTATGAATAGTAGACTTTCAGTCTCAACTATACTTGCTGTTCTATATATATCCGTTACTTCTTTGAAACCTCGTACTGGTGTATCATCAAATCTTTGTTCTGAGCTTCCTAATGAGCTAAGAGTAGTTTCTCTATCACTTTCTGAGTTGGGTTCGTAAGTGTATGCTGGTGGTGTGGTTGGTGATTCTGGATCTGGTATTGGTTCGGGTGTTTGAACCTCTTCATGATACGTATTATCAATGTTTTCTATGTTGACTGGTGTAAGATTCTTGTTGACAACTCCGTCTACTACAAAACTAGTCAGAAATGTGTCTTGTGTACTTGTATCATCTTCACTATTATCCCACTCCCACGGTTTCGTTTCCATAAACTTTACTTCCCTACTAACATGTTTCTTCTTTCTTACTGGATCATATAGCCTACACGCTTTTGATCCTTCCTCTACGCCTAAATAAATCATCGGTATGCTTCTACCATCTAACTTCTTTAAGTGAGGTATCGTTATCTTAGCATAAGCTGTACATCCGAATATTCGTAGGTATTCTAGGTTCGGTTTTCTGTTGTAGAGGGCTTCATATGGTGTTTTATCTTCCAGGGCTTTGGTAGGTACCCTGTTGAGTATGTAAATGGCGTGTCTGACGGCTTCCGCCCAAAAAGTTAAGGGTAACTTCATTGCTTTCATCATACTCCTAGTAGTTGATAAAACTATTCTTTCTTTCTACTACACCATTTTGTTGTGGTGAGTACGGCGCTGTTAACTTTCTTGTGATACCATTTTCCTTATAGTAGTTGGTGAATTCGTTAGATGTAAATTCAGCTCCTCTATCTGTTCTTAGCATTTTCAATTTCAACTTCAACTCCATTTCTACCTTCTGCCTAAATTCCTTGAATGTATTAAATGCCTGATCTTTCGAAGTTAGAAAGTAGGCCTACATAAAACGTGTACAGTCATCTACTAATAAGAAGATGAGATTCTTTCCAGAATTTGTGGCTGGGCTTATGGGACCACAAAGATCTCCATATACCAAGTCCAACGGGTTCTTGGATCTGAATTTAGCTTTGTTTGGAAATGGTTTTCTAATGTGTTTTCCTAATAAGCATGCATCACATATTTGTCCTGCATGTTTTATTCTCGGTATCCCTTCTACTAGACCTTTTCTTGTCATCTTGTCTAACGCGTCAAAGTTCAGATGACCCAATCTAGCATGCCATAACCATGCTTGGTTATCTATGTTTGCTAAGAGACATATAGGTGCTTCAATACACAGATTGATACTGTAAAGTCGATTCTTAGATCGTTCTACTTTCATCAACAAAGTCTTGTTCTTATCATACAAAGTTAGTATATTTTCATCCATGATGATCTTGCAACCTATCTCAGTAAGTTGTCCTAGACTAAGTATGTTGCTCTTGAGGTTTGGAATGTAGTAAACGTCCGAAACTATCTTTTGTTGTTGGTTTCTACATCCTAACAATATTGAACCTCTACCCTTTATCTCTACATACGATCCATCTCCAAAACGAACGCGTCCAGTGATGCTTTCGTCAATATCTTTAAACTGACTCTTGGTTCTGGTCATATGGTTACTTGCACCATTATCTAAATACCATATGCTAGCATCTGTTGTAGCATACTTCTGGGGTTGTATTTGACCTTCGTTCAATAAAACTTCTTCAGTTTCATATGTAGCCATTAACAGTGATGGTTCTTCGTCTTCTAAGATAAGGTTTGACTGTTCCTGATTTGTTGATGGTTTTCTACAGGTTCTTTGCATGTGTCCTAATTTTCCACAGTTGTAGCACTTTATCTTACTTCTGTCCCACCCTTGTTTATCATTATTTGATTTATCATTGTGGGATGAGTTTCCTTCATTCGAGTTGCCTTTATTTCCCTTATTCTGCAAGTTTCCTCGTGAGTAGTTCGATCTACCACGGCATTTGTGAGAACGTTTTCCTTTCTTAGAGTGTTCGCATTGTGCGAATAACAAATTATCCTGGCTTTCTACTTGTCCTCCCTTTCGGAGTTTTATCCTTTCCTCGAATGCCTTAAGTTTTCTTACGACCTCATCTAACATAATGTCATCGAGATCATTCATCTGTTCTATGGATGCTACTATCTGAATGAACATATATGGTGTGGAGTCTAATAGTTTTCGTACTAAAAATGTTCATCCAAGGTCTTTCCTAGTTCTTTTGCCTTCGTGGCGTAGCCGTTCAATTTAGCTGTAAATGCATCCACCGTTTCATCTTCCTTCATCTGGAGGGTCTGAAATCCAATCATCAATGATTGTAACCGTGCTTGTTGCACTTTTTCTTCTCCAACGTGTCTCTTCTTCAATGATTCCCATAATTCCTTTGCCGTCTTACAACTTGCTACTTGTAAAATAACATCTTCGGTCAACGTTTAATATAGGAGGGCAGTTGTTGCCTTATCCTTCTTATCATCTAACTGCGTGTTTTCCTTAGGTTCTATTGTTTCCTATAACCCATGTGCTTCTAGTATAACCTTAATTTGTATTGCCCAAACTGTGTAGTTTGTGGTTTTGAGTTTAGGGCATTGGTATGGTGCGATAGGTGTTCCGGGTTTCAATGTTGTGCTAGTTGTATCTTCAGCCGACATCCTGATACTGTTTATTATCTTCACTTTTGAATCGTATGGGAATTCTAACTAATGTGGTCTAACTTAATACTACGGGAACATAAATAGTTATCGGGAATCCTAATATAAAATCTATGGATTTCTAATAGTATAAAGTAAGTATCTATACTATAAGTATGAAATGAAATCCGAAAATTTGAGATTTGTTGTGACCTTGTTGTGTTAGTCACGCGTGTATTCCCTTCTTGTTGGTACTTGAATATTCCAACTAATGCTTTTCTTTGTTCCTCGTTCTTGTTTCCAAAGACAAACGGTACACCCTTTCTTTTGATGCTGTCGACTTGCCTTTTTCCTATAACCACTTCGTATCACGTTGCTCTTTCTCCTTTGTGTTGATTTGAAACAATTCGTGCCCTAGACAATCGTTATTTGTCTCGGCTGTCTTCTTTTATATACCAGGAACTCGAAAGTTCTTGTTGTCTTGTTTCCAAATTCGTATGAACACAAAGCCAATAATACTCTCGGTATTTTAACCAAAACAAGTGTATACTTATTTCCTTCTTCTTACTACTCGACGGTAGTGAACCCAACAAAGTTAGCGAGTTGCTCAAAACTTTGTTCCCTTCGTTGCTTGTCCGCGTTCCACAATACTCTTCTTCTTTTAACCCACACCGTATCTACAACAACCTACGAGAATATTCTACGATATTCCCTGTGAACAAGTGATCAAGTTTGTTCCTGTTGTCGTCCCTTGTATTGGAGCGTGTTCCTAAACAATCCTTGATTGTTTCTTTTCTTCTATCGGTATACCTTTTCTAAATCCCAAGCAACGGAATCAACTTCTGTCCAAACGTTTGCGTTTGCAAGCGTGGATCTTCTATCTTTCTTATGATGTCTTCTACTTCAAAAAATCTGTTGCGAAAGATAACAACAACTAGGCCTACGTTTTTGTTGTATGATTGTCGGTTGCAAACAAAGAGACGTTTGTAAACAAACGTTAGTGTCTTTGTTTTACGCAGAAATCACACACCCAAAAACTAACAAGTCACCACGTCAATTGGTGCCTTCTCGATTGCAATTCCCACACAAGTACGGTCGTGCACTACTTTCCTTGCGTTCAAAGTTATCCAGGCAGCGTATGATAGTGTATACGTTGCGTGTTCTTTCCTTCTGAAACAACAGGTTAAGAGTTTTTCTCTTTTGTTTCGTTTTGTTCTCGCTAAAATGGATTTCTGGATTGAAAGTGTAACGAGCGTGAGGCTCTTGATGCCAAATGTCGATCCCAAATAAAGAGTGAGTCGATATGAATTGCAAAGTAAAAACTAGATAACTTTATTAATCGTCTAACCAAATTTCTGTTACATGTAATTACATATTTATACTAAACGAAAGGTTGCCATGAACCTTCGTGTCTGTTCACTAAAGATTGTGTCTGTTCGAATGGCTGTGAACCAAACGACACAATGGTTCGGTTTGTAACCGCCATAACTAACTTCTGAAAATAACTAACTAACTAACATAACCAACTTTCAGTTATTAAGTTTCCAACAAGCAACTTTGGTCCTTCTTCTTTTGAGTCTTTAATCCTGGAGCAATGTCGAGATTATATACTCACAGTATCTATCTGGTATAGTTGGTGACGTTTGTGTTGTATTTTTCATCCGTTTTTCAGGAATTTACCTTTTTAACCTTGGAAAGACATTGGAAAAGCTTGAGATGGTTGGTAGGGTGATTGCGACAATTGAGAATCCTCAATACATCATTGTTCAATCAGACTGACCTTATTGATAGAGAGTTGTTTCATACAGATTATTAGTGGCATCTTATTTCGTGGCATTTTACTGATATGGCAACTTATGGTTAGGAACTGATCGAGCCACAAGAGTCAATGCCATGCGTACAACTATATGTGACACATTCCCTGAACCAAATCACTGTCTGTTAGGTAATCAACTTTTACTTGCCAATACTTTTCTTGTTATCCTTTATATGTTACTAATTTAATCACTTTATTATGTACATAATGTTAATACTGATGGAAGTTGTATCTAATAACAAGGCTGTAAATAGAATGAGTGTTTTAGTGTTTGCTGCGTGCATGGCACCACTACTTCTTCGACCCCTTTCGGCCAGATAATGTAATCTTGATAGTCAATATAATATGGATGGAGGTGATAGATCTGCTCAACTTATGCAAGCTGTTGCTGCTGTTAATCATGCTCTAGCAATTGTTATCACCCTTCTTGAAGAAATAACATATTTGGTGTAAGTTTTACAACTTTTGCTCTTACTCGTATTTCTACTACTTTCATATAATAAAAAAAATTTCCAACCTGGTATCTAGTACTTTTTTTCACATCAAAAGCACTTTGAATTTTAATTTTTTTACAAAGCATAAATGTTCTATCAAACCTGGACGGTAGACAAGGCTTAGTGGCATTCATCAATGCCATATAAATATCCTTATCATCAACATCATAATCATTAGTTGTTTGGTACAGCTTTAGGCGTTAACATGTCTATGTGGTTGTTTGTTTGTTTCCTACAAAAACATTGGTTCAAAGAAGTTGAAAAAATTAGTCATCCTGCCATAAGTTTCTCATTTTCTGGACTTTTATTTAGCTATATATGCATTTTTTTATAATTCATGTTAAATTTGATATTTCTAGGTAATTGAATTGTTGGGGTTGGTATAATCCAATGCTAATGAGAACTAATTTTTGTGCAGGTTTGTTCAATCTCAAGTCATCGGTGGGGAAACCCAAAGATCGACGACCAAAAGCTATGGAAACTCTATCTAAACTTTGACAACCCAAGATACCATACATATCATGTACAATATCGCAACTAAGAAAACAAAACAACCTTTATTAAGATCGAAATTGAAACCGAGTACTACAAGTATGGGCGGAACTGTATGAAGAACATTCCGTGTAAATTGGTTTATGGAACGAAGTTGCTGAGATATTGAGAGATAATAAATTGAATATTGAAAGATAATAAAATTTGTTTGTGTGGTTGTTTGTATGAATGTTAACTCATTTGTTCTTAATTTATACTTTGATACGTGATAAATGAGTAAATAAAAAATGAGAGCAAAAAGTAACAAGTCGAATAGGGTGAAACCATGAAAGCTTCAAAAAAATGTACAACATATTGTGTCCCCAGTCAAATAACCATATGAACAAACTCATACAAAATTAAATGAAATACAAAAACAGTCCTTGGAAAATAAAGAAAGTGACAATGAGGCCCTTGTAGTTGGGGGAAAAAATGAGGAGAGATGGGAGGGTGTGATTTGTACACTTTTCCCACTTTTCTTTCAAAGTGGACTTTTTTCAAGAACCAACCTCTCTCTCTCTATATATATATATAGACTGAGGATCTGGTGCGAATTTTTTATTTTCGTGCGGATGTGCGGATAGATATAGGCCGTCCATTCCAGATCTGATCTTGACTTTTTGTAAAAAAAATCAAGATCTACGCAACTATCACGGTACCAAATCACCATTAAAACGATTTTTTTTTTTTAATTTTTTTCCTTTTGAGCGATCCTTACTATTGTTGTATTCTTTACTTTTTTATTTTTCTAGATTTTTTTGAGCACTTTTTGTTTTGTGATTATGAGTGCTACCGTGATATTAAGGATATTATGAAAGGGTTTTATGATAGGTACGGTGATATTATAAAACAAACGTGATATTAACCTTTTTTACCTGAAAAACGAACCGTGATATTGAAAAAGTTACTTTGATATTAGTAAAAAACTTAATATCGTTGTTTTTTTCCATTACGATATTAAAAAACTTACGGTGATATTAAAAAAATTCAAAACATAAGTATGAGTGTTATAGTGATATTAAAAAAAATCATACTATCGTAATACATTTTAACCATGAAAACGATTCTTTTTTCAGTTTCTTTTCAGTGATTCTTAATTATTTTTTGTCCTCTTTCCTTTTATTATTTTTTTAGATTTTTTTGAATTTTTTTTTTGAATGTTACTATGATATTAATCCGCACCATCCCTACTTAAAACCCAATCCGCACCGGATCCCTTCCCTATCTATCTATCTATATATATATATATATATATATATATATATATATATATATATATATATATATATATATATATATAGGGTAAAGATCAAATAAAAAGACAAATTTCCGTAAAAAGAATAAAAATATATATTTTTTTTTAAAGTTCTCGAAAAATTTCAAAAAAATTCCACAAGATCGGGTATGTTAGTGCATGAAAAAGTTCTAAAGGAAGTTTATCTAAAAGTGAATACTTTATCCGAAAAAAAATTATAAAAAAGTACGTTTGTGCATTAAATCGCTTTTTTGTACATCAAAAATTCGTTTTTGGACCCAACTTCTTTTGACTTTTTTCATCAAAATAACATTGCGCATCTAACTAAAACAAGTTGAAAATTTTGTGCATTAAATTTTTTTTGCGCATTAAAATTCGTTTTTTGTGCATTAAAAAAACGTATAAAAACTCAAAATTAGAAAAACTTCTTTCACAAAAGTTTTATGCACCAACACACCTGATCTTGTGGAATTTTTTTAAAATTTTTTGAGAACATTTTTTAAAAAATTTTCTTTTTATTCTTTTTTCGGATATTTGTCTTTTTATTTTAATTTTACCCTATATATATATATATATATATATATATATATATATATATATATATATATATATATATATATATATATATATATATATATATATATATATATAGGGGGGCTTTATTTTCAGAACCCTGTTAAGTGCGGGAACTGCGAGAACTCCAATTTTGCATTAGAAAACATGCATATTCACATAAAACATGTATGTTTTCTTACATACACCTTAATACACATGCCTGCGTATTAAGGTGTATGTAAGAAAACATACATGTTTTATATGAACATGCATGTTTTCTAATACAGAATTGGAGTTCTCGCAGTTCCCGCACTTGACAGGGTTTTAAAAATAAAACCATTTTTCGTTGATTTGTTGCACTTAACATGTTTTTATATGAACATGTATGTTATGCATGCATGTGTATTAAGGTATATGTAAGAAAACATACTTGTTTTATATGAACATGCATGTTTTCTAATGCAAAATTAGAGTTCTCGCAGTTCCCACACTTAACACGGTTCATAAAATAAAGATACACTATATATATATATATATATATATATATATATATATATATATATATATATATATATATATATATATATATATATATATATATATATATATATATATATTTCATGTTACATTTTGTGAGTAAGTGGGGTATTTTTGGTGATGTGTTATGTGATTCACATGTATAAATAATAGTTATTGGGTGTTATTGTTAGGCAAGTTGTTTTAGATATCGGGATTATTGGCTGGATGATGAGGTGACATTGAAGTAACACACCAATAACGGTTATAGGGTGATTCCTGCACCTAGCTAGCTCTCTAACAATAGTCGAATAATGTTGGTTAAATTAGAATTATGCAAAACTTACTACCAAAATACAAAATAAATGACCTAGCTAGTTACTCATTCTCATTAACTCCAATTGCTTGGAAGGTTGGATCACTCAATGGATGACGTATTTGGATTCATCATATTACCATTACAATATTTCAATTTGATTTTCACTCTACAAAGATCCCTGTTAGGTTAAGAGAATATCACCTCATATTTAAGAAGTGCAAGATGAAACCATGGTCATCCTTATTTGAGCCATATCCTGCAACAATATTTTTGCACTTTCGACCGTTCTTTTTCTTGACTCATTAGCCTGATCCGCAATTTTACGCACCATCTTCTCCAGAACGGACTGGGTCAGTTTCTTTTCCAAAGGAGAATCCCTAAGTAAGTCTAGTAGCATTTTAGCCTTGCTCCGGGCTTTGTAGGTCCCATATCTAGTTAACCTTAACAAACCTGGGATCGGACCTTCATCAAGAATAAGTTTCCTGTATTTACTTCTTGAGCTCATACACAACGTAAGCAATACACTAACCGCGTGTTCTTTACTAAGAACTGATCCATCTTCAACTGTTTCTACTAATGTTAATATCCCATTTTCAGCGTTTGTTATAGCCGTTATTCCTTCTTGAGATTTTGAAATTATTTTAATTAAGCCAGTGGTTATTTCCGCAAATTTTGAGTATTTTTTGCATTCTTTAAGGAGGTTGATGAGAGGTGAGGTGATGGTTGTGTCGAGGATTATTGTTGGTTGCTTTTTGGACGTGGTTAGGTTGTGAAGAGTCGTTACTGCGTCGACTTTCCCTCGACAGGTCCCACATCTTAGGATTTGTACTAGAAGGGGAATTGCTTCCGAATTGACGATTGCTAGTTTGTTTTTTGGTGAGGCGGATAATGTTAAAATTGTGGTGGTAGCTAAATCTCGAAGGTTGTTTGTGTTTTGAAATTTAAGAAGCTCCACAACAGGAGGGATGGCACCACATGTCACCATTTGTTCCTTGATCCTGAAATTAAACAAAAATAAATAAGTTAGGAGTATAAAAGAAATTGATCTAAGAAAAGTTATTATTAATACAAATGTTAGTTTACCTATCTTTCACTAGCCTAATTAGTCATATATAAATCTTAGTTTTTTAAGTTGCAAACTTGCAATAGCCACTTTCAGAATGCACATCCATACACGCCCTTAGCTAAAAGAAGTTTGTGATCCAAGAACCAATACTCACTAATTTCAGCAACATAAGAGGAAATAGGAATAACAAAGCTAGTAGGGTAATTTACTTTGTTACCGAACATGCAAAGAGTATTGAACTTGAATTTGAGTACTACATACTAGAAATTTTGAGTAATTATTTACTTTGGTACCTAATTAACACTTCACATAAGCATAACAGACTAAGAATCAATGTATTGCTCTTAGTCTTAATGTAGAGATACGCAACTACGCAAGCATAATCACATCGTTACTAGAAAATAATGAAAATGACATCCAAAACTCACTCTTTTCTTTGATATCCTTGTCTCTAGATTCCATAAGCCCATTCACCGAATGAGGCATGGCTCAACCCATTCACCGAATGAGACATTGCGTTCCTAAAACAGATTATGGGTTCTAAAAAGCATGCATTTTCAAAACTGATTTTTTTTCCCTATTAAAAATGCGCAAATAATCATGTTTTTTCTAAGAACACTAGCAAGGTAACGGCTTCATGAGAATCACATTTAGTCGTCATTGCACTGAAAAATGAACTTACCATACACTAAAACACACACACACTTTAAAGTTTAAACACATACACACATCGTATAGTATATATATGCAGTATTTACCACATTGAGTGGGTATCATTACTTTGATAGTTTCAACAACAATAAACCCAATCCCGCTAGGGCAGGGCATGGGGAAGTAGAATGTAGACAGATCCTACCCCTACCCCGGGAAAGACCGAGGATAGAGAGACTGCTTCCAAATGACACCTCCGGCAAGTGCATGTGTGCGGGTGAGAGAGCAAAGAAGAGAGAACAAAAAGCCAGTAAACAACAGGTAAAAGAAGCAGGCAAAGTAAGCAAACAAAGCGGAAATAAAACAAGGACCCGAAGAAAGGCAAGCAAAGGAGCACAAAGGGCACAAAAGCAAAGGAGCACACAGAGAAAATCAAAGCAACGCAGGGGCCCTAAAGCTAAGGCAACGCAAAAACGAGGTACCAAAAACCAAAAACACAAGGGGCAAAAAGACGCAGCTAACCTATGGGGGCAACACAGAGAAAGGCAAAACAAAGCACGGGGCCTAAACTAAGGCAAAAGCGAAACAAGGGATCAGGGGCAAAGCAATAAAGGGGCGCCTCAAACACCCAAAAACAACCTAAACCCACTAAGCACTTAGCCGGGACTAACCGCAAATCCTAATTCTATCTCTCCATGCATTCCTATCTAAGGTCATGTCGTCGGACAAGAGAAGCTCCTTCATGTCGAGCTTAAGTCTATCCTCCCACTGAGTTTGGGTCTACCCTTTCTTCTTACTGGCTCTTCGACTCTTATTACTTTGATAGTTTAATGTAGTAAAAAACCACAGTACCCCATCCCTATGCTCTAATTGTTTGCCCAATACTATATATGCAATAATAATCCAAAACAAACACTAACCGTTCATTGCTAGAAGCCAAATTCAGCAACGCTAAAAGCGATGCCTCAACCGCGTCATGATGATTCTCGTGAAGCATTATAACAAGCGGTTTAATAACTCCGGCACTGGCAAACTTAGCACGTATATTTCCACCAGAATTTCGGCTACGTATCATACTTTTAATCTCTTTAGCAGCTTGTATCTTCATTTCAAGATCACCGTTGATTAATTTGTTAGATATTTGATCGACTAGGGTTTCTTTGTTTTGATTTGATCGTTCGTTTTCTTCTTCCATATTTGTGTGCTTGTGTGTGTAAAATGAAGTTTTCATGTGTATATAGTGAGCAAATAAAGTTGCATACAATATAGTATATAGGCCGGTGTAATTTGTTAATGAAATATGTCTGCACGTTTTAATAGAATTTGTCAATTTAAATTGTATAATAATATGAATCGAATGTTGATGTGACGCGCGCATAATGGTGGACTTGGTATTATTTTGTGTTTTTCTATCTGTAAAGTTTTGTCGATTAACGTTGTAAATGTGTGGGTTAAACTAAGGGAGTGTTTCTTTTCTTCTTAGTAGGGAAAAAAAGTGAGCCCAAACCCTTAATGACTCTTAATTTGGAGGAGCATTAATTAAAGCTTTACTTTCTCAATTAAGTCGCTAATTAAGTGGATCATATGGAACCACTTAATTTGGTAAACACCCCCTAATACATCTAGCAAGGACCTTTTTCAAAATATTTATTTATCTGTCATGATCACAACATCAAGTCATCAACATATCTAATCTCGTGAGTTGGAGTATGGAGAGCTAGAATCTAATTCTACCCTTATCTCAGAATTAACCCGAAAGTAAGAATACTGTTTCTAGAAAGACCTACGATAATATTACGTGTGCGACCGTGCGGGTGAGAGTGCTCAGATATATGCGCATGTGTGCAATTACAAGGTTAAGGAGTTTAAATGACATCAGACGAAAGAAAACAAACAAGCATACAAAACAAATTTGAAGAATACCATCAAAAGAACAAAGTAGAAAAAAAGAACAAAAACGTATAAAAGCATACGCCGCGAGAGAACATCGAAAATAGAATAGATAAAACGCAAGCATAGAATAGAATACCATCAACCGAAAATAGATAAGATTAAAAAAAAAAAAAAAAAAAAAAAAAAGCCACGAGCAAAAACATACAAGAAAAAAAAGCAAAAGGGCAATGGCGCCTAAAGAAATTTGAGCAAAGAGAATGGGCTAAAGGCAACTAAAACTAAGACATAAAGATAGCAACACAGTGATATGGGAGCCTATAGCTAAGGGTAAAGCAAAATATACATGAGAAGATACTAAAACGGACAAGTTATGGGACTTTATATCTGTTTATCTGCCATGATCGAAACCAATAAAAGTCTCTTACTATTAGATAGATTTAACCTAGAAAGTTTCTAATAAGCTTAATTTACGGAGGTTATGTGTCGCTAAGGAGTGTTGTTTCGATTTTCATGTATTCATTATTTTTAGCGAGATGTTAGTTATGTGTTTTGTGTAAAATACAAGCACTACCGCATAATACATCACATATGTGTTAAACGAAAATGTAACATACAAATTATCAGTTGGTATCTACTTACATACCACTATGTGAAAGGTCATTTGGGTTTTTTTCCAAATGTCTTTCCATAAACTGAGGTTTTTGTTGTGTCTATTAATAATATGCAACTGTTATAGCAATTAAGGTGAAACATTTACAGTATAAAACCTTAATCTCTAAATTGTATTTTTTTTTTCAAAGTATCGTTATTTTTAATGTATTGTTCATTTTTTTTAATGTTTTTTTATTCACGAAATTTTAATTTTAGTTTAATATGTTGTTTTATTTAAATAAATGAAAAAAAAAAAAAAAAAAAAAAAAAAAAAAAAAAAAGACCACCTCTAGGGTTCATGGGTGTCATATAACATCAGAAATAAAAGGAGATTGTTTTGTGCCGAGTTATAAAGAAAAAATATTTAGTTGACAACACTTTTTCTTTGCATCACGAGCTTACTAGGTTAAGTGCTCTTATATATGGTCTATTTATGTAATCTATCTATGGGTTTCGAGGTCTTATTCTAAAATCTAAATGCTTCATTGGTAAAAATTTATGTGGACTTAGAGTACAAGGTGCAGCTCGCCGTTCCGATGTGTCCCCTTCAACGGCGAGCCGTTGCTCGCCGCTGAACCGCCCCCCTTGTCGTTTTCCGCCGTTGAGTGGATCATCGTGGGCACGGCGAAGGAAAAAGCTGTACGATTTGCAGGTTTACGTTGCCAAACATTTTAATTTGTAAACGTTACTATTTTTTATTTTATTTTTTTCTTTTTTGAGAAGCTAATTTAGTTTACACTATAAATACCAAACCTTTATACACATTTCTATCAATTACACAACTTATAATATTCAAACACTTACACTTAAAAGCTGTAAACATGAGCGAATCAGCATATTCAAGTGTTAGCGACTTTGAAGAAATAACGGAGCTAGAATTGATTTTCCAAGAATTTGAGCACGAGCAATTGTTGCAAAACCAAGAAGCCGGTCCTTCACAACATCGTAGATACATCCGCCGTGAACGTGAAAATTTTCGACGTCGTTACCGTATGAGCCGTAAACTATTTTTAGAAATAGTCGAAGGTATTGAAACATATATTGAAAATAATCATCCTCTTCCTGCGCATTTTGATTTCTTTAGAGTCCGACCCAGTGTTGCGGGTGTAATGAGTTTTAGTGTGATTATGAAATGCACATGTGCCCTACGCCAATTGGCTTACGGGTTATCAGCTAACGCGCTAGATGAGTATTTACAAATAGGTGAACACTGTGCACGCGATTGTCTAGATTTTTTTACTATGTGCATAATACAGTTGTATTGGAGGGAGTTTTAAGAAAACCAACCGAGGATGACATTCACAAGTTATACTACGCACATAACGCGGTTCATAGGATACCGGGAATGTTGGGAAACATCGATTGTATGCACTGGGAATGGAGGAATTGTCCGAAAGAATGGCAAGGGCAATTTCACAGAGGTGATAAAAAGTACCCAACTATAATGCTAGAAGCTGTTGCGTCGTATGATTTGTGTATTTGGCATGCATTTTTTGGTGTGGCAGGTGCGAATAACGATCTTACCGTTTTATATAATTCTCCGTTATTCGACGATCTGATTGATGCTATTGGCCATCAAGTTCCGTTTGAAGTATATGGAACAAAATTTAAGCATGGGTATTACCTAGCTGATGGAATTTACCCACAGTGGGCAGCGTTTGTCAAATCCTTTACTGTTGCAAGCAACCCAAGAAATGTCGCATGAAAAGTGAAACAAGAAAGTGCTCGTAAAGATATCGAAAGAGCTTTTGGTGTCCTCCAAGGAAGTTGGCATATTATTGCCCAACCGGCGCGTGCATTTACTATGGCCAAGTTATGGAGAATCATGTACTCGTGCATCATAATGCATAACATGATTTTGAAAGACCAAAAATTTGCGATAGCCGAAGCTGCCGAAATGTATATTCCTCCGACGCCAAATATGCAGCAGACATGGGTTGAGCGTTGTGCAACGCAAAGAAGAAAAACCAAATAACTACACGATAAACGCACTCACGCAAGGCTTCAACGATATCTTATCGAGCATGTTTGGCAACAACAACAATGGGAAGCAATTCAGCAGAATAGGAATAATTAGGCTCGTTATAAGTTGATGTTTTTTTATTTCGTATCGTATTTTTTTTTCGTATTGTAGGATTTTTTTTTTTTTAGTTCGTATCGCATGTATTTTATTTGGATGAAATAAAATTTGTATGTTGTATTATTTTTTATAATTAGTTAAATGAATTTATTTTATTTAATGAAATAAATAAAAAAATAAAGTTGTAAGTGGTGGGACCCAAATGAGTAAGTTAAGGTTTGTTGTTTGGTGAAGGGGGTTAGTTGTGAAGAGGTGTTGTGATGATTTGACACTTGTGAGGCCTGGAGCTACCCTTGTTGACTACACCTGGCGCTATTATAGATATGAGTTGACCATCACTTTCAACAACCAGTCCTAGTCACGTCTACGCTTCTGAATAAAAAAAGAAACAAAAAACAAAAAGTATAATGTTTTATGTTAGTAAAGTCCAACGCGTTAGGTTTTAGTAACTAATCTCCACTGAATCACTTTATCCTAAAGATAATACGAGTAATATGTAGGCATGTTTTTACATTGTCTATCGTTCATGATAATTGACCACTTTGCTCTTAACCGGTCATCCAGTATATTTAGTCTATGATACCTGCTTATCCAGTATATTTAGTCTATGATACCTGCTTAATATCATATTTCTATTGGTCTCAAATTTATTGTTATTATTATTATTTTTTAAGTTGTCTCAGATTAATTATTTACTTTTAAAATAAGATAAAAAAATTAGATCAAATTTACAATATTAAAGAATTTAGGTTATTGCTACAAAGTTTAAAGAACTCATAAATTAATAAGTTAAAGGTAAAACGTTCATTTTGCAAAAAAATAAAAATAAAATTATAAAGTTGTACTATAATTATGATGCTTTTTTGTGTATTTTGTTGCGGTTGACAATTATTTTGAGACAGATTGGAAATAGTATTATTTATGACAAGTTGTATTAAACAATGGGTGTTAATTAGATCAACAATTTTGTCATACTATTTAAGGACATGAAGTTAAAGATAATGTTGGAATTATATAATCATGACATGCATATAAATAAACAAATAACATCAAATAAGCATATGCGGAAGCGTTATAATAAAATCATATAACATGTAATTAATTAATCAATAATAAATAGTAAACGTACCTTTGTGATTCTAGCCCGAACAAGAATCAATTGAATCTTCAATTCAAGAACCCTAATTAGGGTTTATGTGGATTATAAGAATAACCCCTTACCTTTTTGTTATTCAATCCAAGATATAACCAATAGTGTGGTTATATCACGTTCTTTTACACACGTACTAATTCAAGTAAAAGATTATGCAAGTAATTGAATAACAAAACAATATTTAAGACAAAAATCGAATCCCTAAAGATTAGGGATTGTTTGATCGATTTACGACAAGAAATGAAAAGAGAAAACTCAAGATTATTGTATGTACAAGTGTAGGAAACAATGAATCATTGAGTTTGCTTATATAGTGGAGATTACTTGGAGTTCAAGGCACAAAGGATGTGCCTTTGTCCTTGGCTGATCGGTTCTAGATCCCTAGAAGGGATTCCGGAACTTTTTTGACTTTCCAATAATTCACACCTATCACTTTCCTTTTATTCGTCTAACGGTCGTTAGCCATTCTCCGTTAAATACTAACGGTCGTTATGTGTTTTGTTTATTTAATAATTATTCTTAACATTTATAAATAATTATTATTCATTTACTCTTCATACGTAAAGTGTGCAATCCCATGATCTCGAGTTTGATCCTAACACACCACTATTAATTTATGTTCATAAACTAACAACTCTCACTTGGACATATCTTAATAGTGTGATCACATCGGTTAGCGTCTTGCAACACGCCGATGCCTCTAGTACGATCTCGAGTAAGGCTCCTGTAAAAACCTTTTAATGATTTCTCATTATTATTATCCTTTTATTTCTAATACCACGTTAATAAGAATATGGATCAAAGTCATTCCTTAATTAACCATTCTGTTTCTCGTTGTTTGTGATTGAGCAAGATTACCAAATCTTCTGAACATATTCAGGGGAGATCTTGGGTGCGGCCACACATACATCTTACCAACCCTACGAGGGGCCCAACAGTATTAAACTTCAAAATAAATTTGAAAGAACAAATTATATCTTGACTACAAGCAAAACCCATAAACTTTGTAACATTTCCGAAAACAAACCTTATGACTAACAGTTACGTATAGCGTTAAGTTATTCCACAAAAATGTACTACATTCATGACACTTATCTTGCATCTCAAGTCTGAGAATAACTTCTTATGATTTACTTAATGACAAGATCCATAAAGTAACATCATGTAGTTGGGATAAATCCTATAATCGATATCATTGAATATCATCTGAAATGGCATGACTACGTATCAATATACTTTAAGTATATTATACCAACCTTCAGATTTGTCTTGATTTAATAATATTCCCTAATTATTAACTGACAACGGACAATTTAGAATAACATTTATTCATGGATTAAACATGCAAAAACAGGATACAATATATTATAAATTAAACATACCATGTATTTTATTATAATAATTGTTTAACATCCCTTATTCAAATACTAAATAGATCAATGCATGATAACTCTTGTTGATTAATTATGTCTCAAGTAATGACATTCATACTTGTTGACAAGGCATAAATCATCCAACTTTGATCTATTGTAATTTTAAGAATACTTATTTCAAGAATTCAACTATTGAAGTTTTTATATGTGCATACTCAACTATTTTGATAATGCCATAAATGTTTGACATCCTTAACCACCAATTTATGATAATCAAACTTCCAAATATTTTAAAGTTTAAAGTATTCATATTCTCTTAATGTATAATGCAACTTATGCTTTTAGTAAGCATAACTAGTACTAGCAATAGCCAAGGATGAAATCCTTACCATAACCAGTATTGAGTGTCATCTCAATTTCATTAGCATCATTGTATGCAACAATAATATGCTATTAAAACTTCCGTAAACATTAATATCTACTGTGTAATGTTTGATGCCCTTCAAATTTTCAAGTTTGTTGGCTATGACAATTTTCACAACAATTGAAAAATTGTTCATTTATAGAATTTGGAAGCTGTTCAAGACTTAGGATGTGATTCTATAATCAAACATATTATTATAGAATGTTACACAAGTTATCTAATAACTTTTAATTAGATATTAATATTGCCAAATCATCTTATAATTAAGCATGATACAACAAAACATGATGTTCATGAAAAATCTTTGAGTCATACTTAGATTTTATTCATGTCATTCATATCCATTTAGACTTTCTAAATAATATATCATGTTATATTAGATTCATTTACCACACATATTTCAACAATAAACATTCATTCCAAGGTTGTATGTCTTATTTTCTAAATCTTTAAAGTTTCATTCCAAACTATGACTTAACTTTTAACTTATATGGAATGTTACCTTTTATATGTTGTACAACATATATGATTTAAGAAATCAAACATAATACTCCACTAGCTTTTAGGAATACTTAGAAATTATCTTATTTCAATTATAAATCAAAACATGAATTTAATAATTAAACATAAGAGTAATCTTCTAGATGCATGCATTTATCTATCCATGGATTGTTGGACTTTGTACACTTCTAAAGATTTATTTGAATTCATAAAATCCTTTTGATTACTTATCGTCCTCGCTCAAGTAATCAATCAAGAAAGAGTTTTGATATTCCATTGTCAATTTCATAAATATGACAATCATAATCATTATATATTTAATGTGTTTAGGAAAGAATATTCAATTACAGTTAATTGCTTAAGTGTGATTAATGATCTTGTCATAAGACATGCATTAAATACGTTTACAATATTGTTCATATGATTTCTATACAAAGATTTAAACCACAAAGGTTACCTTACCTCTGAAGAAACTTATCTTCATTTTCTAGTCAAACTATTAAGATAAACCAAGTTTCTAAAACTGGTTATCTTTATGGACAACATCTTAATCATTCATATCATGTATACTTTACCCAATTTCATATTTGGTAATGTATCATGATGATTATCAGGTTTCACTACTACATAAAAGGCTATAAACACCCCCAAATAAAGACTGGTTATATAAAACCCTGTTCCTGTGATAAAAAATTAGTGGGAATTGAAGGATCTAAGATTGGTTTTCTTTAAAAACCTAGTTTTCATAATACAAAAAGCATAAAAACTGGTTTTGCGGGTAAAATCCGGTCTTTTTACACAATCAAAGACACTAGTGTGTAGGTAACAACATGTCTTTTTGTATTTATGTATAGACACTGTTTTTGAAGAAACAACTGATGTGAGTATTCTCTATTTTGAACTTCCGTCCCTCAACGACTCTTCACCCTCTTGTACACCCAGATTCGGAAAATAATGTGCAAATAATTATTTAAGAAAAATAGTTGCTTACTTGAATAAAAGCTAAAATATACCACTAATGCTTATAAAGAAGAAATTAAAACAAGGATTGAGCACGGTCCGAAATCGGAACAGACCGATCATAGCCCTCAGCATATTAATCAAATATCTGAGATATATTGCTATTCTTTGAATGATAATTCTATCATCTTGAGATTTAACATTTAAATGTCAAAATTTATTATCATGTTGAGATTTAACATTCAAATGTCAAACTTATCATGATATTTACTAGTGTATTTTAGAAGATTATGTATCTTGTAATTTTATCTTTGAAAGATCAAAACTTCCACTTGTTTTTAGTAATTTAAAGACTATCTTTAAATATTTAGCAAATAAAGTAACAATACAATGTTTACTTTTGTGATATCACAAATACATATTGTCAGTTCCTGACTTTACTTTGTTAGTAACCTCTTCATAAGCATTTAAACAAATTTGGAAATTCAATTTAAGACTTAATGCGATTCATCACATTCATCGCATTCCATCATATGATAATGTCTTATTAATCTTCTATGTTGGAGTTTTATTAAGTATGTTCAAGTCATACTCAATATTCTAACCTTGATAACTTTTGAAAGAAAAGAAGTCATAGTTATCTTTAATCAAACAATATAACAAGAGTTTGATTTTCCTAACTGAACATACCATAAACATTTGGTATTTCATTAGTATTAATATTGTAAGACAATCTAACAATATTTAAGATAACCATATTCCTCTTGGCTTGTCTATTTACCAACTAAGTCATTTTAATGGTATAATAGTATTTACAAGCCAATTACATGCTTTATAACACAAGTACTTTTGACAAAGTCACTTCATGTTCATGTCTCTACAAGAAAACATAAACTGTTGTAATCCCACTATACGTTATAAGTCATTTAACAATTTAATAACTTTATGTATATGTCTTAATTAAAAAAACATAACAAGATAACGTCTTACTTTATTATAAGTCTTGTAACAATTAAAAGACTTTATGTTTATATCTTTACAATGAAACATAAACATGTTTAACTAAAGTAATTATGAACACCATCTTTTGGTTTCAATAGTAATTTCAAGTTAATTTATTACTTCATAATAATGTAAATAACATTATTTCTTTATGTCATTCCAAGAGCACATAAATATTCAGATTGAAGCAGCATTAGATTACTTAATTAATTTATGTCATTCCATGAATTCATAAATATACTAATTAAAGTAGTCTTGATATCATATTGATACATGTTCTAATAGGTATCTAATTTAGAAACTGTAAATTCTCATAGTTCAATTACATCAGTTGATCTGCTAGTAATGAAAATATAAAATTCACTTTATTGTTGCAATCTAGCTAAGCTCTCACATAACATAAATTGTAACACCAAGTGTTTCTTGAATTAGATTAGTATAATTCATATTAGAACGTTATTCTCTTACCTTGCAGTCAAGAGAATCCATCATATCTTTATGAGTTGTTTCTTGCACACATTAAAGATAACATTTCTCCCACTTGTGCATGGAACAACCTCATATAGTTGATCAACAACACGCCATGCATTTGTTTATGTGATCAATATAATTTGTGTCATAGATTTTAGCATAACAAGTAGTTATAGAACAATCAATGTCTAGTAAGAAAATGTACAAGATTATCTTTAAAAGTACACTTGGAAAGTAATTATCTTAGCTACCAAGATGTCAAAGCTTGTAACTCCCACTGAATTAAAGTTCATTACAATAATTTCTTATTCAGTAATAAGTACACAATACTCCCACTGAATTTGACAACATTGTAAATGTTTCATACCCAGTGAAAGAAAATAGTGTGCTTTTAACTTTCCTACACCTTTGAATGTCTATACGTAACAATTACTTATGCACTAAAGAGTGTATTCTACTACGTAAATGATGGACTATCCATCAAATGCTATTAACTTGAAAAATAGGGCATGCAATTTCTTCCTTAATAGGTCTACCATCCCACAATGTATGTAGCACCTTTTAAATAGCCAAAACAACTAGATGAGTAAACTAGTTTGTCTTTTACCATTTTGCGGTAATTAGTTTAGCGTATAATTATAATAACTCATAAAATGTCATACATAATTTTCTGTTAACCAAATATCATATTTGTTATTAAGAATTTAATCACCGAATGAGGATGATGAAATCCCTATGGAAAATATGCGCAATTTTCTAAACTATTAAAATTTGCTATGAGTTATATTAAGAGTTAGACATATCTAATATTCCTATTATCCTTTTCATTCATGAAAAGAAATATGATTATATCTCACTCTTCTTTCATAGAAAGGAGACTTCATTTGTCTTTTAAGTAAATATTTCTTAATCAATCATTTGTTTGAAAACAGAACTAGATCAATTTACCAAAGCCCAAAGTGCGTTTACGGTTTGAACGTTGCATTAATACATTAAAACGAATTACAAAATTCAATTTCAGTATTTTCGATAATTAGATCTTTAAGAAATTAAAATACCCATTGGTAAATATTCATATAAACCATAGTATTTTCTTAAAGTTAGGATCCTAATTGACATAGTACCATTACATCAGTTGATCTGCTAGTAATGATAGTATTCAACAAGGTAATTGTCGAACAATAATTGCCAATATCATATTGCAATTCCTAGATTTATGGGATTTACAATCACAAAACTTTTTTAATGTAAGCATGTTTGATCCCCATCTTAATGCCTTGAGTTCAAGCTCTCACTTCCTACTCAATTTAAGTCGTCTAACTTAAAAACTGCAAACTCATAAATCCATTACATCAGTTGATCTGCTAGCAATGAAATTATGAAATTTACCTCTCCATTGCAATCTAGCCAAGCTCTCACATGACGTAAACTACAACTTCAAGTGTTCTTAATTAGATGGCATTCGACTTAATTTTATAAGGGTATTAATTTTGACGTGTAATCAAAATAATGTATGAAGAAGCATGCATACAACTTCATAACATTGGTTTTATAAAACAATTTTATTACCAATTTACTAAGAGTAAAATAACAAAGTTTTGATTGAGGTATCGGGTTCACCAATTAAAGAATTACCAACAATTATCGTCCACTATATCGTACTTTTGCATAAGCCCTAAGGCTTAGTGTTTCGGATAATCATTATGGAATTGTGGTGAATTCACCCTTAAGATGACAGTGTACATGTAATGGTTGTTCGGTAAGTCTAATTTACACACAAACGAGCAGAAAGACAGAGTGTTGTCTCTCTAAGGCCACAATTTAATGCGAAACCAACCTTATACTCATCTTATAGTGTGTAAACTTTGGTCGAGCCTAGTTAACCATTACGTATAAAAACATCAATCAATAAACCTTTGAAATTTAAACTCTTAAAACCAAAACAATTTCGCCATTTATTTAGTCCATATTACTTTTCTATTCAAAATTACTCTTTTTCGTTTATAAACATGTCTCACATAATAATAAACAAAAAACAAGTAATACATAATAAAACAACAAAACAACAAAATAAACATATACATAACATAACAATTAAATATGTATAAACATGTAGCCACATGCAAAATTTATTCAATAATCCTATTAATAATCAAGTCTAGGTGTATAATGCATTTATTCAATTAAGACTTTCTTCTTCAATGGAAAAAGAGCCACATACATTGATAAATCGATTGCGTAAGCCAAAACTAAACAAACACCACATAGCACGTAATTGATTGCTTAATATTGGAGTCTTCCCCAATTCGACACCTATTAATAAATTTACATGTTTTGATATAACTTAACATTTAATTTATATATCAAATTTAAACCATTTAAATTATCTCACAATAAAATCCATGCAAATATGCACTTTTCATGTATTATGCTTAATAATAAACATATTGCACCAAGATCGTTTACTAAAACGCATAACCAATTACATGACAACCTAGGGTTTCTAATCATATTAAAAATCAAAACCAAAACCCTAACAAACTAATAGGTCAATCGACCCAAATAAAAAATTAGGGTTAGGAATATGAAAACCCTAAAACATGTAATTAAATGAATCAAAATTCAATTTTTATGCGTTTCGATAATTAATTACACATTATAACGGCTCATGATGCCACTGTTGGAATTATATAATCATGACATGCATATAAATAAACCAATAACATCAAATAAGCATATGCGAAAGCGTTATAATAAGATCATATAACATGTAATTAATTAATCAATAATAAATAGTAAACGTACGTTTGTGATTCTAGCCCGAACAATAATCAATTGAATCTTCAATTCAAGAACCCTAATTAGGGTTTATGTGCATTATAAGAATAACCCCGTACCTTTTTGTTATTCAATCCAAGATATAACCAGTAGTGTGGTTATATCACGTTCTTGTACACACGTACTAATTCAAGTAAAAGATTATGCAAGTAATTGAATAACAAAACAATATTTAAGACAAAAATCGAATCCCTAAAGATTAGGGCTTGTTTGATCGATTTACGACAAGAAAAGAAAAGAGAAAACTCAAGATTATTGTGTGTACAAGTGTAGAAAACAATGAATCCTTGAGCTTGCTTATATAGTGGAGATTACTTGGAGTTCAAGGCACAAAGGAGGTGCCTTTGTCCTTGGCCGATCGGTTCTAGATCCCTAGAAGGGATTCCGGAACTTTCTTGACTTTCCAATAATTCACACCTATCACTTTCCTTTTATTCGTCTAACGGTCGTTAGCCATTCTCCGTTAAATACTAATTAATGGTCGTTATGTGTTTTGTTTATTTAATAATTATTCTTAACATTTATAAATAATTATTATTCATTTACTCTTCATACGTAAAGTGTGCAATCCCGTGATCTCGAGTTCGATCCTAACACACCACTATTAATTTATGATCATAACTAACAAATAATAAAACAAAATATACAATAATTAACTGATTAAGAATTGGTTTTTTCATATGAAATTAACCCAAGTTGCAGAATAGGTTAAGAGCCATTCTAGATCAACAAAATATACAATAATTAATTGATTAAGAATTGGTTTATTTGTTAATTTGTTATAACTTATAATTGTGGTAAAACTTTTCTTATATGAAACCCAAGTTGCAGAATAGGTTAAGTGCCATTCTAGATCAAGCAATATATATTTTCAAATTTAAATATGAAAACGTCATTAAAATTATCATTATTTTTCTAGGCAACTTCAAACGGTTATCCAAATTAAGAAACATGGTCTTCAAATCTATATTTTAAAACTAGAAAGTGATATCTTTTATTTATATAATAAAACAAAATCCCTATTGGGAATTTTGCATTTCAAAAAAATCAATTTATACCTGATTTAGTAATAATTTTATTTAAAAAAAAAAGATTATTTTCTTATTAGATATTATTTTATATTTATCCATAACACAGTAGAAGATAAATACAAAAAATATAGATAAGATATTTAAAAAAAGATTATTTGTTTTATATTTATCCACAACACAAGTAAAAGATAAATACAAAAAATATAGATAAGATGCAATTAACAATAAGATTAAAATTTTTAGATAATTATTTCAAAAAAATTTAAAAAACCTCGCGCATGCGCGGGAATTATAGCTAGTACATAAAATATGGATAAAGTTAGTGGTATTATAAAAATAACAATGCTATATACACAAAGAAAGTTTATAAAATTGTACTCCCATAATTACTCGTCAAGTATAGTGGTTCAATCATATTGCATTATACACCACATTTAGTTGCAAAGTTATTGTAAGTGTGAATATAATTTTGTTTTGTTTTTTGTTTTTTTTTTTTTTTTTTTAATGTAGCTAGCATTATTGCTTTTAAAAGAAAAGCACACTAAAGCAACTAAGAATCATGATTCCAACGTCTATATCATCCAACAAAATGGGTCCGAAGATACAGATATGTGAACTTTTAATCCCATTCCATTTCGTGGATGATGATAAATAGTCATAAAGTATCTTTAGATAATATCCAATCGATCATCTGCACGTTTTAAGCATAATTTATTAGAAAGGTTTAAGATATGGTTTCGTTTTGCCTACGTCACAAGTATCGTAACCTGTGTCACGAGCAGGGGCGGGTACCAGAAAAACTTTCAAGAGGGATAAAAGTTAAAAGTGGGTGGCAATCGATTCATGTCGGTAACTCGGCCTTTGTTGCTATAATGAAAACGATTTAACTTTTAATGAAAGTGAATTTTTCGGTATTTATTTGCACGTGAGAACCAAAACTAAGAATTGATGATGGTACACACAATAGTTAGCACATATTTGTTTTTTCTGACTAATATTAACACCAATAGTTGAAGCAAAAATAAAAAGTCAGATAACAAAAAATCACAAAACTATAGAGTAGCCTAAGAATCGAATATTATATCTCCACGAAAGTGTAAATATCCTTAACCACTTGACTATGATGCAACTATTGATAAATTTTCATACTTATACTCTTTACCAATTTATGGAGGCAAAATGTAATTCTCTAATTAATCCATATTACTCGAGTGAACTTTGCGGGGGCAACTGCCCTCACTGCCCCCATTTTGGTACCGCCCCTAGTCACAAGCAATACTTGGGGTATACTTTGCCTTTTAGTACGTGATCTGTGATCATACTCATTCTGGTTTATAATTTGGTAACATAATAATAGTTGAATAATGTGTGTTAAATCAGAATTATCAAGCAAAACTTACTACTAAAATACAAAATAAATAACCTAGCTAGTTACTCATTCTCATTAATTCCAATTGCTTGGAAGCAGGTTGGATCACTCATAATGGATGACATGCATATTTGGTTTAATTCATCGATCATATAACCAATTAACACTATTTCAATTTGATTTTCACTTTACAAAGATCTCTATAAGGTTAAGTTAAATAGCACCCATATCTAACAAGTGCAAGATCAAACCATGGTCATCCTTATTTGAACCATATCCTGCAACAATTTTTTTGCACTTTCTACCGTTCTTTTTCTTGACTCATTAGCCCGATCCGCAATTTTACGCACCATATTCTCCAGAACGGACTGGGTCAGTTTCTTTTCCATAGGAGAATCCCTAAGTAAGTCTAGCAGCATCTTAGCCTTGCTCCGGGCTTTGTAGGTCCCATATCTAGTTAACCTTAACAAACCTGGGATCGGACCTTCATCAAGAATAAGTTTCCTGTATTTACTTTTTGAGCTCATACACAACGTAAGCAATACACTAACCGCGTGTTCTTTACTAAGAACTGATCCATCTTCAACTGTTTCTACTAATGTTAATATCCCATTTTCAGCGTTTGTTATTGAAATTATTCCTTCTTGAGATTTTGAAATTATTTTAATTAAGCCAGTGGTTATTTCCGCAAATTTTGAGTATTTCTTGCATTCTTTAAGGAGCTTGATGAGAGGTGAGGTGATGGTTGTGTCGAGGATTATTGTTGGTTGTTTTTTGGACGTGGTTAGATTGTGAAGTGTCGTTACTGCGTCGACTTTCCCTTGACTGGTCCCACATTTTAGGATTTGAACTAGAAGGGGAATTGCTTCTGAATTGACGATTGCTAGTTTGTTTTTTGGTGAGGCAGATAATGTTAAAATTGTGGTGGTTGCTAAATCTCGAAGGTTGTTTGTGTTTTGAAATTTCAGAAGCTCCACAAGGGGGGGGGGGGGGGGGGGGGGGGATGGCACCACACGTCACCATTTGTTCCTTGTTTCTGAAATTAAACACAAATGAACTAGCTAGTAAGAAGTATATAAGAAATTGATCTAAGAAAAGTTATTATTAATACAAATGTTAGTTTACCTAGCTATCTTTCACTAGCCTAATTAGTCATATATAAATCTTAAAGTTGCAAATTTGTAATAGCCACTTTCAGAATGCACATCCATACACCCCCTTAGCTAAAAGAAGTTTGTGACCATGAACCAATACTCACTAATTTCAGCAACATAAGAGGAAATCGGAGTAACAAATCTAGTGGGGTAATTTACTTTGTTACCTAACATGCAAAGATGAACTTGAATTTGAGTACTACACACTAGAAAATTTGAGTAATTTACTTTGGTACCTAACACTTCACATAAGCTTAACAGACCAAGAATCAATGTATTGTTCTTAGTCATAATGTAGAGATATGCAAACATAATCACATTGTTACTAGAAAATAATGAAAATAACTTCCAAACTCACTCTTTTCTTTGATATCTTTGCCTCTAGATTCCATAAGTCCATTCACCGAGTGAGACATTGTGTTCTTAAAACAGATTATGGGTTCTAAAAAGCATGCATTTTCAAAACTGATTTTTTCCCTATTAAAAATGCGCAAATAATCATGTTTTTTCCAAGAACACTAGCAAGGTAACGGCTTCATGAGAAACACATTTAGTCGTCATCGCACTGAAAAGTGAACTTACCGGACACTAAAACACACACACTCTTTAAAGTTCAAACACATATACACACATCGTATAGTATATATATGCAGTATTTACCACATTGAGTGGGTATCATTACTTTGATAGTTTCAACAACAACAACAAATGCGATCCCGCTAGGGCAGGGCATGGGGGAGGTAGAATGTAGACAGATCCTACCCCTACCCCGGGAAAGACCGAGGATAGAGAGACTGCTTCCAACGAGACCTCCGGCAAGTGCGTGTGTGCGGGTGAGAGAGTAAAGAAGAGAGAGCAAAAAGCCAGTAAACAACAGGTAAAAGGAGCAGGCAAAGTAAGCAAACAAAGCGGAAATAAAACAAGGACCCGAAGAAAGGCAAGCAAAAGAGCACAAAAGCAAAGGAGCACAGAGAAAAGCAAAGCAACGCACGGGACCTAAAGCTAAGGCAAAGCAAAAATGAGGCACCAAAAACTAAAAACACATGGGGCAAAAAGACGCAGCTAACCTAAGGGGGCAACACATATAGAAAGGCAAAACAAAGCACAGGGCCTAAACTAAGGCAAAAGCGAAACAAGGGACCAGGAGCAAAGCAACAAAGGGGCGCCTCAAACACTCAAAAACAACCAAAACCCACTAAGCATCTAGCCGGGACTAACCGCAAATCCTAATTCTATCTCTCCACGCCTTCCTATCTGAGGTCATGTCGTCGGACAAGAGAAGCTCCTTCATGTCGAGCTTAAGTCTATCCCCCACCTGAGTTTGGGTCTACCCTTTCTTCTTACCGGTGCTTCAACTCTTATTACTTTGATAGTTTAATGTAGTAAAAAACCACAGTACCATCCTTTGCCCAATACTATATATGCAATAATAATCCAAAACAAAACACTAACCGTTCATTGCTAGAAGCCAAATTCAGCAACGCTAAAAGCGATGCCTCAACCGCGTCATGATGATTTTCGTGAAGCATTATAACAAGCGGTTCAATAACTCCGGCACTGGCAAACTTGGCACGTATATTTCCACCAGAATTTCGGCTACGTATCATACTTTTAATCTCTTTAGCAGCTTGTATCTTCATTTCAAGATCACCGTTGATTAATTTGTTAGATATTTGATCGACTAGGGTTTCTTTGTTTTGATTTGATCGTTCGTTTTCTTCTTCCATATTTGTGTGTAAAAAAATGAAGGTGTATAAAGTTGCATACAATATAGTATGGCCGGTGAAATGAAATATGTCTGCCCGTTTTAATATAATTTGTCAATTTAAATTGTATAATAATATGGATTGAATTATTGATGCAACGCACAATGGTGGATTTGGTATTATTTTCTGTTTTTATATCTATAAAGTTTTGTCGACTAGCGTTGTAGGTGTGCGAATAGGTTTGGGTTAAATTAGGGGGTGCATGGTTGGGGGTAATGGGGGGTGGGGAATGAGAAAGGTAATGATTAAACATGCTTGTTTATGACTAGGGAATGCAATCATTGTTTAGTATGGGGTAATGGGGCATTACCCAGTAAATTGGGAGGTATGGTAATGATTACCCACCACCAGCAACCACCACCAGTAGTAGCCACCACCACCACCACCACCACCAGCCACCACCATTAGCAACCACCACCACTAGCCACCACCACCACCAGCTACCACCAGCTACACCACCACCACCACCAGCTACCACCACCACCACCACCATCAGCCACCACCACCACCAGCAACAGCTACCGCTACCACCAGCAGCCACCATCACCACCACCACCACCACCAGCCACCACCACCACCACCAGCCACCACCACCACCATTAACAACCACCACCACCACCACCAGCCACCACCACCAACACTAGCCACCACCACCAGTAACCACCACCACCAGCAGCTACCACTACCACCACCACCACCAGCCACCACCACCACTAGCCGCCATCACCACCACTACTAGCCACCACCACCACCACCAGTCGCCACCACCACCACCTTGGAGGTTAATGTGTTTTTCTTAAACCAAGCACCATCAAAGATAATGATAATCTTCATTCCATTCCTTTGCATTCTCTTTGCATTCCCTTTGCCTTTCCCTTTCCCATTCCCCATTTTGAACCAAGCGCACCCTAAATATCTATTTATCTGTCATCATCACAACAACAAGATACTTAATCCCATCGGACAAGGATATGAGAAGGTAGAATGTAGACAGATTTTACTCTTTCCCAAGATAAACCGAGAGTACGAATACCGCTTCCTGAAAGACCTCCGGCAAGTATATGTGTGCGAGTGAGAATGCTCAGATATAAGTACGTGCATGTGTGTAATAACAAGGATAAGGAGTCTAAAACACATAAGACAAAAAGAAAACGAACAAGCATACAAAGCAAATAAGCATAATACCATCAAAAGAACAAAGTAGAAAAAAAGACATAAACATATAAAAACATACTCCCAAGAGAACACCGGAAATAAAATAGATAAATTGCAAGCATAAAATAGAATACCATCAACCGAAAATAGATTAAAATAAAATAAAATAAAATAAAGGACAAAGATACATGAGAAAAACATACAAGCATAAAAGCAAAAACGCAAAAGAGGCAAAGGCACCTAAAGGAATGCACAGGGGCGGACCTACATTGTAGGTTTGGGGTGGCGGTGCCCTCATGACTAGCCGAAAAAGATAAGATTTTAGTGTAATTTTTTATTTTATTTTTTTAATTTTTTATTTTTTTTAATTTTGACCTTTTTTCGAAAGTGCTCCCCAACAAAAATTCAAATTGCCCCCCATCTAAATACTAAAATCCAAAATTCAACACTCTAAAACTTTATAAATCATTCATCTCCAAGTAATAATACTCGATTTATCCTTTCGATCATACCTTTTTCTTTCACATTTTGTTGCTATTTTCGAAAAAAAAATTTGCCTCCTCACATTTTATTTTTTTTGGTCCGCCACTGGAAATGCGAGCAAAGAGAATGGGCTAAAGGCAACTAAAACCAAGATATAAAGATAGCAACTAAGATTTATGCAAGACAGCGATATGGGAGCCTATGGCTAAGGGCAAAGCAAAATATACATGAGAAGCTACTAAACGCCTACTAAGCGTGGACAAGTTATTGGACTTTATATTTGTTTATCTGCCATGATCGAAACCAATCTTACTATTAGATAGATTTAACCTAAGGTTTCTAAGCTTAATTTACGGAGGTTATGAGTGTTGTTTCGATTCGCATGTATCCATTATTTTTAGCGAGATTTTAGTTATCTGTTTTCTATGAAAGACAAGCACTACTATACCGCATAAATAAATAAATGAATATAAATAAACACATAATCGGACGTTCACGAACATAAATGAACGGACGCGACTTTTGTTCATGTTCGTTCATTTAACTAAACGAACGTAAAATATTGTTCATATTCATACATTTAATAAATAAACGAAACGAACTTTTTACCGAACAGTTCATGAAATGTTCACTAAACGTTCAGTTTGTTTACAGCCCATATAAAAGCAAAAGCATACGTACTCTTTTTATTTTCTCTTTACCCTTGCAAACAAAAAATATGTTTTTTCTGTAAAAACAAACACCGCCTTATTCACACATTCTAAAGTTTTATTTTATCTTTTGGAAATGGGTGTCACTTTCAACATGTCATAGTCTTATGTGTTAATTAGTACTACCTCCGTCTCAAAATATAAGTCTAATTTGACTTTTTCAATCGAAATTTGACTTTAAATATTTTTCTTTTTATTATATATCACTTGATGGAAATTATACCAAATGAAAATACATTTCAAACACTATCCATTTATATATATATATATTAAGTATTATATAATACAATAAAAAATATTTAAGGTCAAAATTTGATTTAAAAAGTCAAACTGAACTTATATTTTGGAAAAGGAGACTAAGTAGTAACCAACCTCCATCCTTGATCAATCACTATTATCACGTTTAAACAATTTCTATTGGTCTTGACTCTTGACACTTGATGGTCAACCACTTTGGAGTTTGGACTCTACTGATTATTCAACCACGTTTCTAATGTATTTTTTAGTTAATAATGGCGTCTTAGTGCCATATTATTATGGCTAACGTGTGCATTGTATCATGTGTGTTAGATCAACAGTTGAGTCATATTACAATGGGTTACTTTCATAAAATCTAGAGTAAATTGGTTTGTAATGTGTGCATCGTATCATGTGTGTCAGATCGACACTTATGTCGCATTCAGAGCCGTATGCGAGGTGTGTCATCGGCTCATCGCAATGGGCCTCCAAATTATAGAGGCTAAATGGACATGGTGTTAAAGGCATCGAATTGCAATTTTTACCTAACAATGTGGTTTATTCTTTTTATCTTGTTATAATTGTGGAAAGAACTTTCTTTAAAGAAATGCAAGTTGTAGATAAAGGTTAAGCGTTACTCTGGATCAAGTGCAGGATTTCAGATTTAAATCATGGTCTTCAATGTATTATTAAATATTAGACCGGAATATACACAGGGTATGTTTGACGAAAGCTTTTGCGTCTGAAACTGGAGATTTAGCTGAAGGCGACGATAGCTAAGAAATAAAGATTATCTTTGTAAGTTACATAAAGTAGCATTTGATATTAAGTTTTTAAAATCTTTGATAAGTTTTATTTGTCAACAAAACATATATTTTAAGTACCTTATTTAAAAAATAATAATAAACATAATTTTATTATAATCTTGTGTGTGTCATGTATGCCCATAAACAAGAAAAAAAAAAACTAAATAACCAACTAGAGACGGTGAATGATACCTAAGTACTTGGTGTTGTTTAGATCACTTTTCAACCATGTATATTTATTAATAATAATAATTAAAAAAAAAAAAAAAAAAAAAAAAAAAAAGCGAGAGCTATTGTAAATATATACTACGTATACAAAATGAATGTCCATATCATTTAGTTTTGGAATGTTATCTTTGTATACTACTAAGAGCTTGTATTTTGGATCAACGATTATAATAGTCGAATGTTGGATGGTTCATTTTATAGTGTTATATTTTAATGCATCTCTCAAAATTCAAGAGAATTACATGTGTGTTTTACTTGTTACGCGATAAAGTTTGATTATTAAAGGCTCGAACCCCGGCCTCAGCTAATAGGTAATTAAAAGGTGAGATGAAAATTTTAAACATGTCTTCTTTACTTTTTGTATATGTTTATGCAATTTGTAAAATCATATAACAAGCAAAAGTTTTGCAATATTCGACCCATTTGAGTCTCATCTTAAAAACTATTTTAACTGTAAGATTTTTTTAATGCAATTGCAGAATTCCATTCCGGATTTAGATCCTTTAATATTTGTGTTTCAACTCTCAAGTTGTGGCATGTTGAACCAATAGCGTAAAAGTTAATAAAATTGTGAGGTCAGTGTTATATAAAATATGAGACGCACCAATTTGTACGCTCTCATAACATGCTCACATATGAGAAAAACATGAGAGATTTGAACATTAGATGATCCTAATCCATTCCATTATGAGTTAACGGTCGAGTCAAGGTCCGCATTAGTTGAATATTCTCAACCTTGACCTCAAACATGTCTTCAGTGGTAACCTGTGCTACATATATATCAAGCGGCAAAAGCATGGTTTTGACCAACAAAAGACGCGACTGGCTAGAGAAAACTGAATACAGGTACTGACCCCTTAAGGGCCGGACATAGAGCATAGCATATTACACAAAAGCGCTACTTTCTCTATACAAATTGAGAACTGAGCAAGTTATGATCGAAACCATATTTACTAGATACACAAATATTTGTCTACCGAAACAATTTTGAATGCTGCTTTTGCTTATACCAAATAATGATACCAATTACAACAGTTCAAATACATCCTCTCTTGCTATCAAAATTCACTTTACATGTAACACCAGAATAAAGAAACCCTCTAAAAAGCCCAATAATAATACCCCTATAAAACCTCAATCTTAAAGGAAAAAACAAGAAGTCAAAGAGACAAGAATCATTTAAAGTCAACTCTCATAGTTGTTCTAATACGAAAAACCTCTCGAGGGGAGACACGGGCATAATCACATACCACAAACCGGGTTCAACTAACTTGAAATTGGTCATTAACAGTTACATGAGGGCTTCGCCTTTTATATCCTCCAAAAAGATAACCAATGGCCTATAATTTTAGCCTCCTATAAACGATTTACACTCAACTCCAGCCACCTTCATATATTTTTTCATGATTTTTCTACCATTTTCCAATCATTCTATTGGAACTTACCGGAAAGAAGATAAGGAAATTCAAGATTGGGTTATCATGTGCCTAGTTTTTGCTGGTTTCTTTATAAAAAAAAATTGGCATTAGTTCAGTAATTATTAGGCCAGTTGAGTTGGGCAGCAGGCTGGGGCAGCTGCTGCTGTTGATACATACTAGATGCAGGTCCCACCATGTCAACGCCAGCCATCGACTGGGGCTGTTGAAGAAGTGGGTGAATGGGTCCGGTGGTCACTGGTTGTGCAGGGTGGTGGTGATACATACCAGCAAAATTTCCATGTGCGGCTTGTGTTGGGGCATATGCTACTTGACCACCTTGTGGGAGATTATAATGCAAACCAGTAATGTCTCGACCAGGTGCAGCTATCCATACGCCTGGACCTTCGCTCTACATAAACATAAATAAAACATTAATATGATTATGAGGAAGAAACACATACTATAGATTAACATGCACAATACCATCCAAAGAATCATCTCTAATATATATAAGCCGTAACAAGACTCATTTCTAACAAAGTTCGTTCATCAGCTGAACTTAGAAAGGCTCAATTTTCTTTTTAAATTAGCATGAAATGGAACTAATAGATATCGAGCCTCACATAATTATGAGGTTCTTGGAATTGCCAATTTAAAGTGCTTATCTGCTTTGAAAAAATAATAGATACCTGCATGCTTATCCTAAAGTGTCTATTTACTGTAAAACAAATAGGCTAAGCAAGTCACATCTAAGCAAAAAATCTGCGTAAAAAAAAGCAATAAGCAGATAAGCACTTCAAATAAGCAATCACAAACACGCCCTTTGTGGAATAAAAAACGTTAACAAGACTCGCCAACATCAATAAACCAGAAGATAAACTCAATGCTAACATTACCTAACAAAGATCAAGTAAAAAAAAGAAACAAACCTGCTGCCCTGTAACGTATCCATTACTTTCCTTAAACTGAGATCCGCCTAGGTCTTCGTTAGAAGTTGAATTACCGGCTGTCACTACTGGGTTTTGATTATAACCAGTTGGGGATGAGCCATATGGTCCATAGGTTCCGGGAATTCCAATGTGAGCTGAGTTCGTTGGATTACCTCCAGGCTTGTATTGTGGATGTGGATATTTAGGAGTTGCCACTGGCGGAGCTGGAAACATACCGCCGGGTTGAGGTTGTTGGGGGAATGCACCATTGCTCAAAAACTGATGAATGGGAGGAGGAAGGTAAAATGGGGGAAAGTACGGGCCATATGGGATAAAATTTGGAGCGTAATGGGGTAAATGTAACCCCGTTGGCTGCCTGAACACAGGTACTTGTTGCTGAGAGACGGCTATGGGCGTCTGCATTAACCCCCCTGCTTGTGTGGATAACGGTGTTGGACCAGCGGCAGATAACATTAATGGATTCCCAACCTGTGGTCCACATGTAAGAAGTCATTAGAACGAGATTATAAAACTAAATGATTTCCCAAGTATTATAAGAACATTTGATCGTAAAATGCAAACCTCTTGAGAAGATTGAGAAGCCTGTTGAGATACAGCTGGAACATTCCCGTTGTACTTGGTGACCACCACGGGTGGGTGGAAAGGTGATATGCGCCCATCACTATCAGCACCAGAACGATAAAACTGAGGATAATAACCTGCTGGGTCGAATGGTTGTTGAACCTGTGTGTAAAGAAATACACAAATGATTCACATAAGCGACCTGTAAAGTTACTCCCAATCATTCAATAAGAATAGTTTCTGATACTTACAGCAAAGCTTGGGACACGAGAAGCATCAGGTGCTCGAGACTCATTGGTTTCAAAAGGTGCAACATGACTGCCTATTATTGGTGGTATGAAACCAAAATTCAAGTTAGAAGAAGGATGAACCACAGGAAACGGATGACTAGGAAATGGGAGTGAAGTCTCATGTTTCGGCTCTACGTGCTCAGGCGCCACATTAGATGAGATGTCACCTTCAGGTGACAGATTTTGAGGTACGTTAGAAGAAGATGGTGGACGGTCAGAATCATGTCCATCTTCAGCCGTAACCAACACATCTTCGTTCCTGAACCCAATAAAAATAATTGGTCAAAAAATGCATTAAAAAAATGCAAATATAATCTAATAAGCATGGGAGCATTAGACAAACCTAGCGGTCTGTTCCTCTATATGTTCAGCAATCTCCTCAGAAGCCTCAGAAGGAGACGGACTCTTGTCGCTCGTTGGACCATTCAATGAGCTTGGATTAAAACCAAAACTAGCATCAAAACTTCCAAACTGAAACCCAAGTTTCTCAACTTCAGCAACATGAAGGTGATTTGGAATAATAACATGCTGACCATCAGAAATGTGTGATTTCTCTACTTTCCTCTCAGTTGACTCGAGAATGCTGGATCGTGGCTTTGATGAAGAATGAACTTCAGCTGGAATGACCGGCACCTCAGTCCCAAGTTCTTGAGCAGGAACAAGAGTTGTCGGTTTTGGTTTCCACTCTTTACCAGGAGCCACTGTAGGAAAGCACAAAATACATAAAACAATTATCAGAATTCAGTTTAACTTCACTTTTGGTACTTCGAGGTTTTAATTAAAAAAATAATAATAATAATAAAATAAAAAATAAAAAATAAAAGCCTTGTTAAAGATGTCAGTTACCAATAAATTAACTATCAGATAATCAAAACCAGTAAAGAACATGACAGATAATCAAACTATCGTATAAATACGTATCACATGAATTAATACCTTTTTGAGGCCCAATTGCTTGTTGTGGCCTGTTATTGTAGCTTGAAGATGGTCTGCTACTGGAAGAGGAAACATTAGTCGAAGGTACAGGTCGTGAAGACTCTGAAACCAAATTATTCTCCTCTCCATATAACACCGTTCCTTGCACGAAGGAGCTTCCAACCTCGAGACCAGCTGTCATAGTAAGCATTTCAAAATATAAGTTCCAATAACTACCATCTAAAAAGTCATGACAATATAATGGCACAAAATCACATAATTTTAATGTGTTTCTATTTAAGACTTTTGAGTATTAAAAAAAAAAAAAAAATCCTCACATGCAGTTGTAATCTCAGCAGAGGTCTCTTGGGATTGTTCAACAACAGGAGTTCTTCGAGTTCCAACTTCACGATTAATTGTACCAACAGAAGGTCGTGATTCCTGTGATGGCATAAGAATAGGATCTGAAGCAGACAAAGGAGCAGCCGTGATTTTGTTTGCCTCTGAAGAGACTTTTGGGAGTGAACCCTCCAACTCATCACTTGCAGTAGCCGTGCTTACTTCAGATTTATTGGAAGAACTGCAAAAAGTGGAGTGTAACATGTACTTAGTGAGGAATTAACCCTGTAGTTTGTATCTATTTCAAATATAAAGTTAAAAAGAAAAAAGAAAATAAAAATATAATGAATGCAACACCTTGCAACCAATATCTCTTTATTCTTCTTATCCTGAGGTGGGGGCAAGATTACACCATCACCAGCGCCTTTATTTATTTCATTGTCCTTTGCAGAGACAACATTCCTGCTACTGCCTGCATTTAGTTTTTCAACAAAAAAATAAAATAAATAATAGTTCGAAGTTTACGTATACCTATGACTAGCATACTTCAACAAACCTTGATTACAACTAGAAACTACTGGAATTACTGAAAAATTTGAATCATGTGCTTGTGGCCTTTTGATAACAATAGAACTTACATGGGGGTTTATATGGGTTCAATAAACAACTGTTACCAAAATAAAAAAAGAAACACACTAATATATCCATGAACACTATAAAGGCATAAAGGCGATGGAATAAACCTTGTATATTACCTTGAGAATTGTGGCGAGCTGAGTAGTTTCCCCGCCCACCCCTGTTCCCACGTCCCTGCATCCCAGGTTTATATTTAGGCTCTGTAGATTCTTTGATGTTATTCTGCAGAAAAGAAATAAGTTAACTTCTTAGATATAGAAGCGTAAACAATTTTCAAGCACATGAGTGTAAAGGCGTACACATGCATAGCCCCTGAAGAAAAATTGTGGTGTTGTATAAAAAAATTCAAATTGTTTATTTATTTCATTTTCTAAATAACTGATGTAATAATATGCCCTGGTGAAAAAATCCTAGATCAGTCGATAAAATAACCACTAAAAGCCCCTAAAGTGTAGAACTAATGAAAGATGGCTCATAGCTTCCTTAAACATCAGAAACTGATCTTACCTCTTTCTTGCGGTCCCGCTTCCTCCCCCTTACTTCATGAAATGGATCTGCACAAGATTAAAAGAAATATTTTAATTGTGCTTTATTTTTATTTTGTTTTGAGACGGTATATAAAAACAAAGCTAGGAGAGACATTTCAAGTGATCAGGGCTTGTGAACAATCTATGTTATTTGAAACTAAAAACAAGAGACACGTAAACATCCGATCTTGATACGAGTACACTGGCACCAGTTCAGTTGAACGATGCAACAACAGTTACGAACAAGGTATATTAATGAGATACCTAACAGTGGCCTTCACTTTGTGCACAATATCCAATCCCAGACATCACTCCACCGCCCAAAAAACACCATTTCAGCTCCAAAAACCAGTCTAACCTTAACCCTAACTACACCACATCTTACAAAACTAATAAAAATCAAAACTTTATCACATTATTCAGATTTCTCACACAATATTCAATCCTAGAAATCATTGTAACGCGATAAAAACAACAAAATAAACACCAATTCGCCTAACTACACCACCACTTACATGACTAATTAAAATCAATACTTTATCACAACATCCCCCAAAAACACAAAATCAACAACACTTTACAAACTAACCCATCAAAAGCACCACACTAACCCTAACGAATGTACGCAGCCACTTGCAAAACAAATAAACATCAAAACTTTATCACATTTCTCACAACAAATTACATAACCGACAATACATTGTGCTTCACTCTGCACACGATATTTATTCCCAACCATCATAACACCCCTAAAAAACACCAAATCAGCTTCAAAAGCCACTCAAACCCTCACGATAACTAAACCACCACTTACAAATCTAATAAAAATCTACACTTTATCAATGAAACTACCCATACAAACAACAATATATCCATGGCATACCAAAGAGTAACCTTCACTCTGCACACAATATCCATTACCATACATCATTCTAACGTGAGAGAAATAGTGATCACAACCAATAAACATCAATTCACCTTCGAAAACCAATATAACCCTAACCAAAACTACACCACCACTTACAAAACTAATTAAAAATCAATACTTTATTACGCATCCCACACAATATCCAATCCTACATCCTCCTAACTAGAAAAGAGCAGTAATTCAGCTTCGAATACCACCGAAACCCTAACGACAACTACACCACTTTTTTCAAAACCAACAAAAATCAAAACTTCGATCACATTTGTCAAATAGAAACACACGGTTAACAACATTTTACCAATCAAAACCATAAAAAACACAGCTCTAACCCTAACAATAATTACAGCACCACTTGAAAAACTAATAAGCATAAAAACTTTATCAAATATCTCACACAACCAAACGACACTTTACAAGCAAAACCAATAAAAAACACCACTCTAACCGTCACAATAAGTACACTGCCACTTGCAAAACTACCAAAATTCAATTCTTTATCGCATTAATCACATTTCTCACACAACATTGAATCCCAAATATGGTTCAAACACAAAGAAAAATAACTAGTCACGAGAAATAAACAACATATCACTATCAAGCACCAGTCTAACCCTAACCCTAACCCTAACCCTAACAACACCACCACTTACGAAACTAATAAAGGTCAAAACTTTATCGCATTAATCACAAAAACACATGGCTAACAATAATTAACAAATCAAATACCAAAAAAGGTAAATCAAGAAGTACACTACCACTTACAAAACTAATAAAAACCCAAACTTTATCACATTTCTCTCACAAAAGAAACAATATCCAATCCCGAATATCATCCTAACACTAAAAAATCAGTATTTGAGCTTCAAACACCACTTGAACCCTAACGATAATTACACCACCACATACAAAACTATAGCCAACTTCAGTTTATAAAACAAACCCAAAAAGAAGCTACATTACCACTTACAAAACCACCAAAAATCAAAACTTTATAACATTTCTCACACAGCCAGCTATACAAAACACTGAGTTTCACTCAGTACACCATATCCAATCCAGATATCACCCCGACGCGAAAAACCGCATTTCAGCAACAAAAGGCCAGTCGAAACATAACGATAAGTATACCAACACTTACAAAAATAACAAAGATCAAAACTTTATCACATTTTACACATTCAACAACACTTCATAAACAAAAGCAATCAAGATATCCAAAAACCGCATTCAATCAAGATATCCAAACACCGCATTTCAGCAACAAAAGGTCACTCGAAACAGTAGCCCACCACTTACAAAAATAATAAAGATGGAAACTTTATCACATTTTACACACTCAACAACACTATACAAACAAAAGCAATCAAAACTAACCACTAAAAAAATCAAAACTTTATAAAAATAATCAACAAAAAACAGATGATAGATTTTATATAAAAAAGAATGAAGAATACCCTGAGCAAGAAGGTTCTGAGTGGTTTCATTGGGATCCATATTACATTCTTTAAGCATTGCATAAATCTCATCTTCACTGTAATTATTCCCTGTTATCTCTTTTATATTCTGGATCGTTTTCTTTACACCCCTACCTCCACCACTCATCTTTCTTATTATTATTATTTAAATCCAATATAAGTTACATAAATTGAGGGGAATTAGGGTTTTTAAATTTTGGGTTTTTTTTAGAGAGAGAAAGAAAGAATGTAGAGAGAGAAAGTGAAGAAAGGGGGGAAGAAGAAGAAGTGTTTGTGTGTTTGGAAGTGTAATTAGGGCTTTTGTTTTTCTGTTTTTTTTTTAATGTTTTGTTTTTGTGTTTTTTTAATGTTTTGTAACTAGTTTTTTTTTTTTTGGTCCTTTTTGGTTTTTACATTTTTTTATGTTTAGGGTAGCTATTATCTCTCGCTTGATTTGGCATTTGTCGGATTACTAAGGCTGACTTTCGTTCCTGCTTGACAGGTAGGTCTTGTAGTCAAGCACCCCTCTGCCTTTGCGCTTAAGGGCGAATCTTTGTCCAGCCCGAGGAAACCTTTGCACGTCTCCGTTACCTTTTGGGTGTTTGTGTTGAACTAGAGGTCTTGTGTGAGTTGATTTGGCTAGTTGTGAGATCGGGTTAAATGTCAAACAAGTGAGACTCGAACCAGGTTGATTTGGGTTGGTCGAGTTGATGAAGTGTTATAACGGTAAATGAAATGTTTGAAAGATGTTATTATGAATAAGGGTTAGAAATATGTAACAAATTAGAAAATGATCAAGATAAGTTTATGAATAACATTTAATGAATAAAATGAATAATAAAATTTAAGTTTATGAATAACATTTAAAAAATAATAAGAATATAACCTATTATATATGAGAAGTGATTTGCACACTCCACTAATTGATGGGGACACTCAAAAGTATTATGCATTGACATATATATCTTTAGATCATTTGTACTCATGTTCACCCCTGCAAAGGTATAAATGTCAAGATACAATATTTTTTAGTGTCCCAATTAATTACTTGAGTGTGCAAATCACCTCCCATTATATATGGGGGCAATTCCATATTTCCCCAACTTAAACATCATAATTCCATATTTCCACCAAACATGCTTTAAAAGCATTGTACTTATGCACTAAAAACTTATGTTTTGGGAAAATATGGTATTTTGATTTTCAAGTTGGGTAAATATGAAATTATCCCTTATATATGCCATACACTTTACTTCATTTTTTTCTTTTGACACTCTAAATAAACTATAGATATATATTTAGAAATGAAACGTATCTAACTATAAATTATAACGAAGAACGTTTGTTTTAGTTTAGGCAACCTTTAAGGTGAGACCTATGCATTTGTAGAGTGACAAGTATTTTGATTAAGGATATAAATAGCGTGAGGCGAGGCGAGGCGTGCCGGCATAATCAAGCCCTACGCCTTAGAAGCTATGGCGGAGCCATAACATTTTTTAAGGCGTGACTTAAAACGGTACACAATATAAAAATATTTATACATCTATATATTATATAATATTTCATATACGTGGAGTTTATAAAAAGTGTTAATACAAAAAAGCTGTAAAAAAGTTTATTTATATTTCTCGAGCTCATATGTTTTGTCGATAACAATCATAAAATTATATCAAGTATAAATCTATGATTACATGTTTACTTAATAGTTATCATAACTATATACTTTGTTAGTTATTTATTTGTTGTAAAATAATAATGTAAGTAAAAATGTGTCGGGTATCCATGACCCAACCCAATACCCATGACTCATTACCAAAAACCCATGGCCCATGTGCATTACATCATTACATCATGAATGACATCAAGTTGGGTACCCATGACCCAAAGTATGCATTACATCATATTGGGTAACCATGACCCAAAGTCCATGACCCAAAACCTGGAACCATGACCCAAAATCCGGAATGGTTAAACCAGTGTGCCGGATCCCTTAGATTACTGATAAGGATTTATTTGATGCATTTTTAGGGGGGTCATTTAAGCCCTAAGTCGTGAATTTAAGATCAAATATTGCCTTAAATCGTTTATTTTCTCATTTTAGGTACTTGAGACATGATTTATGGAATATGGAGCATTTTGGGCGTTTTTAGGATCAAGAATGAAGAAAACAAGAAGGTCAAGAAAGTCAAGATTTTACACATGACGGCGTCAGGCTTTGGATGCTGACGCCGTCACTTGAAGAATGGAACTGGTGGACTTTAACACGTGATGCCCCATAAAGATTTTGAAGATTTGTACCTGACGGCGTAAGGTGCATTTTTGTTGAGGCCGTCTGGCTTTGCAATTACACGAGACGTCCCAAAAGGGCTAACAAGTGACGACGTCAGAAGATCTCTTGGGCGATACGAAACCCTAAAGAACAGCGTTCTGACGGCATCAGGACCTATAACCTGACGCCGTCAGCTTGTAAAATCTATATATAGTTTTGGAATTTTCATTCATTAGAGTGGTGTAACTTTGTGCAAAACCCTAGAGACGAATTTTCAGAGATTTCAAGGGTTCCCAAACCCTCTTTTATCTCATGTTTCATTGAAGATAAGTAATCTTTTAATCATTCATCATGTCTATGTGTTGTTTGATTTCTTGTTTATCTTTTCTTTCTTTTAACATGTTAGCTTAGATTGTTTTGTGTTTGCTTAGATCTAATGAAACCTAGTTATTAATTGTTGGTGAGTTGTTTATTGTTTGGTTGATTGATCCGCGTTAGGCTTAAGAAAACTGGCTAATCTCCTATACGGTAACAAGCTTGAACGTCTTAAGAAACGTAATCGGATGTGCATTATGTTTTATTGGTTGTATTTAATGCATGAGTAGATATTAATGATTCTATGATAGGGTACTAAACGTGTTGTCATAAGAAGAAATAGATATTCATAGAGTTGGGGAAGGCTGTGCACACCCCCATGACTGGTATTAAGGAATACAACCCTTCAGCTAAACAATTGCACTGTGACACTCAACTAACCAACAAGAGATAACTAGGGAGTAAGGAAATCTAAGTAAACACGTTTGTCTCACATACGTAGTCCACCACATTTACTTTTCTTATTATTTTTATTTTATTGTTTTTAATTTAATTCGTAGTTTTAGGTTAGTTGATTAGCAACTAATTCCGCACACTCTTCCAATACCAGAGATTTTAATTGCTTTCATAAAATATAAAATACCAAAAAGAATCACCCCTCACCTTTAGACATAGTTGACCTACACTTCAATCCTAATGACACTATTCCCCTAGAGAATGATCAATCCCCCAGACCTACCATATACTACGCTACAACGGTCAGGTACATTGCCTGGAGGATTGCAAGCTTCTCAAGATCCCTTAAGAAGTAAAACCTTTTGTGAGGTTGCAAAATCCCGCATCAATTACACTAGCCGGATCCCTTTTCCAAGGGATCCGTCGATCCAGGTGAACAGTGACTTGGTTGCCTATAAATAGTGATTCATTTCTTCATTGTTTCTCACCTGTTCTCATACATATCTTCTTACATTCTTATATCTCTCTAACCTCATATCTAATGATCATTCTTGTAGTTATCTTTTAGTGTTTCTCAAGGTTCTTCTTAAAAGTCGAGATTACGACTTTTCGCATACAAGACTTGCAAGCTTCAAGAGAAGTGTTGCTAGGCTTCACCATCATTACAAGATTACTGAATTGAGTCAAATACTCGATACATTATATTTTAATCATTTTACTTTTTGTGTTAGTTGTGTTGTTGGATTAGTTCTTCCGTTGTAAAGAACTCGGTATTTAGCTTTGTACCGGATAAAGTGTACGCGATATTGTGAGGCTTCTCAATAGGTTAAGGAGCTTGTTGACATAGTGCTTAAGAACTCTAGAGTTGGGTACTCAGGGAGTGGAGTAAGGCCAGGAAGGTGTCCTTGTAGCCGAACCACTATAAATCATTATGCCACGGTTCTATCTCTTCATCTCTTTACTTTATCGTGTTTATTTATTTACTTATTGTCTTGCATTATCTATATCTTATCATCCAAATGTTTCACATATAACCGATCTAAAAAGTTTTTGAAACTAAATTTAAATCGGTACAACTATTCAACTCCCCTTCTAATTTTCTACAAAAAGTATTATACATAAAGAATTAAGACAAGAAACAATCCTTGCATATAATATTTGTGGAAAACTAGAAGGGGGTTGAATAGTTTCCGCTTTTTAACTTGTTAATCTTTGAAAAGCTTTAAGTGTAATCAACGATTCTAACTAATTAACAATAATTAATATGCAAGTATAAAGAAAGAAACGATCAAACCACAACACGATTTTTTATCGTGGTTCGGCTATAAGGACTCTTTTTCCTTGCCCTACTCCATGCCTCGAGTTTCCAACTCGAGAGTTTCAAGCACTAGTCAATAAGCTCCTTTCACCGGTGGAGAAACCCTTACAATCGTCGCTTACGCTTTATCCGGTACAAAGCTAAAAACCGGGTTCTAGTTCAAGGTAGAACCACCCTAACGTCACATATCCACTATTTCCGACACTAAGCTAGATGTCGAGTTCTTTTACAAAGGTACAACCACTCCTATCACTTAACGTATTTTGAGGACTAAAATACTAACCGATCACTTCTTAACAAAATACAAATGAAGTATAAACTACAAGAGTTTACACAATAGAAGTCTAACAAGTCTTGCAACGTTGAGTTGAAACTTGTAACTTCTCGAATGAACTTGTGAACTTCCTTTCTACACAAGAGAATCACACAAGTGAGTTGCTACTGAGTTAGATGAGATAAGTGAAAGTTTATATGCAAAGTATAGCTAAAAGTGATGAGAGATTTCTTGCAAGTGGCTTGGTATTTATAGCCAACCAAACCAGGAGACTGGCGGATCCAGCGGAACCAAAACAAGGGTTCCGCCCTTGTAACCCCAGGGTTCCGCCAGATCTGACAGTCAAAGACTACAAGAAATCTTTCCATATCTAGCAATATCAAATCAAGATTCTACAAGTCAACACACAATAGTTTGAGTGAGAATCCTTCCAAGATGTGTAAGAGATCTTATGGAAAGTCAACATCAAGATTTAAAAACCTTTCCATAAATGCTCATGATGCATGCCATGATGTCATGTTATATTTTCTATATTTGGAAATATAACAATGTTATGTTTAATATGAAATGTAAAGTCTAGTTTATACAAGACTAAAACAAAAATCATGTTTTACTAAAAACTAAAGTTTACACTTTGTCGTTAACAAAACTTAGCAAAGATCGTAAAATATAAATAATGTTTTTAGTGGATATTTGTACTAACAATCTCCCCCTTTTTGTTGATGACAAAGCATAAACTTTATTTTTAAGTAAATCACTAATTCTAGTGTTAGGTCTTTGAAAGTTTATATTTAAACTTGTTTTAATCAATTGATGAAAATCATTGTAAGTTTAAATATGTTAAGTTTAAATATGTTTTTCTCCCCCTTTTTGTCGAAATAAAAAGAAGAGTTGTGAAGCGGAATGCTCCCCCTTGAACAATACTCTCCCTAGTTGGGGTGCCAAGTAAGGATTCATGGATTTTGAACCTACAAAAAAAATTAGTTGGCGATAGTGACACATGATAAATCGTGTAGCCATAACACAATATGAGAATGTGAGCAACCATATCATAATCACAACTCATGTATGATCAACCAACAATGCAAACAAGATAGTTGAAAAGATGTCATTCCAAATAAAATTTGACTTTGTAAAAGTCAAAGACAAGAAATGAAAATTTCTATCCTACTTTTAGAAATATAAAGTAAAATAAATAAAAAGAAAAAATAACTAAGAAAATAAAAGTCCTACTTCTATAAATGGAAGTCTCCCAACAAATTCTTAAATGAGGCAAAGTGTCCATAATAGGCTCTAAACTGGAGATGGCATTTAGACGCTCCAAAATGTGGTTTAGGATAAACCTCATTTCGTATGTTAGCTCACGGATGTCTTTTTGACACCGTTCACTTATATGAGCAGTTCTCTCACAATGTCCGCAATTATGGCGGGGAAAGTTGGGTGGAAGAGGAATTTCATTTGTTGTTGGTGGATCATTGGTGGTTGATGGAGCAAATGTGGATGGTTGAGAGGTGTTTTGATTACCTACAATAGATGAGTATTGTGCCGTTTGGGAATCTATGACATGGTTGAGATGAGAGTCAACCATATGCTTGAAAGCATAAAGGTGGTTCAAACGAATTTTTAGTTCTTCGTGAGCGTTTGGAGATTTTGTCCATATGGATGCTTTTATTTCCTCATAAGATAGGGAATAAAAGTGTTGGGAATGCTCTTGAGGTGGTTTTTGTTGTTGATCATGATGGTGGAAGCTTGGTCTAATGTCTGATGAGGTTCATGATCTAATGTCTCACTTGGTTGAAACCTTGGTTGTTGTTGGGTTTCCATTTGAGCAATGGTGTCAAAGAGTGGCAATGGTGGTGGGTTTGATGATCTAGGTGGTAGGTCTTCTAAAGTTTCCAAAAATGGATGTGGTGATGTTGGTGGTGTTTGGAAAAGTTCCATTGGTGTTAATTTTGGTGATTGAGGTGATGAACTTTTTGTTGGTTGAGTTGGTACCGAAGGTGGTGTTGAATCACTTGATGTTATAGTTGGTGGCGGAGTAGTGATTTCGTTGGTATTGCAAGGTTTTGGAGATGGTGTTGGAGTAGCAAGTTTGAGGAAGTTTGCATCTTGGATGGGTGAGGAGATGTTGAGTGATGAATCACTTGATGATGATGAGCTTAGTTGGATGGTTTTGTTGAAGCAACATGGTTTTACACTAATCCTAGCGGTTTTCCTAATAGGTCTTGATGATTCGGATGAGGTGTTGGATTTAGTCATCTCAAGACATTGGTTAGCTAGAATTATAAGATTAAGACAAGTGATGGTGATGGTGTGAATTGGAAGTATGAATGTTGGTCAATTTATAGGAAGAACATGTTATGGAAAGGAGTGTTTGGATTTGATGTTGTTCTATACAAATTTGGAGGTTTTTAATCATTTGGAAGAGTTCCAAGAACTTGTCAAGTCATTGGAAGTCAATCCAATGGAGTTGGGTGGAGTGAAAAACTAACTTATGCACTAAATGTTATGTGATCATGGAAAGTGATTTGGTTATGAAGCTCCACGGATTACAAGGAACCTTATAGAGGGTTCCCTGCTTTATGAGGAAGGGTTCCTTGGATTGATATTGTTTGAATTGAAATTTTGACGGGAAGAGGCTTCCTAATTGTTCTAGTGAGTAAGAATGATCCTAATGTGTTTATTGGAAGTTAGGGAAGATTTTTGTTACTAATAAAAATGATTTGTTCTTAAAGAAAGTTTAAATTTAAGGGGAAAAAAATCTGCAGGTAACTGGCGGAACCCTGTTTTGGGTTCCGTCTGATCCATTGGGCCAAAACTGGGTTACCTAGAAAAATGTACTGGCGGAACCTTGTTTTTGGTTCCGCCAAGTCACAAAAACGAGACAGAACAGGTGTACGAGGGTCGAGACGAAATCCAAATTTTCTGAAAACTCTTGGAACATAAAATTTAAGGTATAACTGATTAGGAAATGTAAAAAATGAATGTAGAAACACTCTTACCGATAGACTTTGACCGGGGGCTAGCGAATTTCACTGTACTTAGTGAAATTTTCATAAACTAGAAAATTTGACAACATTTCAAATGTCGTCGTCCTGCATAAATAGTTAAACCAATACATTGTCCAACAATAATAATAGTCAAACCAATAGAATAGAAGTACAAAACAACATAAACCACATAGTTTAACGACTACAAAGTTCTAAAACTTAATTATGCCAAACACCCCTTAAACACACATCTCACAAGCAGTCCAACTTCTTCTTCATCTTTCCAATGTACCTTCCAATGCACTTCCACATTCCTTTCGTTTGCTTGAATTTTTCGGACTCATTTTTAATGGTGGGAATTTCTTGAAGGTATTCGAGAGGAGCTAGCTTAGAGTTAGGAAGACCATCGTCTTCGCTCATTGATGCGGATGAGGATGGAGGTGAAGGAGAACGAAGACGTTTCCCTTGAGTCTTAAAGACTCTCTTACCACTAAGAGGAACAAAGGTGTGAGGAATAAGAGAATAATCAAGGCGTATACCCTTGTCATTTGGTGGAATAGGCGAGACGGCTCTAAAGAGGCGGGTGAGAAGTATCCCATATGGGAGAGCGGTTTTTCCATTTAGAGGTATATCGGCAATTCTTTTAGCCATGTAGTAAGCCAAATTGAAGGGTTGTCTAGTGGAGATACTATATAGCATATAACTTAGACACATGTTCACATGATCTCTATTTCCTACGGAACTTATGACATTAGCCCTAAGAACCTCTTCCAACTTCCTAAATTGAGGTTTAAGTTCATTAAGTTCCATTCCAAACGGGTCTTTGTTCACTTCACTTCCCGAATGATTTTTCCTAGTGTCGGAAGTTCTTACGAAGAGATGGTCACGAAGCACTTCCATACTAACAAGAAGAGTGTCATAATAGGGATCCGTTCAACGGTGTCTAGAGTAGAGAGTGGCCATTTGTCCGTGTAAAGACAAGTGCCATTGTTTGGAATACCAAGGATTCTAGCAAATACATCTAGAGGTAAGATAGTTTCATGTTGATTGATAGAAAATTCCACGAATATATGACCATCTTCATTACTAGAGAGATCTACGGTGGCACAGAATTCTAGAATGAATCTAGGACAAATCGGCTCATCAATATCTAGGAGACAATCAAAGTTGATGGTAGCTAAGTCTTGGCGAATGGAGTTTCCTTCTAGGAAGGATGGATCAATGGTTCTCCCCTTACGAACATAACGCTTCTCTAACCCCTTAAAGACATTGACTCGGTGTGGAGTAAGACCTTTGGTCATATGGTGTTTGGGTAGATACTTGAGGGTGCCTTTGTGATTGGAGAATGTTGCGGGAGGCATGTTGATTCCTAGAAAGCATAAAATTTTACATTTTAGTTAAGATCAATGACTTTTATAATGAGAATGATCTAGTGTGTGTGTTTATGCAAGCAATGTGAAGATGTGGTTATCTTTGATACATTTTGATGCTTAAAACATTTTTATGATGCAAATTTTGTCTTGAAACACATGATGACCCAAACGTTTCTAATCCAATGTAGTTTTAATTTAAATGTACCAAAAAATGCATATAGGTTATGCATTATTTTTATCATTCAAGAGTTTTGTGCAAATGATGTTTACCTAATGATTTTCATTTATTTTAACAATGTGATGAAGTGTTATGTCCTAATTGTGAAAGTGATTTTTTCAAAAGGGTTTTTATAAGGGATGTTTGGCTAATTATGATGTTACTTAAAGGATGCAAGAACATAATCAAGGGAAAGCATGATTAGTTTTGTTTCTAACTAAGGTTTTACAAACTTTCACAAATAGTAGCATAAACCCTAAGATTTTAGATATTGTGTGTAAATGAAAATATTATACTTAGATCGGGAATGCAATTATGTTAGTAATACTTACAATTTTGCTTGGATTGAAGAATGATTGAAGAAGAGCCTTAATTTTCGTGTGTGGTGATGTTTTGGTCGTGAATAGTGGCAGTGAAATGAGTTATAGTTGTGGGTTAGGGAGTGTTTGGTTTAATCCTAGAAATAAATTGATCTGTAGAGTTGGCGGACCCGGTGGAACCAAAAAGAGGCTTCCGCCCGTTTAGTCTAAGGGTTCCGCCATATCAGCAGAGATGAAAAATGTTTTGATTTGTTTTGATTTTTGTGATTTTATTCTAATGTTCCAAAATATAATGTAGGTTCCATAAGTCCTAAGCCAAGCCTAAGAAGGTTGAATGGTTCTCGTTTAAGAGGTTTTTGTGAAGGTGTTGACAATGTGGTTTTCATATGAAACTTTCTTAGATGAGATGCCCCTCAATGAACATTTTTACCAAGGCGATGATGATGAATTTCAATATGTTTAGTGAGAGCATATTGGATTGGATTATCACAAAGGTCGATGCTTCCTTTGTTGTCGCTTAAATGACGAAGATGACATCAAGCGAGAATATGAGGTTGTCGGGAGCCTTCTTGATCTTAAGGAACTTGTTGACATGCTTTTTAGCCCGACATGGCTTTAGTATGTTGAGGTACCATGAGTCGTTTGTTTATTAGAAAACTATGAGGTGAGACAATGTCCAAATAAAAGTACAAATACTATTTGTGCTTTTTCTATTAACATAGTCACCGACATAATCCAAGTTGGCATACACTATGGTGTCTACTCCCGTTCCTTTGGGATACCATAATTCTAAATGTGCAGTAATCTAAAAGTTCATTTAACGGCTTCAATGTGGATTAGGATCTTCTTGAAAACGATCACATAGACAAATACTAAACATAACTTCGGGTCTACTAGCCGTGAGGTAAAGTAGACTTTCAATCATATCTCTTTATTTAGTGTTATCTACGGATTCACTTTTCTCATCCTTGGTGAGACATAGAACACGTAATTCATTGTGTACTTGTGAGGAACTAGGAATGTCTTTTAAGTGATTATTCCTTGCTTTTTGGAGCTTGCGAAAAGTCTTTCATAGTGTTTTTATCTTGACTTTGTTTATTTTCTTTCCAACATCTTTATTTATTTCGTAAGATTCAATTATGATTTTACTCTTTGATTGAGAGGCTAAGATCAAAACTTCATTCTTATCAGATTTGTTTATTTAATATATACCCAAGATGTTTGTTTTAAACTAATGTTTGACACGAGACAACATATGTTAATTTCAGTTTCAGCCTATGTCTTTACGGTTTCTTTTATTAATGTTCCTAATGACACTAATCTACTGAATGCTCTTAAATCCTTTAGCAAATTCTCAATTTAATAGTTCATCTTCCTTGTCATTTCCTAAGCTTTCTTATCTAACCATTATTCGATTTTTCACTAAGTCATCATCTACCGAAGGTGATGTCTTAAAGGAATATGGTCATTAAGTTTAGAGGTTTATCGATTCATTAGGTTTCTTCGTTTAAAATAATATAACCTTTGTTATTATAAAATCATCCAAGAGTTATGTCTCCATAAAACTTGGAGTTGAATTTTTATGTACAAAACCTTTGTGTTTTAGAATACAATGTTTTCTTCAAACATATTAAAATGTTTTGATGTACTCTATTACTTTTTGTATGCATCATGTGAAGATTTATTAAACGAGAGTTTAAGATATGATTGAAAATTCAAGTCTTTGTGTTTAGATGATATTATCTCATAAACTATTGAGGAGTATTTTATTTATTGAATTTGCAAGCATCATAAAAGTGTTGGTCATCTTATCACTTAGGAGATTCTTAGTTACCTCACTTATAAACAAGCATTAAGTGAGACTCACTCAAGAGTTCCAATTTTCTATGTCCGAGAGCTTAAATAAAATGAAGCACCTTATGTCTCCCATTCATTTTTATGTGGAAATCCTTTGACCACATAGGATTCAATCCTCATTATAACTTACTAAAGAAAGAACCTTCTTTAAAGAAGGGCTTTAATCCACAGAATTGAGTTTCCATTATAATGGTGAGATTGATTACATGAGCTAGTTTTAAAAGAATCAATCAATCAAGCTTGGACCCGAGTTTAGCGTCGACAAGACAAGTAGTGGATCTTTATTATAATGATATGGGATGGGAGACAGTTAAAGCATCAGTCTCAGCATCAACAGAAGAAAAGGACTGACCGACCGCCGTTCAAGAGAGATCCCGAAGGCTCGAACTTTTTGCTAGCTTTGAAACATGGGCCGAAGGAAAGAGGAAGACCAAACAAAGTCGCGGTCAAAGCAAAGAAAAAGATGCCAAAAAAGATTCACTTTAGCTTCTAGCTCGCTTAGTGTAGGTTGCTTGCAATCCTGACATCCCGAGTGACAGTTTTGGGGATTGATTACGTGGCTGAATCTCCCGTTAAGGAGCTTTCCTACGTTCCTGTCCTTGACTCATGCTCAAAAGTCCTCCGACACGAGTCCTAGTTGTTGCGCTGTGGTCCGTTTCCCGGCTTCGCTTGCGCGATTTTCACTTAAGGTATGAACTACTAATACTACACATGATAAATCTTAAGCAAAAAGCATGAGACAACAATAGGTAAGTTGAAATAAGGCGTACCTTTTAAGTTCCATAGAGAAGCTACCAAGAAGATAATCATTAAGCATTTTGACTTGTAGGAAAGCTTGGAAACTCAAATACTTATGAATTCAAGGAGGTTAGGCAAACATGTAAGAGCATAGAATATGACATCCTTAATCTTTTTATCGTAAGTTTCTATTAGAGATTGAGTTACTTCTAAACCTCTCTCCTAGGCTTAACAAACTTTACTTACTTTGTTTTACTTGTTGATGGTGCATTCGAGTTAAATCCTAATCCGGTTTTATCTCTAAATGACTTTTGACATTTCAACAATTTTTCAAGAGATTTTGAACTTTCTTCAAATTTAACTAACATTTTTCCTTTTTCATTTTGTCTTTTAATTTCATGTTTGTAATTTTGAAATATTTTGCAATCTAGATCAATTTCAACATTTCTCTCAAGTCTAGACATTTTATCTTCCAACATGATTTCCTTTTCAAAATTGTTCTCGACCGATTTTGATGGTTCATTGTTAAAGATTGTTTTTAGGTTCATGTTACATAAATGTTTAGACTCATTTTCTAGTTTAGAGAATTTTAAGATGAATGTGTCAAAGCAAAAGTGTTCAGTTTCAACTTGTACCTTGTTTGTAGTTTTATCAAATTCATAACTACAAACCGGATGGTCGTCTTCATCTTCATCCGTGTCACTCCATGATTCGTAAGCAAGTCCTCTTTGAGCTTGACACAAGTTTTCATCTTCACTTATACCTTCATTTAAAACATTTAGACTTGTAGCACATGTATTTATTTCAACTAAATGTCTATCTATTAGTTTTTCTAAGACTACCAACTCATATGTAAGATCAAGTTGATCATCTTTGACTTGATATATTTCTTGATGAAAATTTAATATATTTTTCTAAATATCATTAGCCGTTTGGCAAAAATACACTCTTTCATATTCAATCCTTGGTAAAGCTTTATAAATCATTATCTTAGTTTTAGTGTTTTTATCAAATTTAAGATAATCATCTTGATTTTCAAACTTGATATTGTTGATTTAAAATCACCAATGGAAATAGTATGCCAAAGATCTTGATCAATTTATCTCACATAGTTTTCAAAATTACTTTTCCATTCAAGGAAATTTACTTTTTCAAATAGCGGTGGCCTCTGAAGAGATTGCCCTTCTTTGAGATTTTCAAAATCCATGGATCGATCCAAGTTTTAAAATACAATATATTTTAAAGATCTTGAGTAACGTAGCTCCTGATGCCAATTGTGGAAAACTAGAAGGGGGGTTGAATAGTTTACCGCTTTTTAACTTGTTAATCTTTGAAAAGCTTTAAGTGTAATCAACGATTCTAACTAATTAACAATAATTAATATGCAAGTATAAAGAAAGAAACGATCAAACCACAACACGATTGTTTATCGTGGTTCGGCTACAAGGACTCTTTTTCCTTGCCCTACTCCACGCCTTGAGTTTCCAACTCGAGAGTTTCAAGCACTAGTCAACAAGCTCCTTTCACCGGTGGAGAAACCCTTACAATCGTCGCTTACACTTTATCCGGTACAAAGCTAAATACCGGGTTATAGTTCAAGGTAGAACCACCTTAACGTCGCCTATCCACTATTTCCGACACTAAGCTAGATGTCGAGTTCTTTTACAAAGGTACAACCACTCCTATCACTTAACGTATTTTGAGGACTAAAATACTAACCGATCACTTCTTAACAAAATACAAATGAAGTATAAACTACAAGAGTTTACACAATAGAAGTCTTACAACGTTGAGTTGAAACTTGTAACTTCTCGAATGAACTTGTGAACTTCCTTTCTACACAAGAGAATCACACAAGTGAGTTGCTACTGAGTTAGATGAGATAAGTGAAAGTTTATATGCAAAGTATAGCTAAAAGTGATGAGAGATTTCTTGCAAGTGGCTTGGTATTTATAGCCAACCAAACCAGCAGACTGGCGGATCCAGCGGAACCAAAACAAGGGTTCCGCCTTTGTAACCCCAGGGTTCCGCCAGGTCTGACAGTCAAAGACTACAAGAAATCTTTCCATATCTAGCAATGTCAAATCAAGATTCTACAAGTTAACACACAATAGTTTGAGTGAGAATCCTTCCAAGATGTGTAAGAGATCTTATGGAAAGTCAACATCAAGATTTAGAAAACTTTCCATAAATGCTCATGATGCATGCCATGATGTCATGTTATATTTTCTATATTTGGAAATATAACAATGTTATGTTTAATATGAAATGTAAAGTCTAGTTTATACAAGACTAAAACTAAAATCATGTTTTACTAAAAACTAAAGTTTATACTTTGTCGTTAACAAAACTTAGCAAAGATCGTAAAATATAAATAACGTTTTTAGGCGATATTTGTATTAACAACATTCTTCATTTCTTTAAAAAAAAACCTCTTTCATCGTAGTTAAATTCAAAAAAGGCGCCATGCCTCGCTCCTTCGCACGCCTTTTCACACCTCATCTCACGCCACGCCTAGAGCCGAATCCTTGGTCTATTACGTAAAGCGGAGGTCACGCCTCGAGCCCTAACGCCGCCATGACACACATTTTAGAACCCTGATCTTAATACATGTACTTATACTCACAAGTGTATTTACCCGCACAGTAGCAACATATACATTATTGTAGTAAATATAGTAATTAGAAAATTTGTGTCATTTTCATTTTAATATTACATTTTCTCTATCTTACTTTTGAGGTACTTTCACACCATTCCTTGTTCTTTTTCCACTTATATTTTGGTAATCATTCTTAATGATTTTGTATGCATTTACAGTTCGGTTAACAAGTCTAGTTCGTTCAAAAATGGACTTTGGGATTCACTTATGTATTTGTTTACTTTTGTGAACTTTAGACATGTTTCATGCATATAAATTAATTTTTACAAGAGAAGAACTACAACTTAATCCACTCTTGTGTGTTGTGTCGAAAGTCTTCTTCTACTCTTTTCTATTAAGTCGAGTCGCTAGGCTAGGTTAGGGTATTCTAAACACTTAAACACATACATTCATTTGTAAAGTCTTATCCAGTTTGTGGATGAGCAAAGGTGTAAAAAGTCTTGAACCTTGGTTGTCAAGCCTAGATCCGGTTAAGGTCTAGGTTGGGGTTTATTGCTTCCTTGGGAGGAAGTCTTTGTGGTAGGGCAAATCATCGAGGGCGGAACTCCGTTCGGTAGTAGCTCTTCTTTGTGAGCACCGATTTTTGTGTATATCGGTGGAGTGAAGTTTGTAACGGTTTAATCCACCGCAAGGATTGTGTACTAGTGAATAGTATAGGTGTCGCGGATTCGTAGCTAGACGTACGGATGATCTAAACCCCTCATCCCGAACCTGTATAAATCTTGGTGTCTCTCTCTCTATTCCCTCTTTATACATTTCTTATTGGTTGATTAATGCTTGTACACCCTTACACGAAATTTGAGACTTGAAGTGTCTAAACTTTAAAATAAGTCGAAAAGACCGTATTCACCCCATACGGTTCTACACCCGCATACCCATATACCTAATAGTCAGGGAACACCAACACCTATCACCAACTCTCAGGTTAACATAACTATGAGCCCATCCCAAAGAGACACTCTGGTATCCATACTTAGCACATCCCCTCAAAGTAACATTTGCCCTACACCATCCCCAACTCAGGCACCCGTCAAAGGGGAAAACCTAGTTAGACTACTCACAAAAGCACTTATTGAGGGATACATAAACACCACTCTGGCTCATCCACATCTGATCATCTCATACAAGCTATTTATATGAGTACATAGAAATATACATAAAGAAACGGAATTTTAATAGTTTTAAAAGCATGATTGTCTTAGGTAACTGAAGAAAAGGGTACGGTTAAGGTAATGGTGATGTGAGTACTTCTACGGGTTAATAGACAAAAAAATAACTATACTTTACAAAAATGTTCGCCTAAGTTACTCAACTTTCAAATTGTTCATCTAAGTTACTAATGTTTGCATATTTATTCAGTAGGATACTGATCTTTAAAAAAAGTGTTATTCGGGTCACTCCATGGAAGGGTTACCTGCTAAATGGGTTTAATAAATATCGACGAATTACATGAATTGTCCCTGGATTGAAAATATTCATCAACCGTCCCAAAAAACGTTTTCGGCCTTTTTTCTTACGTTTTCGTCTATTTTTTTTATGTTTTCATATGTTTTTTTACGTTTTCGTCCGTTTTTAAACGCTTTCGTCCATTTGTATACGTTTTCACCCGTTTTTATAAGTTTTCATCCGTTTTTCTTATTTTTTTTCAACGTTTTTATCCATTCTAACCGTTTCTATACGTTTTCATCCATTTTTTATGTTTTTATCCCGTTTTTTCCGTTTCCGTCCGCTTTTATACATTTTCGTTCGTTTTACTTACGTTTTCTCACCTTGCCACATCATCTAAAAAAATCGAGAAAAAAAATCAAAATTTTTTTTTGAAAAAACAAAATCGAGATTTTTTTCGAAAAAGAAATTAGAATTTTTTTTCAAGCAAAAAAAATTCAACTTTTTTTTTAAAAATAAAATCAAAAATTATATTGTTGATAAAAAATCGAGCAAAAAAAAATTCAAAATTAAAAAAAAATAAAAATAAAATCAAAATTTTTTTTTTCGAAAAAAAATCGAGCAAAATAATTCAAATTTTTTTTAAAAAAAATAAAATGGATTTTTTTTTCAAAAAAAATAGAGCAAAAAACGGACGAAAACGTAAGAAAAACGGACAAAAACGTATAAAAACGGATTAAACGTATTAAAACAGATAAAAACGTAAGAAAAACAGACAAAAGAGTATAATAACGGATTAAAACGTATTAAAACGGACAAAAACGTATGAAAACTGACGAAAACGTATAAAAACGGACAAAACCGTATGAAAATGTAAGAAAAACGGACATAAATGTATAAAGGACTAATGTCGCAAATAATCGTTAGCTAAATGGACTAACGTTGCCACATGATAACTAACAGAACTGGCGGCCCTTAGCTGAGGGACGAATGGTGCAAATTCTGTGTGTAAATTCTAGGGTATTTTAGTCATATCACATTTTTTAACCGGTTATCATGAGTTAATATAAGCTCAGTAACGTAAATAACCGGTTAGTCAAACATTAATAACTTAAATGAACAATTTGAAAATTGAGTAACTTAGACGAACTTTTTTGTAAAGTATAGTTACTTTTTTGTCTATTAACCCGTACTTCTACACGTGCATAACATGTTTGATAGAATGACAAATGGTTATTTACTTAAGCTTTTTTGGATTTTGAGTGACGTTTACTTATTAAGTTTAATTTTCACTTTATTGAATTATAACCATTTACAAGATCTATGACATTAAAGAAAAATCCGTGTGGTTAATGGATGAATACATATACACTTGGACATATATATACTTATTAATTGTTGAGTGCGACTACAACTAAAGAAGAAGGCCCATGCATTCTTGATTTTGCAACAAGAACAATATTGAACATGCATTTCTTTGTACCAACTGGGCAACGCGCAGTCCCATTTATTTCTTAGTTTTATTGTTATCAAGGGTTATATGTCGAGGCATAAGAATATATAAATTTGGATCTTATGGAGTATAGTAGGTTGTTTATAGTTATGTGTGAAAATGGATTAAAAGAAACTGCATAGTAAACTCCCTGTATTTGCAGGCTCCAGCTATAGACCTTAAACTCCTAGCAGACTATTTAGTAGAGCTAACTTAAATAGAGTACAACTTTGTAAAGTTTCTACTGTCCATCTTTAGCCGTGCTCTTAGCCAAGTGGCCATTGATCACAATGAAGTTCTAAGGGGGTTGGCAACGTTTTGGCATGAAGGTCGGCATGGCTAGGCAAAGATCGGCATCCCCATTGCCTGCACATCGGCATGGTTGAATCGGCAAGCTCAGCGGGAAAGATTACCGAATCGGCAAAGAAGAAGTGCATTTAATAAATTCAAACGTTGAACCTTAAATGTAGGCATGACATGGTTATGCATGGTTAGGCATGACATTGCCACTAAAAATGATACTTGAGGCATGTTAGGCATGAAATGTGTTGGCTTCTCTTTATTGGCTAATTAAAATAAAACTTGAGGCATCCTTAGGCAACATTGTCACCCCCTAAAGGTGTTGAGTGTTCAATTTTCTACTATAAAATTTTAATATCAACTTACTTGGTTTGCTTTCAAAAATAAAACGGATAACAATAACTAAACTAATATTGATACCTATACTACCTCCATCCTAAAATAATTGTCAAGTTTGATTTTTTGAAGTATTTATTTTTTAACTTTAATTTGATCATAACTATTTTTTGTAAGGATGAGCATTTCGACTCGAATCCCGGAACCGAACCGGGACTACGAAATAAGGTGAAAAAAAATTGGGACCACTAATCCGGTACAGGACCGGTACCAAATCGTGATTGAGATCCAAAACTAGGTGCTAGTTTATTGTGAAAGTCCATAGTCTAGTGGTCGGGTACCTTGTTGCTGTTGTCGTATACGTTCTAGAAATTTTATGTGAGACTTGAACATAATGCTTTAAATACTTCAACGTTGAAACTGATTGTGAAACCTGATTTTAAAATCGAATATATTTATGAAACTGATTGTGAAATGGAAGGTATTTATGAACATTCTTGTTATTGGATTGTGTAAGGAAAAAAAAAAAAAAAAAAACTGACTTTAAAGAATAAAAAGGTTGACTGTTTGACTGTTGGACACCGGTCTGACCCGACTTTGAACAATTCGACCCTACTTTGACCGAAGCTGACTAATATATCCGATTACCTCCAACATGCATCGGAAACTGCCCTCCTACTGCCTAGGCGTCGATTAGTTTTTGCATCAGTGTCTTAAGATCCATAATTCCCGTTTTTGATATGAAAGGTAGCTGCAGGGGCGGATTCATGAGGTTGGAAGAGTGGGGCAGTGTCATGCCCTCAATAGATTTTGTGCAGAAGATATAGCTGTATTTCTTTTTGTCCAAAAAAATGTGAATTGGCTAAATTAATCGGGGTGTCCTTAATGAAAAGTAATGCGTGCCCTCAAGCTATATTGTTTTGCTTTTCTTCTCTATCAAGTCCTCAAATTCTTAAAACAACTTATTTAATACATTTACCCAAGGTATAAATGAATGGTATCATTTAAATAGTTGTTTGTGCCTATGATGCACCGAAACGCCTGGAAGGGCCGCGTGCCCGTTTGGGAACGGCTTGGAAACGGAAACGCGAACGAAACGTCCCCGAAACGTTTCTCAGACGTATCCCTAGCCGTTTCTAGATTCCACGCCGTCTCCATACACGTTTCTGGATTTACCTACCATTTCCAAGCAGTTTCTAATGGGTTTAATGGGCTTTTTTTATTCTAGGGCATCGGCATATTTTAAAATAATAAGAGGAAGAAACAGATGAGAAGATCTAATTTTTAAATCCTCTTCTTGTGAAGAAGATGAACCAGTGATAGAGAGAAAGAAAGTCAAAGATAAGATGAAATAGAATATCACGTGTATCGGTGTATGGATGTGTTTGTTTGTGGTCAGACCCATTTTATTTAGATGCACAGTGTTACTTTTGCCCCTTGAACATTTAATAATTGACAAAGTTGACTCATTTTAGATATGTTGTCCAAAATATTTGATTGGAGACATATCACATAGATTTTGTCTATTATAGTTCGCAATCTAAAAATACTTATTGATAATTAATTACCTTTGAAAGATGTATTTTTAAAGTTTACAATTTACATCAACATATATCTATTTTGGATTTTCTTTAATAGATTTTTAATTTTTTTATATTTTTTTTATTGTCGTATCTATGCCGTTTCCGTATCTTGAATTTTGATTTTTGCCGTTTCCTGTTCCCGTATCGTTCCCGTATCCCTTTGCCGTTCCCGTTTCGGTGCTACATAGGTTTGTGCTTATAATGCGTGTGTCCATGATGATTAATCTATATATCCCACTCGCCCTTTTTGCTGCAGATACATCATCCCCATCTGCAAGATAAAGATGGTAACATAATGTCAAGCAAAACAAGTATATTCTCTTGCTTTTCAGAAACTATCTATCTCATGCAGAGTGTTATGATTTCACATATATATTTTCTATGTATTCATCTTTAGCTAATCAGTATCGCGTTTTTTTTTTTTTTTTTCGATATGAGTTCAGGGGAAGGAAGCTGCAAACCACTACCCATTTGTGATAATTGTTGGAATTATGATATCATGACTATCATATAAAATAAACCAAACACATCAAGTGAGCATAGCGGAAGCAATTATAACAAGATCATATAACATGTAATTAATTAATCAATAATTAAATAGTAAACATACCTTTGTGATTCTAGCCCGAACAAGAATCAAAGCAATCTTCCGGAACAAGAACCCTAATTAGGGTTTATGTGGATTACAAGAATTACCCCTTACCTCTTTTGTAATTCAATCCAAGAATCAAACAATAATGTGTTTGAATCACGTTCTTGTACACACGTACCAATTCAAGAAAAAGTTTATGCAAGTAAATTAAACACAAAACTTAGTTTGATCAATAAAATCAAATCCCTTATGGGATTGTTTGATGGATCGACAATGGAACAAAGAGAAGGAGAGAAAACACAAGATGTGTGTGTACAAGTTATGAGAAACAATGAATCTTGGGTTTGTATTTATACTAATGAATACTTGGAGCTCAAGGCAATAAGGAGGTGGAACTCCTTCTAGAACTTTCTTGACCTTCAAATTATTCACAAGTAATACTTTCCTTTTCTTCGTTAATAGGTCATTAGTCATTTATCATTAAATACTAATTACTATAATTTATTTTGTGTTTATTAATAATTACTTATAATATTTTATAAATAATTATTTCTTTTTCTCTTCATACGTATTATGTGCAATCCCGTGATCTCGAGTTCGATCCTAACATACGACTACTAAAATAATGTCCATAATTTAACAGCTCCCACTTGGACATATTTTAATAGTGTAATCACATCGGTTAGCGTCTTGCAACACGCCGATGCCTCTAGTACGATCTCGAGTAAGGCTCCTGGAAAAACCTTTTAATGATTTCTCATTATTATTATCCTTTTGTTTCTAATACCATGTTAATAAGAATATGGATTAAAGTCATTCCTTAATTAACCATTCTGTTTCTCGTTGTTTGTGATTGATCAAGATTACCAAATCTTCTGAACATATTCAGGGGAGATATTGGGTGTGGCCACACATACATCTTACCAACCCTACGAGGGGCCCAGCAGTATTAAACTCCAAAAATAAATTTGAAGGAACAAATTCTATCTTGAATACAAGCAAAACCCACAAACTTTGTAACATTTCCGAAAACAACCCTTATGACTACCAGTTACGTATAGCGTTAAGTTGTTCCACAAAAATGTACTACATTCATGACACTTATCTTGCATCTCAAGTCTGAGGATAACTTCTCATGATTTACTTAATAACAAAATCCATAAAGTAACATCATGTAGTTGGGATAAGTCCTATATTCGGTATCGTTGAATATCATCTGAAATGGCATGACTACGCATCAATATACTTTAAGTATATTATACCAACCTTCAGATTTGTCTTGATTTAATAATATTCCCATATTATTAACTGACAATGGACAATTTAGAATAACATTTATTCATGGATTAAACATACAAATATAGGATACAATTTATTATAAATTAAACATACCATGTATTTAAATTTATTATAATAATTGTTTAACATCCCTTATCCAAATACTAAATAGATCAATGCATGATAACTCTTGTTGATGAATTATGTCTCAAGTAATGACATTCCTACTTGTTGACAAAACATAAATCATCCAACTTTGATCTATCGGAATTTTAAGAATACTTATTTTAAGAATTCAACTAGTGAAGTTCTTGTATGTGCATACTCAACTATTTTGACAATGCCATATAATATTTCATAAAATGTGTGACATCCTTAACCACCAATTTATGATAATTAAACTTCCAAACATTTTAAAGTTTAAAGTATTGTTACTCTCTTAATGTATAATGCAACTATGCTTTTAGTAAGCATAACTAGTAATAGCCAAGGATGAAATCCTTACCATAACTAGTATTGAGTGTCATCTCAATTTTATTAGCATCATTGTATGCAACAACAATATGCTATTAAAACTTTCCGTAAACATTAATATCTATTGTGTAATGTTTGATGCCTTTCAAGTTTGTTGGCTATGACAATTTTCACAAAAATTGAAAAATTGTTCATCTATAGAATTTGGAAGCTATTCCAGATTTAGGATGTGATTCTATAATCAAACATATTCTTTTAGAATATTACACAAGTTATCTAATAACTTTTAATTAGATATTAATATTTCCAAATCATCTTGTAATCAAGCATGATACAACAAAACATGATGTTCATGAAAAATCTTTGAGTCATACTTAGATTTTATTCATGTCATACATAACTATTTAAACTTTCTAAACAATATATCATGTTATATTAGATTCATTTACCGCACATGTTTCAACAATAAACATTCATTCCAAGGTTATATGTCTTATTTCATAAATCTTACAAGTAAAATTTCATTCCATTCTAAGACTTAACATTTACTTATATGGAATGTTACTTTTCATATGTTCTACAACATATATTGTTGGGAATTATACTACCAGTTACCACGGCTAGTGAAGATATTACAACTGCAGAAGATTGTACTTGCAGTGGAAACTCATTACCACTGCAAGAACAAATATTACCACTGCTCACTTGATAACTGTTAGAGAAACGCGCTTAGATAAACATAGAAAAGATTTTGTGTATATCTTATTCTATTAGTATTATACTTATCTTGTAGAAGAGGACTCCTTGTTGTATAAAAGGAGATCCTAGTTCATAGTTAGAATATATCTTTCTAATACGTTTTCTTAGAGCTTCAAGGTGTAACCCTAGTGATATTATAGATCACTCGTATTATTATCATTAATAATATTGGAGCTATTTGTTTGTTACATACATTGTTCTTACATACATACAACTGTTTCATTTACAATCAATCTTCTAAGTATCATTAAGTAGATTCCGCATACTTAGTGGTATCACTCAAAGTATCATTATTAACACAAGTTCAAGGTGTTCACGATCCAACAAGTGGTAGCAGAGCGAGGCTTTGATATTTTGATTTTGGAAGATCCTATGGCAGACACAAAAGATACAATGGAGACAGAAACAAGCCAATCAAACATTGCTGCAAAGCTTCCTAAGCTTAAGATTAATGACTTTGAGATGTGGAGGCTTATGATAGAACAATTCTTTATGGTTCAAGACTACACATTATGGGAGATTATAATGTGTGGAAATTCATTCAAACCTGGTACAACTGTAGAGCAGGTTGGTGACAAGACAGTAACAAAAGTTAACACTGGTCTTGTCACTAATGAAGAAAGAAGTCAACTAAAGAATGATTTGAAGGCTAGAGGTTTGTTATTGATGGCTCTACCCAGAGAACAAGTTCTGGCTTTTAGCAAATACAAGTCTGCAAAGACTCTTTTTGATGAGATCTGTGAAGTGTTTGGTGGTAATGATTCTACCAAGAAGACTCAAAAGACTTTACTGAAGCAGACTTATGAAAACTTTGGTTCAACAAGTAATGAATCTCTTGATAGCATATTCACAAGGCTACAAAAGATTGTTACTCAACTCACTGCTTTTGGAATTGAGGTGGAAAAGGAAGATCTCAATCTTAAATTTCTAAGAAGCTTACCTTCTGAGTTTGATACCAATGTTGCTGTTTGGGAAGATAAGTCAGATCTTGAGACCATGAAGCTTAATGATGTGTACAGTAACTTTAAAGTTATTGAACAAAGATTAAAGAAAGCTGGAAAATTAAGAACAAGTTCTGCAAGTGTAGCACTCATATCATCATCAGGTAATGATAGTTCAGATGATGAAAGTGATAGTGATGATGACAGTGGTAACATGATTGTTTCCACTGGTAATGGAAATGTTTCCACTAGGAGCTCAAAGAAACAGGTTGCAGGACTAAGTGATGCTACTTTCTATGCCTTTATATCAAGCTATGTGGGTGGTTCAATTCTCAATCATGAGGATTTGGATCAAATTGATGAAGATGATATGAAGGAGATGGACATTAAATGGCAGGTGGCATTACTAAGCTTAAGATCAAAGAAGTTCTGGAAGAAGACAGGGAGAAAGATACATATAAGTGGTGATGAGACTGTAGGTTTTGAAAAAAAGAAGGTGGAGTGCTATAATTGTCACAAGATGGGGCACTTTGCAAGAGAATGTAGAAAACCAAGGAAATCTGATAACAAGTCAACTTGGTACAAGAAGGAAAAGAACAAAGAACCTACAACAGAAGAGCCAAAGGTGTTATTGGCTATTGATGGAGTGAGCTTTGATTGGAGCTTTATGACTCAGAATGGAGAAGATGATTCATAATCTGCAATGCTAGCCACTGAGCATGCACTCATGGCTTTCTCTGACACTGAGGTACATACTGATAATGCTTGTTCTAAAAACTGTAAGGCTGTAAAAGAGTTAGAGATCTCTAAAACACAATATGATGCACTGATGCTAGATTTACATCATACTAATTATAATTTAGCAAATCATAAAAGAGGTCTAGGTGTTTTAGAAAAACAGATAGAGCATTATAGGGCTAATGAATCTAAGTTCAGTGATGACATTGCTGTTTTAAAAAGAGACTTAGATTTTTATGTTGAAGTAAATAAAGCTCTTAGGGAAGAGATTGAAAAAGTTAAAAAGGCTAGTGAGAATATTCAGATAACTAAGCAAACACTAGATCATCAATCCAAGAGCATTGACAAAATTTGGGAAGCCCAAGTTGTGAGCAAAGCTAAGTCAGGTCTTGGATACAAATCTGTTCCACCACCTCTAAGAGGTGTTCCAGCACCTCCTGGAATTGACCTAGCTCACACAGGCTTAGAAGAATTTCAGGATCCACCCATGACCTATGGACCAAAATTTGTTAAACCAGTTGAAACTGAAAAGGTTCAGGTTGAGGTTGAGACTTTTGATAGTGCTAGTGACTCATCTCTTAAAGATGAATGTTTGAATGTTGAGTCTAAAGCTAGTGTTACTGAAGATGTTAAAGTAGAGGAAAGAAAAATATTCCTGAAGTAGTCAAAGAGAAGCCTAGGACACAGTCAAATTACACTAGGCCTACTACTAGGTATGCAGAGATGTACAAGGATAGGTCTAAATCTCCTAGAGGGAACATGAGAAGTTGGAATCATGTTAAAACTAGGCAGTTTGGTAGTGATTTTGTGTTCAACAATAAGGCCTGTCATATTTGTGGTAGCTTTGATCATTTAGCTAAAGACTGTACCTACCACTTGGGAAGAAGGGAAGTGTTTGGGAATACTTGGGTGAATAGAAACAATGCTAATAACTTAACTCACCCAAATCCTCTTAGCAAGATGATTCCCAGATCTGTTTTGCTTCATTCTGGCATCAAACCTATTTCCACTGCTAGACCAGCAGTTGCCACTGCCAGACATAACAACAGAATTTACCCTAAGTCTCCTGTTACTACTTTTGTTAAATCTACTCAAACAGGGAAAAAGACTTATTTTGAAAAGAAAGTTAACCATAATCAGAAGTGGGCACCTAAAATTTTTAAGCCAGCAGTTTCCACTGCTAAGGCAACAGTTACCACTGCAAGGCCAAAGGTAACCACTGATAGGTCTGTTAACAAGAAAAGGGTAAATGTGGGAAAAGCTGTTAAGGCCTCAGCTCGTTGGGAATGGAAACCAAAAGGAACCATCACCTCAAACAATCCCAATGGTGTATCAATGACCTTTGATAGATATAATACCTTTGATAGATATAATTATATTGATACACGAGGCAAATCCAAGTCATTTGTGGCTTGGGTCCCCAAAAGGAACTAATTCCTTATTTTGTGTGCAGGGACATTCAAAGACTACTAATGATCAAGGATACTCAGACAGTGGATGTTCCAGGCACATGACTGGCAATAAGTCTTATCTTTCAGACTTTCAACCTTATGATGGACAATTTGTCAGTTTTGGAGGAGGAATTGGTGGCAAAGTTTCTGGCAAAGGAACAATCAAGGCTGGAAACATTGATTTTGAAGATGTGCAGTATGTGAAAGAACTCAAGTACAATCTCTTTAGTGTGTCACAGATGTGTGACAAAAAGCATAGAGTTCTATTCACAGAAGATGAATGCTATATCTTATCTAAGGATTATTGTCACAACCCACAATTTCAGGTCATTTTTCCAAACTTCGACATTCTACTATTCACAAATTACTATTCATCGATCACTATTCATCGTTTTACTATTCATCGTTTTTTAGGTCAATTTGACATTCCGAGAAACATTCAGAAATTTTACTATTCACTTGACACTATTCATTTCCGAGAGAAAACCACTATTTACGTGCATTACTCATGTCGTCGTAAATTTAGTTTACGAGTGTTCAAATTCGCGTAACCGTATTGGTTCAGGAGCGAATTCATGCATTATTATCAGGGACATTTCATACGGACTAGAAATAGTCTGCATATCATCATTAGGGCACTTGCATACTATTCCACTCGTAGGATAACTAAATTAATACTTTTGGTACAATTAACGATTTACGTATGTTTATTTTAAATAAACACTAATACGCGAACTATAAATGTGACTAACATGTCCGACACTCCCGACTATTATCCCAATGTATTTTTATATTCATTTTAATAATATAAAAAATTATAATATTAATTTACCCGGTATTTTGGAAATTTATTTATTACATATCGTACGTCTAACTTTATAACGACGATTTTCATAAAAATTAAACAATAATCACCCGAACTCTCCGTACTTGTACCCGACATATTTTTACAATTTTTACGACTTTATTATGTCCCGAATAACTTCAATAAAATTTATTTTTAACAAACCCGGTACCCGATAAAACCTAAAACTAACATTACAACATAATACCACTAACTTTTTAATTAAACCCAAGACATCCCCCCCCCCCCTTTCCCTCCTTTTTGGACCGGCCAACCCCCCCCCCCCCCCCCCCCCATGGTCCTAAATATCTAAACTTCACCAACCAAATTTAATGCAAACCTAACTTTTGTCTCTAAGTATATATTAAACTTTTTTTTCATTCATTTATCACAAATCATTTTTACTAGCTCAAGTAAACTATTTTCTCTCATTTCTCTTAAGGTAGAATCGACCTAGGTGATTCAAGGAGCAAGAACAACAAATTTTACAAGATCTAAGTGTAAACTTGTTCATTTAGTCATCCTTGTTGGAGTTTTGAAATAAAAACTCAAGGATTAGTAGGTTTTTCATCATCTAAACTCCCTAAACCATCAAGTAAGTTAACAAACTCATTTTTATGATTTTTACAAGTTATTACTATGTTTATATATTTTCTTACAAGAACTCATGCATATAATGGTTTATACCACTCTATTTTGTATATATATTTAACTTTGAGCCCTAGAAATGAACACATGAGAAACCCTTGTTAGACCTAGTGGATTGATGATGTTTAAGGACCCATGACACCCTAAGAAGGTGTATGGTAGGATTAGACTAGCTTTGTGGTGTTTGAAAGTGGTTTGATTGAAGATGGAACTAGTTTGGAGACTTGAAAATGGTTTTTGAAACAATAGAAATACCTACTGTCCCTATTTTCATTTCGTGGGAAAATCAGTAGATGGTGGTTAAGTTTTGACCAAAGATTTAGAAAATAAATTCAAAAACGAAACTTTAGGCGAAAGAATGGATTAAAACGAGCTTATAACGAAGGAGTTATGATTTTTGCAAATTTAACGACGAAAACTATTTCTTATAAAAACTGCTTGCTGTTTGGCAGATTTCGACGGGTAAATAGAGGTGTTAAACGTAACCTAGAGGAGCCGAGTTATCAAAAATATATTAGTATATACAAAAACGAATCCGTGGACATAAAGAACAAGGAAAACGAGCTTAAAACGACCAAGTTATACCCGTTTTAACATCGTCAAACTATATATATATATATATATATGGACACAAATAAAAATAATAACTTACGCACTAAACGGTATATTTTCTAGAAAATATTACTAAGGACTATTTTCTTATCAAATGAATACGTATGACCCAAGAGAATATTTATACGACTTAACGACGTTATTTCAAGGTTTTCAATACAAGGAATTTAACGCTAACATTTTCTTACGAGATAATACGACTAGTTATATACTTCTATATATGGACATATTTTTCCTAAGTATGGAAACTATTTTACTATGACGATAACTAGTATTTCCAAATTACGAGTGGTATGGGTATCATGTGCATGTGCATTCATTTCATTACGGCTTGATCTTAATTAGATCGCGATTATTCATTTAGGTTGCGGCTAGTGTACGCGCCTCATTGTCCCGACTACTTTTACATCATTGTACCATCGTTGTACCATCCTTTTGAGGTGAGTTTTCATAGCCCCGTTTTCAATTACTTATTTAATTTCAAATCCCACAGGGGAGAATACATTGCACAATTATTTTTGTACATGCCCAAGTATTACAAATTCCATACATTGCTTAAGTTGCCTTACTACCAAGTTAAGTTCCCTTATATATCATGGACCGTTAATTATAGCTAAGCGAGAGTGAGTGGATAGATCTATCGAGGGTGACGCCTCCATTCGTGTTTGGGTTGCTCCAACGGGACGAATGCATTTCATGTCTTAACAAATTGAGTGTCTGGTAAACACTCTGGTGGGGCCATTACTAAGTCTAGCTTCGGGGTCATGAGCTTAAGAGCCAATGTAGCATTTTTGACATTCTTGTCGGTTTACTTATTACTTGTGCTTATGTACTTACGATTTACTTACAAACCTATGATTATTCACCAACTTTATGTTGACCGTTAATCGCAATGTATTTCTCAGGTAACTAAGGCATATTCTCATGGCATGCATGGAGTCATTTTGTGTATCAAGGATGACGCGTCTCTTTTGGATTTCATGCACTTTGAACTATCGTTTGATTGTACTAAATTATTTCCTTAAACCTTTTCCAACTTTTGGGACCTATGCTTTATAACTTTGAATATTTTGAATAAATCAAACGATGTATTTTATAAACGACACTTTAGGTCGTTCAATATATCCTAGTTGTGTGCTATGATCCGTTACACCCTCAGGTATTCCATTCCACTGCCATTCAGGTATTTTGGGGGTGTGACAGATTGGTACCAGAGCCAAGGTTATAGCGAACTAGGTTGCATCATGGACCCTAGACTATAACCACACCGTCATAGCATATCATCATTTCATCATAAGTGCATATTTACTTATTTCCTTAAGTGATTCCATTTTACGAGTTATTTATTTCATTTCACCTTGATTATCATAGAGACATGTCTTCGAATCCAAACACCGTCATACTTTACACCATATCAGACTCCGATGATGAGGACTCTATGTCCTCCACTGCTGTTTCACCACTTGTTTCTCCTGCACCTGAGTTGCCACTTTTGGCATCAGATGATGACACCGAGCCTTTCGAGGAGGAGGAGACGGCTCCTACTCCTCTTGTCCATCCTACTGTACCCACTGACATACCATCTCCTACTACTACTATCCATTCAGAGCCGAGACTTATGTTTCCTAGGGATAAGACTATCCAGGTTGCTAGGAAGAGTGTTCGTTATGCTACATCTACTTATAGGACCCTCCCTAGTCCTACTGTGCCTACACCACCACCACCAGCCATACCCACTACTACCCCTATATCTACCTCACTCTTGCCGCTCAGGAAGCGTGCAAGGTTTACCACTCCAGATTCACCTACCACTGAGACTGCTGACCTTTCACCACCACCAGTATACCACATAGGTGAGAGTTCTAGAGCGGCTGCGGCTAGGAGCCCTACAGCCGTCACATTAGAGGATCAGATAGGTGCTCAGCAGGAGCAAGTCGATAGTTTGGGGTATAGAGTTGATGAGATCATTACTACTCGACTTGAGGCTGTCGAGGAGCAGGTTGAGGATTTGGTTCAGGGCAGGGTTGGTATTGATGTGTCATACCATGGACTCGAGGCACGACAGTTGAGGCACCAGGAGCAGATTGAGCTACTTAGGGATGAGTTACCTGAGATTCGAGATAGAGCTCAGGCGACACAGGAGACTCAGTGGGAGCAGGTAGACCAGTTGGCATTGATTCGAGAGAGGTTAGTTGTATTGGAGCGCAGAGATGCTTCTTTTCAGTTACGAGTCCAGCATCTTGAGGAGATCGTGGTTGCGATGGATCGTGAGATTCGCCGCCTGAGGGGAGAGCCTGGACCATCTAGAGCACCTGGAGGAGCCTAGACATAGACTGGTATTATATTAGCTTTTACTATTTTCCTAGTCCCGAGGTGTGGGACATAGTTCAAGAACTTGTAGTCTTTTGGTTGTTGTACAAACAAATATATCAAGTGCGACTCTACTATGTTGGAAATGTTGTGCTATATATTATATCGGTCCATGTAGGCCGAAATTTTCATGTATTATATTCATGTGTTGTGATTATATTTATGATGTTTCGTGGTTGCTCTTTATTATTATCGTATTTATACAGGTTGTGATTGTATATATACATGTCGTGGTTGTATCTAGACAGATTGTGGTTGTACTCGTACATGTCGTGGTTGTATTTATACAGGTTGTGGTTGTACTCGTACATGTCGTGGTTGTAGCTAGACAGATTGTGGTTGTACTCGTACGTGTCGTGGTTGTATTTATACTTGTTGTGGTTGTATATATATACATGTTGTGAGTATATATCTTTGGTACGATGACTATTTCTATTATGATTTTTCTCATGGTTATTTCCATTGTGATTTATCAGAAGTATGGCACCAAGGAAGGGTAAGACTGCACCAGAAACACCCGCCATGACTCAAGCCGCTATCCGCAAGTTGGTCAGGGATAGTATTGCAGAAGCTCTGGAGATTGAGAGAGCTGAGGTTGCTGCTAGGGCTGCTGAGACTGCTTCTAATACAGGGACGGTTGAACCACCCACTAATAAGCGGGAATGTACATGGAAAGATTTCAAGATTAGTGATCCTATCAAGTTTAAGGGCACTGAAGGAGCGGTTGCCTTGATACGCTGGTTTGAAAAGACTGAGAATGTATTTCTCATGTGTGAGTGCCCGGACGTCAGCAAGGTAAAATTTGCTACAGGTATGCTTCTTGATGAAGCTATGTCTTGGTGGAATTCTTATGCTCAGCCCATTGGTATGGAAAATGCTCACAAGCTCACTTGGGATCAATTCAAGAAATTGATGACAAAGAAGTTTTGCCCTCGTACTGAGGTGCAAAAGTTGGAAACAGAATTTTATGAGCTGGTAACTAAAGGCGATGACATCGAGACCTACATCAGGAAGTTTCAAGAGTTGGCTGTACTGTGTCCAACTATGGTTCCCGATGATGAGAAAAAGATGGAAAACTTCATTGGTGGGCTGCCTGAAAGTATTCGAGGAGATGTGATTTCTTTTGATCCTCAAACAATGGAAGAGGCTATCCGAATAACTCAGAAACTCATGGTCCAAGTGGTAAAAGGAAAATCTGCTGTCAACAACAATAACCGTTCAAACAACACCAACTACACCAACACTCGAAACAACAACAACTATAACAACAACCGAAACCGCAACTATCCCAATAACCGAAACAACAACCCAAACAATAACAACAACAACAACAACAACAACAACAACAAGAGAAGGTTTGATTACAACCAAGGTGGAAACGCTGTTCAGCCGCCACCTAAGAGGCAAGAAGTGGCAAGGGCCTATGCTGCAGGACCGACTGAAAGGAAAGGATACGAGGGTAATCTACCCAAGTGCGAAAGGTGTCAGAAGCATCATAACCCAGGACGTTGCCCAGATTTATGTGGCAACTGCAAGAAGGCTGGTCACTACACCAAAGATTGCAAGAGTCCAAACTTTGGTGGCAATCAGAAACCACCGGTAACGTGTTTTGGCTGTGGAGAACTTAGACACTTTAGGAATGAGTGCCCAAAGAAGAAGAATCAAGGAACTGGAAACCAAAATGGAATGGCTCGAGGAAGAGTTATGTCATGGGAGGAGAAGATATCAAAGAAGACCCGAATGTTGTTGCGGGTACGTTCCTCATTAATAATCGTTATGCATCTATTTTATTTGATTCAGGAGCGGATAGAAGTTTTGTTTCTATTGCATTTACACCTTTACTTAACATAGAACCAACCCCATTAGACACTTCCTATATCGTTGAATTAGCCGATGGGTCTTTAGTTAACACCAACACCATTGTTCGTGGTTGCACTATAAATTTCCTAAACAACATAGACCTTATGCCCGTAGAACTTGGAAGTTTCGACATTGTTATCGGTATGGATTGGTTATCTCGGCATCGAGCGAGAATTATTTGTGATGAGAAAGTTGTTCACCTTCCTTATAACGGTGAAACTTTGGTCGTTCGTGGAGAGCAAAGTGGAACTAGACTCAGTATTATATCATGCATTAAAACCGAGAAGTACATAAAGAAGGGTTGTTATGCATTTTTGGCTCACATCACGGAGAAGAAGTCGGATGAGAAACGACTTGAAGATGTGCCAATTGTTAAGGAATTTCCAGAAGTTTTTCCGGAAGAATTGCCAGGACTTCCGCCTACACGCCAAGTTGAGTTTCAAATCGAATTAGTGCCAGGAGCTGCACCAATTGCGCGAGCACCATATAGACTTGCACCTTCGGAGATGCAAGAATTGTCGAATCAACTGCAAGAACTTTTGGACAAAGGATTCATTAGACCGAGTTCCTCGCCTTGGGGAGCGCCGGTTTTGTTTGTGAAGAAGAAGGATGGAACTTTCAGAATGTGCATCGACTATCGTGAACTGAACAAGTTAACGGTAAAGAACCGTTATCCACTTCCCAGAATTGACGACTTGTTCGACCAGTTACAAGGTTCTAGTTTTTATTCCAAGATTGATTTAAGATCCGGTTACCATCAACTTAAAGTTCGGGAAGAGGATATCCCGAAGACGGCATTTAGAACACGCTATGGTCATTATGAGTTTCAAGTGATGCCTTTCGGATTAACCAACGCACCTGCGGTATTTATGGATCTCATGAATAGGGTGTGCAAACCGTATCTTGATAAGTTTGTGATCGTATTCATTGACGATATCTTGATTTATTCCAAGAGTAAGGAAGATCACGAAGAACATCTCAGAACAATCCTGGAAGTACTCAAGAAGGAGCAATTGTATGCCAAAATTTCAAAGTGTGATTTTTGGATACGTAGAGTTCAATTTCTTGGCCATGTTATTGATAGCCAAGGATTACAAGTCGACCCGGCAAAGATCGAGGCAGTTAAAGATTGGGCTACGCCCAAGTCTCCTACAGAAATTCGTCAATTCCTAGGACTTTCCGGATATTATAGAAGGTTTATAGAAGGGTTTTCTAAGATAGCGAAGTCGTTGACAAAGCTGACACAAAAGAATGAGAAGTACGAGTGGGGAGAAAAACAAGAGTCCGCATTTCAATTATTGAAACAAAAGCTTTGTAGCGCACCGATTTTGTCACTACCTGAAGGTATTGAGAACTTTGTGGTATATTGCGATGCTTCGCATCAAGGACTTGGAGCTGTGCTAATGCAAAACGAGAAGGTGATAGCTTATGCATCTAGACAGCTTAAGATACACGAGAAGAATTACACTACGCACGACTTGGAATTGGGTGCGGTAGTTTTTGCACTCAAGATTTGGAGACACTACCTTTATGGTACCAAGTGCGTAATTTTTACCGACCACAAGAGCTTACAGCATATACTCGATCAAAAGGAACTTAATACGAGACAACGTCGTTGGCTAGAGTTGTTGAGTGATTACGATTGTGAAATCCGATATCACCCAGGAAAAGCGAATGTTGTAGCAGATGCACTTAGCCGAAAAGAACGACTCAAACCTTTGAGAGTTAGGTCATTGGGAATGACTATCATTTCGCCATTACCATCAAAAATTTTAGAAGCTCAGATTGAGGCTCTCAAGGAAGAAAATCGACCACACGAGAAAATTTATGGTATGCCGGAAAGCGAAAATGGCTTTGTAAAGAGATCAGATGGAGTGTTATGCTTCAAGGACCGAAGTTGGATACCACTCTATGGTGGAGTGCGAGAATTGATTATGCATGAATCACACAAGTCAAAGTACTCTATTCATCCCGGTTCTGATAAGATGTATCAGGATCTCAAAAAGCTTTATTGGTGGCCGAACATGAAAGCAGAAATAGCTACGTACGTCAGCAAATGCCTTACTTGTGCTAAAGTGAAAGCCGAGTACCAGAAACCGTCAGGGTTACTTCAACAACCAGAGATTCCACAATGGAAGTGGGAACGTATTACTATGGACTTTGTCACTAAACTTCCCAAGACGTCAGGAGGTTACGATGCTATTTGGGTAATTGTTGATCGACTTACCAAATCAGCTCATTTCATACCCATTAGAGAGACTTATTCAATGGAACAACTTGCTAGACTTTATGTCAAGGAAATAGTCTCAAGACACGGTGCACCAGTTTCCATCATTTCCGACAGAGATAGTCGTTTTACTTCAAACTTTTGGCGGTCATTACAAGATTCTTTTGGATCCAATTTAGACATGAGCACTGCTTACCATCCTCAGACCGATGGTCAGAGCGAGAGAACTATTCAGACCCTTGAGGACATGCTGCGAGCATGTGTGATTGACTTTGGAAATGGTTGGGCTAACCATTTGCCGTTGATCGAGTTTTCCTACAACAACAGTTATCATTCGAGCATTAAAGCAGCACCATTCGAGGCACTTTATGGTCGTAAGTGTCGATCTCCAGTTTGTTGGGCCGAAGTCGGTGATGTACAATGCACTGGCCCGGAGATGGTTCAAGAAACAACAGAAAAGGTAATTCAGATTCGAGAGAGACTCGAAATTGCTAGAAGTCGACAGAAGAGCTACGCAGATGTTCGACGCAAACCATTGGAATTTCAGGTCGGAGACAAAGTCATGTTGAAAGTCTCGCCTTGGAAAGGCGTGATACGATTTGGAAAACGCGGGAAATTGAACCCGAGATACATTGGTCCGTTTAAGATACTGGAAAGGATTGGTCCAGTAGCTTACAAACTTGAACTTCCGTCAGAACTTAGCAACGTACACAACACATTTCATGTTTCGAACCTCAAGAAATGTCTTTCGGACGAGTCTGCCATTATACCATTAGAAGAAATACAACTCGATGACAAGCTTAACTTTGTGGAAGAACCAGTTGAAATAATGGACTGCGAGATCAAACAGTTGAAACAAAGTCGAATTCCGATCGTGAAGGTTCGCTGGAATTCTCGAAGAGGACCCGAGTTTACTTGGGAACGAGAAGACCAAATGCGACGCAAGTATCCACAACTTTTCACCGAGCCTATTACCGAGACCAACACTAACTGAATTCAGGGACTGAATTCCTTTTTGGATGGGCGACTGTCACAACCCACAATTTCAGGTCATTTTTCCAAACTTCGACATTCTACTATTCACAAATTACTATTCATTGATCACTATTCATCGTTTTACTATTCATCATTTTTGAGGTCAATTTAACATTCCGAGACACATTCAGAAATTTTACTATTCACTTGACACTATTCATTCCCGAGAGAAAACCACTATTCACGTGCATTACTCATGTCGTCGTAAATTTAGTTTACGAGTGTTCAAATTCGCGTAACCGTATTGGTTCAGGAGCGAATTCATGCATTATTATCAGGGACATTTCATACGGACTAGAAATAGTCTGCATATCATCATTAGGGCACTTGCATACTATTCCACTCGTAGGATAACTAAATTAATACTTTTGGTACAATTAACGATTTACGTATGTTTATTTTAAATAAACACTAATACGCGAACTATAAATGTGACTAACATGTCCGACACTCCCGACTATTATCCCAATGTATTTTTATATTCATTTTAATAATATAAAAAATTATAATATTAATTTACCCGGTATTTTGGAAATTTATTTATTACGTATCGTACGTCTAACTTTATAACGACGGTTTTCATAAAAATTAAACAATAATCACCCGAACTCTCCGTACTTGTACCCGACATATTTTTATAATTTTTACGACTTTATTATGTCCCGAATAACTTCAATAAAATTTATTTCTAACAAACCCGGTACCCGATAAAACCTAAAACTAACATTACAACATAATACCACTAACTTTTTAATTAAACCCAAGACATCCCCCCCCTTTCCCTCCTTTTTGGACCGGCCAACCCCCCCCCCCCCCCCCCCCCCCCCCATGGTCCTAAATATCTAAACTTCACCAACCAAATTTAATGCAAACCTAACTTTTGTCTCTAAGTATATATTAAACTTTTTTTGCATTCATTTATCACAAATCATTTTTACTAGCTCAAGTAAACTATTTTCTCTCATTTCTCTTAAGGTAGAATCGACCTAGGTGATTCAAGGAGCAAGAACAACAAATTTTACAAGATCTAAGTGTAAACTTGTTCATTTAGTCATCCTTGTTGGAGTTTTGAAATAAAAACTCAAGGATTAGTAGGTTTTTCATCATCTAAACTCTCTAAACCATCAAGTAAGTTAACAAACTCATTTTTATGATTTTTACAAGTTATTACTATGTTTATATATTTTCTTACAAGAACTCATGCATATAATGGTTTATACCACTCTATTTTGTATATATATTTAACTTTGAGCCCTAGAAATGAACACATGAGAAACCCTTGTTAGACCTAGTGGATTGATGATGTTTAAGGACCCATGACACCCTAAGAAGGTGTATGGTAGGATTAGACTAGCTTTGTGGTGTTTGAAAGTGGTTTGATTGAAGATGGAACTAGTTTGGAGACTTGAAAATGGTTTTTGAAACAATAGAAACACCTACTGTCCCTATTTTAATTTCGTGGGAAAATCAGTAGATGGTGGTTAAGTTTTGACCAAATATTTAGAAAATACATTCAAAAACGAAACTTTAGGTGAAAGAATGGATTAAAACGAGCTTATAACGAAGGAGTTATGATTTTTGCAAATTTAACGACGAAAACTATTTCTTATAAAAACTGCTTGCTGTTTGGCAGATTTCGACGGGTAAATAGAGGTGTTAAACGTAACCTAGAGGAGCCGAGTTATCAAAAATATATTAGTATATACAAAAACGAATCCGTGGACATAAAGAACAAGGAAAACGAGCTTAAAACGACCAAGTTATACCCGTTTTAACATCGTCAAACTATATATATATATATGTACACAAATAAAAATAATAACTTACGCACTAAACGGTATATTTTCTAGAAAATATTACTAAGGACTATTTTCTTATCAAATGAATACGTATGACCCAAGAGAATATTTATACGACTTAACGACGTTATTTCAAGGTTTTCAATACAAGGAATTTAACGCTAACATTTTCTTACGAGATAATACGACTAGTTATATACTTCTATATATGGACATATTTTTCCTAAGTATGGAAACTATTTTACTATGACGATAACTAGTATTTCCAAATTACGAGTGGTATGGGTATCATGTGCATGTGCATTCATTTCATTACGGCTTGATCTTAATTAGATCGCGATTATTCATTTAGGTTGCGGCTAGTGTACGCGCCTCATTGTCCCGACTACTTTTACATCATTGTACCATCGTTGTACCATCCTTTTGAGGTGAGTTTTCATAGCCCCGTTTTCAATTACTTATTTAATTTCAAATCCCACGGGGGAGAATACATTGCACAATTATTTTTGTACATGCCCAAGTATTACAAATTCCATACATTGCTTAAGTTGCCTTACTACCAAGTTAAGTCCCCTTATATATCATGGACCGTTAATTATAGCTAAGCGAGAGTGAGTGGATAGATCTATCGAGGGTGACGCCTCCATTCGTGTTTGGGTTGCTCCAACGGGACGAATGCATTTCATGTCTTAACAAATTGAGTGTCTGGTAAACACTCTGGTGGGGCCATTACTAAGTCTAGCTTTGGGGTCATGAGCTTAAGAGCCAATGTAGCATTTTTGACATTCTTGTCGGTTTACTTATTACTTGTGCTTATGTACTTACGATTTACTTACAAACCTATGATTATTCACCAACTTTATGTTGACCGTTTTTCGCAATGTATTTCTCAGGTAACTAAGGCATATTCTCATGGCATGCATGGAGTCATTTTGTGTATCAAGGATGACGTGTCTCTTTTGGATTTCATGCACTTTGAACTATCGTTTGATTGTACTAAATTATTTCCTTAAACCTTTTCCAACTTTTGGGACCTATGCTTTATAACTTTGAATATTTTGAATAAATCAAACGATGTATTTTATAAACGACACTTTAGGTCGTTCAATATATCCTAGTTGTGTGCTATGATCCGTTACACCCTCAGGTATTCCATTCCGCTGCCATTCAGGTATTTTGGGGGTGTGACAATTATAAGCTTCCAGATGAATGTGACATTTTGCTTAAAATCCCTAGAAAAGGAAATTTGTATAGCATTGATATGCAGAACATAGTGGCTAATAATGATGTTACTTGCTTGCTTGCTAAAGCCACTTTGGATGAATCAATGCTTTGGCATAGAAGACTTGGTCATGTTAACTTTAAGACCATCAACAAGATTGTGAAAGATGGCCTTGTCAGAGGACTACCAGAGAAAAGATTTGAAAATGCCAAACTTGTGTTGCCTGTCTCAAAGGAAAGAAACACAGAGCTTCATGCAAAACCAAGGCATTCAATTCAATCAATCATCCACTCTTTATGCTGCACATGGACTTGTTTGGTCCTACCTCTGTGAGCAGCATCAATTTAAAAAAATATTGTCTTGTTGTAACTGATGATTTCAGTAGATTCACATGGGTTTTCTTTTTAAGTACCAAAGATGAAACCACAGGCATCCTTAAGATTTTCATCACTCAAGTTGAAAATCAATTTGAAAAGAAAATCAAGATCATCAGGTGTGACAATGGGACAGAGTTCAAGAATAAAGTTATGGATGATTTCTGCAGAGATAAAGGTATTAAAAGAGAATTTAGTGTTGCAAGAACTCCTCAACAAAATGGAGTTGCTGAAAGAAGAAATAGAACACTAATTGAGGCTGCTAGAACCATGTTAGCTGATTGATGAGGCGAAAAATGATCCGTTTTTAGGGGGTCATTTAAGCCCGAATCCGACTTTATTTGATCAAATATTGCCCTAAATCGTTCCTTTTGTGATTTTAGGTGTTTGGAGAGTGAAGTCTGGAAAAGAAGCCATTTTGGACGTTTTTGGAGCATAAAAGTGAAGAAAGCGGCAAAGTATCAATTTTCCATGCTGAAGACACAAGGTGACGGCGTCAAGAGTTATACCCTGACGGCGTCAGACATCAAGAATAAAACACCGTAGTTGATGACGGCGTCAAAAGTCATCCTGACGGCGTCAAAGTACAAAGAATAAAATACCGTGGTTGGTGACGGCGTCACATAGGCCGTCATAAGTAGATCAAGGCCGTCCGAGGAAGTATTTGGCGGCGAGGTGACGGCGTCACATGGTTGTCTTGACGCCGTCAGCCCAGTTTTCCTATATATAGTTTTCTAGTTTTTTCATTAAGAGAGAGAAGTTTTGGTGAAACCCTAAAGACGAATTTGGTGTATCTTTTACAGGTTTTTCAAGGGTTCGAAACCCTTGATACCTTGCATTGTAATTGAGATAAGTGTTCTTCTAATTCAATCAATATGTCTATGTGTTGGTTGTTTATATCTTGTTCTTGTCTCAATTCCATTATGCTAGGCTAGATCTCTTTTGTGTTTGCTTAGATCTAATGAAACCTAGATGTTAATTATGTGTTGATTACTTGTCTATTCTTGTCTTGGATGAATGATTTTATATGTTAGGCTTAAGAAAACTGGAAGATCTCCAAATGGAAACATGCTTGAACGTCTTAAGAAACATGAACCGAGGCGTACTAGGTCTTTATTGGTTGTATTTAATGCATGAGCCACTGTTTACAATCCCTATAGTTGTGCTGGGTCATGGTGTAGGAGGAGATAAGAGCTCATAGAGTTGGGGAGTTATGTATGCCACCCCACGAATGGTATTAAGCTTGAAAAATGATCCATTTTTAGGGGGTCATTTAAGCCCGAATCCGACTTTATTTGATCAAATATTGCCCTAAATCGTTCCTTTTGTGATTTTAGGTACTTGGAGAGTGAATTCTGGAAAAGAAGCCATTTTTGACGTTTTTGGAGCATAAAAGTGAAGAAAACGGCAAAGTATCAATTTTCCATGCTGGAAGCACTAGGTGACGGCGTCAAGAGTTACACCCTGACAGCGTCAGATAGCAAGAATAAAATACCGTGGTTGATGACGGCGTCACCAAGGCCGTCACGTGTAAACTTGTCAAAACTTGCGCGCGGAGTAGCTGATATTGTTTTGGTCATAACTTTTGCATACGAACTCGGATTTAGGTGATTCAAAAGCCCACGCGAAGAGGACGAAGAGATCTACAATTTGGTGAAAAAATGCTCTTGACGGTGTCAAGAGTACGGGCTGACGCCATCACGAAGGGCCGACAGAAAACATGCCTATAAATATAACTTCATAACTTCACTTTTTGTAAGCCCTAAACCCTAAAGTCGATTCCTGGGTTTAGGTGGGTGTTTTTCCAGCAACTTAGAGGGTTTCAATCACTCCATAAACATCATGTATTGGTTTGATGATTCTATCTTAATTATGTTTTCCATTATCATTGTTGTTTGCTCTTCTTTGATGATGATTTGCTAATTCACCTTGTGTCTACTTATGATTATGTGAAACTTGTATATAATTGATTAGATCTCATTGATTTCTTGTTGATGTTGTGTCTATCTCCATCAATTAAGGCGTGACAACTTCAATAGATCTAGTTGGTTTAGTTTATAATCCTTGTTTCCTATTGATTCTTGTTTTGATTGAATGATTTATATGTTAGGCTTAAGAAAACTGGCAGATCTCCAAATGGTAACATGCTTGAACGTCTTAAGAAACATGAACCGAGGCGTACTAGGTCTTTATTGGTTGTATTTAATGCATGAGCCACTGTTTACAATCCCTATAGTTGTGCTGGGCATGGTGTAGGAGGAGATAAGAGCTCATAGAATTGGGGAGTTATGTATGCCACCCCATGAATGGTATTAAGGAATACAACCCGTCAATTAAAAAAAGGTTACAATTCAATAGGTAGGATTGGATAGCTAGCAAGGAGTAACATATCATGGGTAGACATGCTTCACTTATCTTGTAGAACCCTAGTTTACTTTTCTTGTTAATTAGTTTAAATAGTAGCTTTTGGGTTAGTTGATTAGCAACTAATTCCGCCCACTCTCTCAAAACCCGAGATTTTTACTTGCTTTTCATAAAATATAAAAATACAAAAAGAATCATCCTTCACCTTTAGACCTAGTTAGATTAATTTCAATCCTAACGACACTATTCCTAGCTGAACGATCAATCCCCCAGTACTTGTCACTATACTATACTACAACGATCAGGTACACTGCCTGGTGGGGGTTGTAAGCTTCTCGAGATCCCTCGAGAGGTAAAGCCTGTTGCGATTCCCACGCATCAAGTTTTTGGCGCCGCAGCCCGGGGAATAGTTATTGTTTAGGTTGAATTTGATTTTTATTAGGTCTACTCATTAGATTCTTTTTTAGTGATATTTTTATTTTCTTTTTTATTAGCTTTCTTGTAGTCTATCTTTTTCTTTGTGCCCTTTGTTTGTGAAACCATTTTCATTTGTCTCCATGGCGGATGAAATTTCATTTAGATCATTAACTATAGAGGAACAATTAGTTTACTCGGATAGATTTGCCTCCTGTTGTTCCAATGAATTTTTAAGTGATCTTACATATATACAAGAGGAGATGGGTGTAAAGTTAGATAGGTTTGATGAATTTTATGCATGTGTGTTTTCTATTAGACGATCATTATCAGGATCAATTCCTTTTAGTGAAACCCTTTGGATGAATTTTGAGAAAAGCTTCCTAACCATTACCCATAAGTTCAACGAATTGGTGGATTCGTATGAGCGAGATGGCCTAATTTCTAAGAACATGAACTTAGAAGTAAACCAAGATTATGATATGGTTAGTGTTGAACTACCTAGTTGCATGAGCGGGATAGATTTCACCAAAACATACAACACACATGAGGTTAGAGTTGAGCCACCTAGTTGCATGTTATGGTTAGGTACTACAATAATACAAGATGAACACATAGGTGATATTGATGTGATGGAAGAGATAGTAGAAAACCCAAGCCCACTAAGTACCCCACAAGTCCTACCATCATTTGAGGCATACACACCGCCCGTGACTTACCCGGAAGAAGTAGAAGAAACTTTAGGAATTCCTATGGAGGTAGAACCCTTGGATCAGGCACCACTTAAGGATATAGGTTTGAACACTTGTAGTGATAACCTTACTCCTAGTTCTAGGGAATTTCCTAGTGTTGATGAACCGGAACCTCAACCTTTACACAACTTCCCATCCTTAGATTTATTTCTAGGAGACAAAAGAGGAACCGACCCACCCATCAACCAATATTATCCGGGTAGTTTTAGGATGAAGGAAGCCATTCACTCACCCCCTTCACCTCACGTGGCATATTCACACCCTAAGGGTGTGTATCGCTACTTTCACCCACACTTAATCCCAAGTGTAGGGAGAACCTCCCCTATTTCCATTAAATAAGGGTAGAGTCAGGCTCGTGACTCGAACAAAAACAAGCGCTTCTTGGGAGGCAACCCATGTTTTGTGTGTTTTTATTTGTTTGTTTGATTTTATTTGTTTCCGTATGCATGTTTTATTTTTATTGTTTGTGGCTCATGTTTCAAAGTAAATTGTGAAAATGCTTTATTTTGTTTTTAACTTCGTCTTAATTGCATATAAAAGTATTTTGCAAAAGATAAGTGTAAGGGAGATCCAAATTTGTTTATAAGAACGAAATTGAGCATGAACCACAACAATATTAAATGGACATGTGTATCAGTACTTGTTAGAGTCAAATGCTTGTATCGAGTCGTAATGATGTTTTGCAGGATTTTCCAGGAAGTAGGACGAAGTTTTTCCAGAAATTTTCCGGAAACTTAACATAAAGATTTCTGCAGGTCACTTCTGACGGCGTCATGAGTTTACTCTTGACGGCGTCACGTGTAAAAATCTAGAAATTTTACCAGTTTTGTTTTTCTAACGGAGTCTTAAAGTTTTTGTTGATTCTTTAGTTTTATAAACTCCAGAAAATCTGCAAACATTCATTCCACAAGCATTATATCTTTAATTGTTTTGTTTCTATTCCTAAGTCTGGAATTACATCTAGTTGTGAGTTATCTTTGTTCGGGTTGATGCTTTGGGTTTTTGTTTGTTTTCTCAGTATTTACAGGTTATTTATGACAAGAAGATGATTTATATTCTGGAAGGGAAGCTTTGATTGTTCATTTTCTTGGAGGAAGATTTAACCTGGCCAACCTATAATCCATACCGAGCGAATCAGGGGAGTATTTGATTTCATTCTCTTTACTTCTTAACTTTTACATTCTTTACTTGAACATTGGGGACAATGTTCATCCTAAGTGTAAGGGGAGGGTAAAAAGATGATACCTTACATATGCACTTTCGCTTGAGTTTGTTTTGTTTGATAGTAGATGTGTAATAAAACTATGAGAAATACTTGTTAGTGTAATTTTAGCGCCAAATTTAAATTTTTTTTACAACATTTAGGAGTGAAACTTTAGCCATAGCAAGCGTCTCATGGATAGGAGGTTTTATGACTAGCACATAACCGTATATTCAAAAAAATTTTCCACCCAAATATGTGAGGTTCGCCTTTAGATTTGATAGGAAAAGCATTTATTATTGGTGCTTATGAGTGTACCGGTAGCATTTAGATTCTAGAACTTGCGTTAGTGATGCATCCCGAGACCGCTAGTGAGACTACATTCGTGTGGTAGGATTTACTACATGATAAGAGGCATTAGGATCACCCTTGTGTTAAACCCGTATTATAATTACTTGACCATTTAAGTCATATTACTTGGCTAGTTAAGTCAACTAATTTTTCCCACACCCTTAGCGTTGTACTCATTTTTAGTACACGATACCCCTAGTACACCCCTCCGAGCCTATCTTTTCATTTCTAACTTTAAGCATTTTACTTAAAGGAAGAATTTGTTACACCCCACTTAAATGTACACCCAAATCGCCTTAGCCTTCCGTGTATGCGCTCATTTTTAGTGCATTATTGTTATTTGTTAAACCTTAAGTTAACTTTCTAATTGATTACATGGTTGCTAAGTCGAGTCATATCCTTGTACATATTGTTTTGGGACGATTCGGACTCATGGGTAAGTACTTATTTTATGGAGAAATGGGGAAGAACATCACTTATTACCCCCATATGTGCGTTAATCTTAAAAGTGCTCTAAGTGTTTTGATTTTCTTAATTCGAGTCATTAGAATAAGTTTAATGTAAAGTATGTAAAAATTCAAGTGTAAGGGGAATGCTCAAATCCCTATGATGTATTATTTTGGATGGTAGGGTAAGAGTGTATGTCTAAAAAAAAAAAAAATCGAAAAAATTAGGAAAAAGAAAAAAAAAATAGAAAAGAAAAAGAGAAAAACCATACGGACTACCATCCCGTTTCATTCTATGTTTATTTTATGATTTTGTTATTTTTCATTTGTTAGCTTAAGTCGAGTCTAGTCTTGGCTTAGCAACGCCATCTTGTACATGTAATTAACCAAGATTGTTAACTCGCCACCAGTAAAACTTCCTTTATCCAACAAAACCGTGTAATTCATATCCCTATACCTAACGTTACAACCCTTTAAAAGACCTCTTTGATAGTTTATCCTAGGTGCTTACGCCATGTGGTGGAGGTTTGATCCTTTCCCAAGCCTATGGTAATCTATTTTGCTATGACAGGTAGTGAAAGATATCTTCCATTTCCATAATGTTATATTACTTTATTACACCCGAGAGATGTGAGTATCTAAACACTATTTGTGAGATGCTTGTGTATGACCTCCGTGCTTGTCTATTGGTCTTTAGTGGAACGATTATTTGTTGTAATTACTTTTATATTAGTGTTAAATGACCCCTAACTTGTCTTTTGAGTAGAATAAAAGCTCATTTGCTTGAGGACAAGCAAATCTCAAGTGTAAGGGTATATGATGAGGCGAAAAATGATCCGTTTTTAGGGGGTCATTTAAGCCCGAATCCGACTTTATTTGATCAAATATTGCCCTAAATCGTTCCTTTTGTGATTTTAGGTACTTGGAGAGTGAATTCTGGAAAAGAAGCCATTTTGGACGTTTTTGGAGCATAAAAGTGAAGAAAACGGCAAAGTATCAATTTTCCATGCTGGAAGCACTAGGTGACGGCTTCAAGAGTTACACCCTGACGGCGTCAGATAGCAAGAATAAAATACCGTGGTTGATGACGGCGTCACCAAGGCCGTCACGTGTAAACTTGTCAAAACTTGCGCGCGGAGTAGCTGATATTGTTTTGGTCATAACTTTTGCATACGAACTCGGATTTAGGTGATTCAAAAGCCCACGCGAAGAGGACGAAGAGATCTACAATTTGGTGAAAAAATGCTCTTGACGGCGTCAAGAGTACGGGCTGACGCCGTCACGAAGGGCCGACAGAAAACATGCCTATAAATATAACTTCATAACTTCACTTTTTGTAAGCCCTAAACCCTATAGTCGATTCCTGGGTTTAGGTGGGTGTTTTTCCAGCAACTTAGAGGGTTTCAATCACTCCATAAACATCATGTATTGGTTTGATGATTCTATCATAATTATATTTTCCATTATCATTGTTGTTTGCTCTTCTTTGATGATGATTTGCTAATTCACCTTGTGTCTACTTATGATTATGTGAAACTTGTATATAATTGATTAGATCTCATTGATTTCTTGTTGATGTTGTGTCTATCTCCATCAATTAAGGTGTGTCAACTTCAATAGATCTAGTTGGTTTAGTTTATAATCCTTGTTTCCTATTGATTCTTGTTTTGATTGAATGATTTATATGTTAGGCTTAAGAAAACTGGCAGATCTCCAAATGGTAACATGCTTGAACGTCTTAAGAAACATGAACCGAGGCGTACTAGGTCTTTATTGGTTGTATTTAATGCATGAGCCACTGTTTACAATCCCTATAGTTGTGCTGGGCATGGTGTAGGAGGAGATAAGAGCTCATAGAATTGGGGAGTTATGTATGCCACCCCATGAATGGTATTAAGGAATACAACCCGTCAATTAAAACAAGGTTACAATTCAATAGGTAGGATTGGATAGCTAGCAAGGAGTAACATATCATGGGTAGACATGCTTCACTTATCTTGTAGAACCCTAGTTTACTTTTCTTGTTAATTAGTTTAAATAGTAGCTTTTGGGTTAGTTGATTAGCAACTAATTCCGCCCACTCTCTCAAAACCCGAGATTTTTACTTGCTTTTCATAAAATATAAAAATACAAAAAGAATCATCCTTCACCTTTAGACCTAGTTAGATTAATTTCAATCCTAACGACACTATTCCTAGCTGAACGATCAATCCCCCGGTACTTGTCACTATACTATACTACAACGATCAGGTACACTGCCTGGTGGGGGTTGTAAGCTTCTCGAGATCCCTCGAGAGGTAAAGCCTGTTGCGATTCCCACGCATCAACTTCATTCCGAAGATCCAAACCAACACCTTAAGGACTTCCTCAAAATCGTAGATTCCATAGACCTAGGTGTTGAAACTAGAGAGACTACCCGTTTACGCCTATTCCAATTCTCTCTACGGGATCAAGCTAGTCAATGGCTTGAGCGTTTACCCGCGGGATCCATCACCACATGGGATGATCTCACCACTCGTTTCCTTGCTCAATTTTTCCCACCGGGGAGAACTACTAAGCTTAGGAATGACATCTTGATGTTCCAACAACGTCAAAATGAATCTCTTTATGAAGCATGGACTCGTTTCAAGGACTTACTCCAAAAAGTCCCTCATCATGGCATAGATCTTTGGCTCCAAGTCCAAATCTTCTATGACCATATCAACATCTCCACGAGGCGAACCATTGACCAATCGGCCGGTGGTAAGCTACGTGATCTTAGTGTGGAACAATCATGGGAACTCATAGAAGATCTTGCTCTCTATGACAACGAAAGTTGGAATGATCCCCGTGATTTGAACAAAACGGTCAAGGCAATATCTTTGCCTTCGAACAATTCAAGCACTCCCGACCGTAGGATCATGGAACTTGAGGACCAAGTCAAGTTTCTCATGAAATCTTACGAAGCTCCGAAGCATTCAAGCCAAGTGAACAAAATCACTTCTTCATGCGAATTATGTAGTGGTCCCCATGACACTCGTGATTGTGTGGAACTCCCCGGAACAGCTTTTGCGGACTACGCATCCACGCGTACCGACGAAGCGGGAGATAAGTGGTACACTTTCAAGCCCGAGCCAAACACATACGGTGATTCATACAACCCCTCATGGAAAAATCACCCAAACCTTAGGTGGAAACAAAATCAACCCAATTCTTCCAATCCGCCTAATCGTTACCAATCAAACGGTCCACCATCCAACCGTACTTTCAACAACAATCCTTCTAACAACTATGGTAGTACCAACAATCTTGAAGGATTGATGTCAAAATTCATGGCATCTCAAGAAGCCCGCATAGCTAGGTTCGAAAATGAATTCAACCAACAACAAACGGAGATGACCAACAAGATTGACAACTTGTTGAAAGCCCTCAACAACCAAACATTAATCACACCTAGGAAGGACACTAGGGACACCAATAGTGGAATCCAAATTAAGGACCCCTCATCATCCAAACATGTCCACTTTGTCAATTTTGTCATCATTAAGCCAATAGATAAGGAGATAGAGGAGAGTGACAAGGATGAAGTTAGAGTAGAAGCCGATAGTAAGGATGAGAGTAGGGAAGTTGAGGTTAATAAGGATGAGGAATTGGAGGAGCTAGAACCTATAGAGGAATACTTTAATAAGTTGCCAACCGAGGAAGAACGGGAATACCAAAAGGATTTATTCGATAGTCCTGAGAAAACATATATCTTTGGCGACCCCCTGATCAAAATGGGCGACCCCTCTAACATTAACATCCCATGTAACATCGGGCACATGCATATATGGAAAGCTTACATCGACCTTAGATCCCCCGTGAACATCATGACTAGAACCTATTACAATTGGGTGATGAAGAAGCAACTCAATTTTAGGATGATGCCCGGTAAAAATTGGATAAGTAATTTTGCAGGAAGAGTTAAGGGAGTACATGTGATTATAGGGAATCTCACCTATGAGATTGATTTTATGATAGTGGAAGACACTTGTCCGGTGATAGATGCTTGCCTAAGCCAAATAATATTCGGGAAACCATTTGTTGAGGCCACCAGGATGAGTTATGATCCGACTTTTGGGATAGTTAGGTTCAAGAAAGAGAATGATGAGGTTGCTTATCAAATGCCCTACAAGATCGAACAATACCGCCTTCTCTCTAATTTCGAAAAGGAACATAAGCAAGCGGCTTATTATAGGAATGAGGAGGATAGACGTAGAGGAGTAGAGTATGTTAGAAATAGGATGCTTGGTTTCTATAAAGAGTGCTTGCAACTAGGTCCGGAATACAAAACTGGTTTAGAAGACGACCTAGATAGTGGAACCAATGATGAAGTCACGTAATAGCCCATGACTTTGAGTCTAGCTACAAGACTCGTAAATAAAGAAAAGCGCTTCTTGGGAGGCAACCCATGTTTTGTGTGATTTTATTTGATTGATAGTTATTTGCTTCCGTATGCATGTTTTATTTTTATTGTTGGTTGATCATGTTTCTCAATTAAAATGTGGAAATACTTTATTATGTTGTTTGGCCTAGTCTTAACTTCAACCAAAAGGTATTTTTGCAAAAGATAAGTGTAAGGGGAAACCCCAAATATGTTTTTAAGAAACGAACCGATCATGATTCTCCACAATATTAAATGAACATGTATATTCATATTTGTTAGAGTCAAATGCTTGTATTGAGTCGTAATGAAATTTTGCAGGATTTTCCAGGAAGTAGGACAAAGTTTTTCCAGAAATTTTCCGGAAACTTAACATAAGAATTTCTGCAGGTCCATTCTGACGGCGTCAGAGTATTACTCTTGACGACGTCAGGAGTTAAAAATCTGGAAATTTTACCGGTTTTGTTTTTCTAACGGAGTCTTATGGTTTTTGTGAATTATTAAGTTTTATAATCTCCAGGAAATCTGCAAACTTCATTCCACAAGCATTATATCTTACTTTGTTTTCTAGGATTTAGTAACTTATATAGGATGCCACCGATTTTACGCGAGGTTGCCTTGTCTATTGTTGTCAGGATTTACAGGTTATTTATGACAAGAAGATGATTTATATTCTGGAAGGGAAGCTTTGATTGTTCATTTTCTTGGAGGAAGATTTAACCTGGCCAACCTATAATCCATACCGAGCGAATCAGGGGAGTATTTGATTTCATTCTCTTTACTTTTTCACTTTTACATTCTTTACTTGAACATTGGGGACAATGTTCATCTTAAGTGTAAGGGGAGGGTAAAAAGATGATACCTTACATATGCACTTTCGCTTGAGTTTGTTTTGTTTGATAGTAGATGTGTAATAAAACTATGAGAAATACTTGTTAGTGCAATTTTAGCGCCAAATTTAAATTTTTTTACAACATTTAGGAGTGAAACTTTAGCCATAGCAAGCGTCTCATGGATAGGAGGTTGTATGACTAGCACATAACCGTATATTCAGAAAAATTTTCCACCCAAAAATGTGAGGTTCGCCTGTAGATTTGATAGGAAAAGCATTCATTATTGGTGCTTATGAGTGTACCGGTAGCATTTAGATTCTAGAACTTGCGTTAGTGATGCATCCCGAGACCGCTAGTGAGACTATATTCGTGTGGTAGGATTTACTACATGATAAGAGGCATTAGGATCACCCTTGTGTTAAACCCGTATCATAATTACTTGACCATTTAAGTCATATTACTTGGCTAGTTAAGTCAACTAATTTTTCCCACACCCTTAGCGTTGTACTCATTTTTAGTACACGAAACCCCTAGTACACCCCTCCGAGCCTATCTTTTCGTTTCTAACTTTAAGCATCTTACTTAAAGGAAGAATTTGTTACACCCCACTTAAATGTACACCCAAATCGCCTTAGCCTTCCGTGTATGCGCTCATTTTTAGTGCATTATTGTTATTTGTTAAACCCTAAGTTAACTTTCTAATTGATTACATGGTTGCTAAGTCGAGTCATATCCTTGTACATATTGTTTTGGGACGATTGGGATTCATGGGTAAGTACTTATTTTATGGAGTAATGGGGAAGAACATAATATTATTACCCCCATATATACGTTAATCTTAAAAGTGCTCCAAGTGTTTTGATTTTCTTAATTCAAGTCATTAGAATAATTTAATGTAAAGTATGTAAAGATTCAAGTGTAAGGGGAATTCTCATCCCCTATGATGTATTATTTTGGATGGTAGGGTAAGAGTGTATGCAAAAAAAAAGAAAAAAAATCGAAAAAAAATTAAAAAAAAAAGAAAGAAAGAAAAAGAAAAAAAAATAGAAAAAGAAAAAAAAAAGAAAAAAACATACGGACTACCATCCCATTTTTATTCTATGTTCATTTTATGTTTTTGTTATTTTTCATTTGTTAGCTTAAGTCGAGTCTAGTCTTGGCTTAGCAACGCCATCTTGTACATGTAATTAACCAAGATTGTTAACTCGCCACCAGTAAAACTTCCTTTATCCAACAAAACCGTGTAATTCATATCCCTATACCTAACGTTACAACCCTTTAAAAGACCTCTTTGATAGTTTATCCTAGGTGCTTACGCCATGTGGTGGAGGTTTGATCCTTTCCCAAGCCTATGGTAATCTATTTTGCTATGATAGGTAGTGAGGGATATCTTCCATTTCCATAATGTTATATTACTTTATTACACCCGAGAGATGTGAGTATCTAAACACTATTTGTGAGGTGCTTGTATATGACCTCCGTGCTTGTCTATTGGTCTTTGGTGGAACGATTATTTGTTGTAATTACTTTTATATTAGTGTGAAATGACCCCTAACTTGTCTTTTGAGTAGAATAAAAGCTCATTTGCTTGAGGACAAGCAAATCTCAAGTGTAAGGGTATATGATGAGGCGAAAAATGATCCATTTTTAGGGGGTCATTTAAGCCCGAATCCGACTTTATTTGATCAAATATTGCCCTAAATCGTTCCTTTTGTGATTTTAGGTGTTTGGAGAGTGAATTCTGGAAAAGAAGCCATTTTGGACGTTTTTGGAGCATAAAAGTGAAGAAAATGGCAAAGTATCAATTTTCCATGCTGAAGACACAAGGTGACGGCGTCAAGAGTTATACCCTGACGGCGTCAGACATCAAGAATAAAACACCGTAGTTGATGACGGCGTCAAAAGTCATCCTGACGGCGTCAAAGTACAAAGAATAAAATACCGTGGTTGGTGACGGCGTCACATAGGCCGTCATAAGTAGATCAAGGCCGTCCGAGGAAGTATTTGGCGGCGAGGTGACGGCGTCACATGGTTGTCTTGACGCCGTCAGCCCAGTTTTCCTATATATAGTTTTCTAGTTTTTTCATTAAGAGAGAGAAGTTTTGGTGAAACCCTAAAGACGAATTTCGTGTATCTTTTACAGGTTTTTCAAGGGTTCGAAACCCTTGATACCTTGCATTGTAATTGAGATAAGTGTTCTTCTAATTCAATCAATATGTCTATGTGTTGGTTGTTTATATCTTGTTCTTGTCTCAATTCCATTATGCTAGGCTAGATCTCTTTTGTGTTTGCTTAGATCTAATGAAACCTAGATGTTGATTATGTGTTGATTACTTGTCTATTCTTGTCTTGGATGAATGATTTTATATGTTAGGCTTAAGAAAACTGGCAGATCTCCAAATGGTAACATGCTTGAACGTCTTAAGAAACATGAACCGAGGCGTACTAGGTCTTTATTGGTTGTATTTAATGCATGAGCCACTGTTTACAATCCCTATAGTTGTGCTGGGTCATGGTGTAGGAGGAGATAAGAGCTCATAGAGTTGGGGAGTTATGTATGCCACCCCACGAATGGTATTAAGGAATACAATCCGTCATCCATACAAGTATAACAAGTAATTAACGTGTAAAAGATATCTAGGGAGTAGTGAAGTCTAAGTAAACACAATTTCTCCAATTACTGCTCACAAACTTAGTATAAATTAGTTTAATTTCATTTTCAGTATTTTATTTTGATTATATCTTAGCTTTGGGTTAGTTTAATAGCAACTAATTCCGCCCACTCTTCCAAAACCCGAGATTTTACTTGCTTTCATAAAAATATAAAAATACAAAAATAATCATCCCTCACCTTTAGAACTATTAATTAGGTTTTCTAATCCTAGCGACACTATTCCTAAGCTGAACGATCAATCCCCCGGTACTTGTCACTATACTATACTACAACGATCAGGTACACTGCCTGGTGGGGGTTGTAAGCTTCTCGAGATCCCTCGAGAGGTAAAGCCTGTTGCGATTCCCACGCATCACTGATTCCAAGCTTCCAGTGACTTTTTGGGCTGAAGCAGTTAACACTGCTTGTTACATTCAAAATAGAGTTTTTGTGGTCAAAACAAAGAACAAGACACCTTATGAGTTGTTCAGAGGAAGACCTCCTACTTTGGAGTTTATGAGGCCATTTGGGTGTCATGTTACTATTCTCAATACCATTGATCATCTGGGCAAATTTGAAGAAAAGTCAGATGAAGGCTTCTTTGTTGGATACTCTATGGTTAGCAAGGCTTTTAGAGTCTATAACTTAAGAACAAAGAAGATTGAAGAGAACTTGCATGTTCAGTTTCTTGAGAATAAAGCAAACATGGCAGGTTCAGGTCCAGATTGGCTATTTGATCTTGAAACATTATCAAATACAATGAATTATGTTCCTCTCACTTCAAGTACTGGTGACAAAGATCTTGAAGATTCAGAAGAATTCATTGATGAAGATGAAGCTTGCAAAGATGATGAAGATCAAATTGTTATGCTACTTTGGGACTTTGGTGATAATTCTGAAAAACCAAGTGATGCAGATGGTGTGAATAAAGAAATTCCTGCTAGCAGTGGAAACTCAATTCCCACTGCTACACCAGAAGTTTCCACTGTCAGTCCAAATGTGGATAATACTTCTCAGGAATCACCAAGTGATGATGTAGAGATCTCAAACATGCCTACAACATATGATATTCCTAGCACATCACAGTCTACCATTCACAAAGTGCATCCACTTGACAATGTTATTGGTGAACTTCAATCAGGTGTGAAGACTAGAAGACAGACAAAGAAAGATGACATTCATGGGTTCATAAGTAAAGTGTATGAGTCCAAGAAACATAGCCAGAAGAATGAGTGTTTGTTTTTCTGCTTTCTCTCACAAATGGAGCCTAAGAATGTATATATGGCTCTAGGAGAATCTAGTTGGGTTGAAGCTATGCAAGAAGAGTTGTTGCAGTTTAAACTTCAAAAGGTTTGGGTTCTTTGTGATTTGCCTGATGGTATGAAAGTGATTGGTACTAAATGGGTGTTCAGGAATAAGAAAGATGAAAGAGGTATTGTCATCAGGAACAAAGCTAGATTAGTTGCTCAAGGATACACTCAAGAGGAGGGTATTGATTATGAAGAAGTTTTTGCTCCTGTTGCAAGGATTGAGGCTATTAGACTATTTCTAGCCTATGCATCATTTATGGGCTTTACTGTCTATCAAATGGATGTTAAGAGTGCCTTTCTGTATGGTACTATTGATGAGGAGGTATATGTTGCTCAACCTCCAGGCTTTAAAGATCCACATCACCCCAATAAAGTTTATAAAGTAGTCAAGGCTCTTTATGGTCTACATCAGGCTCCTAGGAAGTGGTATGAAACCTTAGCTACTTATTTATTGAATAATGGGTTTCATAGGGGCAAGATTGATCAAACTTTGTTCATCAAGAAAGACAAGGGTGATATTCTACTTGTGCAAGTATATGTTGATGATATTATCTTTGGATCTACTAAACAAGAGATGTGCAAAGAGTTTGAGAAGCTGATGAAAGATGAATTTCAGATGAGTTCTATGGGGGAACTCACATTCTTTTTGGGGCTGCAAGTACAATAGAGTAAAGAAGGCATCTTTATCAGTCAAGACAAGTATGTGGCTGAGATAATTAAGAAGTTCAAGTTCACTGATGCAAAATCTTCTAATACCCCTGCTGACAAGACCACTCACTTATTGTTAAAGAATGCTAGTGGTGTAAATGTTGATGTCCATACTTACAGGTCAATGATTGGCTCTTTGATGTATCTCACTTCATCAAGGCCAGACATTATGTTTGCTGTGTGTGCCTGTGCAAGATTTCAGGTGACTCCTGTTGGGATCATACTTTAGTATTTAGTCAAGTCTCAGTCATTACATTTTGTAATAGGTTGCTTAAGTATTATTTATCATTATTGTTTAAAGTTAATGGGCAACATGTAAAAGCCCATAAGGCCTTAAAGCCCACGAAATTAAGGATAAGGGAGGAAGGGAGTGTTGCCCTAACTCCTCCCTTATAAATAGAAGGCTTATGTAAACATTTCTTTTGTTGGTTATTTGATTATCTTAAGGAAACTCTTGCACTTTCACCTTTCATATTGTCTCATAATCAACCAATCTCTTTTCTCATCTTATTTCTTTCATAATCATACTTGTGTTCACTAAATGGTGACCTAACAAGTGGTATCATTCGCCTACTAGAAGTTTGAAGTGTGTTTCTTTGATTTACGTGGGGTTTGGTGCTTATTTCTTCATCTTTTTGCATTTTTCTTTGTTTCTTTCACTCAAATCTTGAAGCTTGGACAAGTTTCAAGGTTGATATAGTGATTTGAAGCTTAGTTGTTGCATAAAGTTGTGATTTTTAAGGTTTTTTTTAAGGTTTTATAGCTTCTTTGATATTGGAAAACTAGTTTTTGGTAGCTAAATCTTATAAAGTTAAGGTTTTCTAAGTATTGGTGAAGTTATTTGATCAAAAGTACCTTATTTCTAAGCATTTTTTTCGTCAAAAAGTCATTTTTTGGATGAACAGTACGTTTTACGCGTAAGTTGGTCGAAAAAAGTACTATTTCCAGCTGTCTACAGTGTTTTTTGGTCGGTTTACGCTTAAGTTTTGGTCTAAACCCTTTTCTTATGCGTAAAATAGGTCTAAACCCTTTTCTTACGCGTAAAATAGGTCTAAACCCTTTTCTTACGCGTAAAATAGGTTAAAACCCTGATCCTACGCGTAACTTGCTCATCTACACCATAAACCTACGCTTAAGTCAGATCCTACGCGTAAGTCTGATTTACGCGTAATTTGCCAGAGTTTACGCGTAAGCTTCATCAACGATCTTCTCCTCGTGTAACGGTGACTCAGTACTTCCCTAGCTTGGATAAGTTAGTGGAATACTTCGACTACGGACATCTTTCAAGCTTGGATAAGTTTGAAAGATTTGTTTGGTTGTTTAAACCTTACGCATAAGTCTAAACTTACGCATAAGCCTAAGCTTACGCGTAAAGAGAAAACTTACGCATAAACTATTAGTTTACGCATAACCTACTCTTTAAGCATAACCTAAAGTTTACGCGTAAGATTAAGTTACGCGTAAGAATTGAACTTACCCCAAGGATTTTGCAACTTACTCAAAGGAACGTGCATTTCAATCTTCTACAAAGATCCATTTCTACACAAGTGTTCTAAGATGTCTCAACCACCTAATCACTACTTCCCTCATGTTCAGCAACATCCACCTCAGCAACAACAACCTCAACAGTATCAGCAACAACAATACCTTCCACACCAAATGAATCAACAACCTTCTCAAAGACAAACATACAATCCACTACATCATTACCTAATGATGCAACAACATCAGATCATTCCTCAACAACAACCATATCAAGTGCCACAACAAAACACTCAGTTTTCCTCCAAACAACCTCACTGGTTTGACAGAATGTGTGAAGTTATTACAACTCAACAATCCCGACATGAGGCAGGATCACTTGAGACACCACCAATGCTAACACCTGGTAACTATGTACAATGGTCAAGTCGATTCCTACGATTTCTTGAACTAAAGAAACCTCATGGGCAATTCTTGAAGCAAGTGATACTTGAAGGACCATTTGAGTGGCCAACAAGATTTGAAGCTGGTGATCCAAATGCTGATCCTCCACGTCCTCCTGGTGATAGACCTCTTCCAGAATCTGCACTCACTGAAGAACAGAAACTACATCGTGAAGCTGATCAGTATGCAATGGCTTATATACTTCAAGGTATACCTAATCCAATCTATCGAAGTGTCGATGCTCAGAAAACAGCCAAAGCTATGTGGGAACACGTTCATCTCCTTATGGAAGGAACTCAATTGAACAAAGATGACATGGAATCCAAGCTATACATGGAATACACTGACATCACAATTGAACCTGGAGAGTCACTTGAATCCTACTATCATCGTTTCACAAATGTGGTCAATGATCTGGAACGTCACAAAATCACAGTACCAAGGATCGCTGTGAACTCCAAATTTGTTGGTAGTCTTGGCCCTGATTGGCATAAATATGTGACATTTGTTCGTCAAACGAAGAATCTTCATGATGCTCCATATGGTTTGTTGTATGATTTTCTTAAACACCATGAACCTGAAGTGGAAAAAGATCGAGCTCTACGAGGAGGATACATACCCACATCAACACCAAATTCTTTGGCTCTCGTAGCTCAATCTCAATATGCTCCACCACCAATGTCAAATCATGCATATGTTCAAGAGCAAAACTACTTCGGGTATCCACAATCTTCCACCTCGAACCAAATGGTCCCTTATGATTCAGCTCCACAGAATTCTTCTACTCAACTTGTTCCGTCAAACAACAATGATGTTGCGTACTACTCCAACTCCAATGATGATGACGATGATGACTTTAATACGTTGAATCAGGGACTTGCTCTAATTGCTCGTGCTTTCAGCAAATTATCCAACAAAACAAACAACCGTCAACGTTCATCTTCTAACACAAGGAATCAAGCTGTTGTCAATGATAGAAGAGTGGAAATTCAGAATCGCAACTATGGTCGATCTGGTTCAGGAAGTTCTTCAGGAAATTATGGGAATGGTCAGAGGTTTAGTAACAATGAAGGGTTCAGGAACAACTCAGGATTTTTTCAACAAAGGTCTGAACCAGTTGTAACAAGGAACTCCAACTCAGGGAATGCAGTGTGGTGTTATAACTGTAATGAACAAGGTCATATTGCGACTGCATGTCTTAAACCGCGAACTCGGGGTAGTAAGTTTCACAAGCAGGCATTACTCATGGCTCTTCAAGATGAAAAGGATGGACATTTCCCTGAACAAGACAACAACTTCATGGCAAATGTACACAATGATGATGACATGGAAGATCTGGAAGCTAATGCAGCTATAATGCTTATGGCCAACATGCAGGAACTTAAGCTCAATGATTCAGGTCCAGTGTATGACACTGACGGCTTGTCTCAGGTACATGACTTCAATGCATGCTTTATAAATGATATTATCTCACCCTCTGCTTCTGAATCAGATATGGTGCAAGTTGTTCCATCTAAATCATCTTCATCCTCTCAAACAGATGAACAAATAAGCACAGTTGTCATATTTGATGATGACACAGTTGTCTCATTTGATGATCCTATTGAGAATGATAAATATGATCAGTTAGAACAACATGAACCATCATTTGATCCAGACCCTGACCTCATAATGTTATCTAAACAACTGAATGCTCAACAATTGCTAATTGCAAAATGCAACGAGAAAAACAAAGTTTTAAAAGAAACAAATGCAGCACTTGCAAGAGACATTGAGTGTTATAAAATTCAGCTTTCTAATCAGGAAGAAAAGATTAAACACACTAAAAGTTATGAAAAAGCTTTTCAAGATTCTTACAACAAAGAACAAGATCTTCAACGCAAAATGCAAGATTTAATTGAGTCAAACGGAAAGTTGATTTCAAAACTTGAAAGTGAGAAGTGTGAATTGAAAAAACAAGTTGAATGTCTTCAAACTGAACTTTCAAAAACAGAAACAGAATTGTCAAGTTGTAAAAAGGATTTTTATGAACATAAAATACGGAAAAGGAAGTACATAGATAACTTACTCGGTGATATTGTTGATCTTGAAAAACAACTCAAAGAATTTCGTCACATTGTTTACAAACACGGGAACTCTGTCACAACAATTCAGAAATTTACTTTAAAACCGAGACCCGATACAGGATTTGCACTTGGTGATTACAATTCAATGTTTCTTCACACGGCATTCAAAGAAATTCCAAAAATTTACAGTATGGATTATTTTCTTGATAATACGATTGTGCGTGCTGTTGTTTTTGATACTAAGGAAGAAGAAGAACTTGAAGAAGAGAGTCGATCTAAAATGAGTCATGTTCAATATTGGACACCATATGACTATTCAAAAGCTCCTCCAATTTCAAAATCTTTTGTTACTCAACAGGAATTACCTGAGAAATCATGGTTTATCGAAGAGTCATATGTTTCATCTCACAATGCGGCTCCTGTCCAAACTGTAGCACAAATAAATGGTCCTTTACCATCATCCGGTGAACTTAAACCTTTACCAAAAAATTGTCGTGTCTTAAATTATTTCAAAACCTTTATGGAAGACATCGAAATTTTGGAGGAAACAATTGAACGTAATTCTGAAATAAAAATTGAAACTTTTCAATCCGCTTACGAGCGAGAAAAGAGAGATATTTTTCAAAAACAAATGAAGCCAATTGTTCAACACCTCCGTCTATGTGCTACACGTTGGGATCAGGAACTTCAAAAGGAGGTCAAAAACATGATAAACGTTTTCAACGCTACTGAAAATGAGATTTTGGTCCAAAAGCAACAAACTAGAGTTTTCAAAAATGATGCTGATCGACTCTTGGAACAAGTTCTCTGTGCTGATATTTTGTCTATTATCATGAATGATCTCTATAAATCTGGTACTTCTATGCTTGTGGATGATCTCTGTGTTGATAATAATTTGTTGAACGTGGAATTAGAGACACTTAAACATGAGAATGAAAATCTGAGAAAAAAGAATGATGATGTGACAAAACAATTTTCAAAAGAAATTTGTCAACTCAATCAACGACTTGAATGGTGTCAAGCTCAAAGTCTTAAAATGGAATTGAAAATTCAAAGTCAAAATATTTCTAACTCTTGTCAACTTTGCAAAACCAATGAGTCTCTCAAAAGTTTGTGTCTCAAATACGAGAATGAAATTGCGGATTTAAAAATTGAAAACGCCGAATGGCAACAAAACCGCGATGACATCAAATACTGCAATGGTTTACTTGAGTCTGAAATACAGGATTAAAATCACATCATCATTGATTTAAAAGAGAAAGTTAAGCTACTTCAAAAAGGAAAAATGGTAGACACCACAGTGATAGCACCAGGATTGTATAAAGTAGACAAAACAACTAAAGGAAATGTTGTTCAAACCACTAATGTTGATACCTCCACTTCTACAGGACTAGTCTCCACTAATAGCGTTAGCAGACCCAAGCGTAACAGTAAAAGGAAGCATAGGCTCTGGCAACGTAAAAGAGGATCACTAGAAGCTCAAGAAGTAGAAGACCAACTTAGGAATTTGAATAAAACTCATGTTGCATCAGATTTAGATTCTAGTCTGGCAAATTGTAATCCAAATCTACATGTAACGAATGATGAACCTTTGAATGTTTTGAATATTAATGCATCTTGTGTGTTTTGTCGTAAAAGTGTATCATGTGGTGATCATACTAAATGTATTGCTAACTCTCTACTCAATCGTCATAAGAAACATAGGACAAGCATTCCTGTTAGGCCCACTACTGCCTCAAAGTCTATCTTAGGAAAGCCGCCTTCTATGGTTTCTAAGGACGATAATGTCACCATAAGTACAGAGAACAAGTCTAGGAATCTGCCAAACACTAGTGAATTCACAATTAAGAAAGCACGTACTAGTTGGAATTGGGAGCGTTGGTTACAACACAAACCTGATTTTAAATGGATTCCTAAATTATTGAATACTTGTGTTTCTAACCAACTGGAACCCGCAGTTTCTTTGGGTTCCACCCTTACTTCTGTTCTATCCGTGTCCTCTTCTTGTGATGCAGGTGGTACAGATTGTTCTCTGGATTGTTGATAGCGGATGCACCCGACATATGACAGGCAATCTCAAACTGTTGAATAACTTTGTTTCAAAGTTCATTGGCACTGTCAGATTCGGGAATGACCATTACGCTTTAATAATGGGATATGGTGACTATATAAGTGGAAGCATCGAAATCAGCCGTGTTTACTATGTGGAAGGCCTTGGACACAACCTTTTCTCCGTTGGTCAATTCTGTGATGGGGATCTAGAAGTTGCATTTCGAGAGAAAACCTGCTTTGTTCGTGACTTACAAGGAAACGATCTTATGTCTGGCTCCCGTGGCTCCAATCTTTATACAATATCAATGTCAGATATCATAGCAACATCTCCGATATGTCTTCTCTCCAAAGCAGAATCAACTAAATCTTGGTTATGGCACAAACGTCTTTCACACTTGAATTTCAAAACTATGACTGACCTTGCTCGTTATAAACTTGTTGAGGGATTTACAAGATTCCGCTTTACCAAAGATCACTTATGTCCAGCCTGTGAACAAGGAAAAAGTACTCGTGCTCATTTTCCCAATAAACCTGAGCACAGTACGAATCATGTTCTGCAATTGCTTCATATGGATTTGTGTGGACCGATGCGTGTTCAAAGTATCAACGGTAAACGCTACATTCTTGTAATTGTGGATGATTTTTCCAGATGGACTTGGGTTTATTTTCTACGAAGTAAAGATCAAGCTCCGACAATGATCATCACCTTTCTCACTAAAATTCAAGTTCAGCTTCGCAACACAGTACGAATCGTCAGAACTGACAATGGAACTGAATTTAAGAATCAGACACTTCGGTCTTATTATGAGAAAGTGGGAATTGAACATCAAACATCTATTCCTAGAAGCCTAGAACAGAATGGAGTTGTTGAAAGACGCAACAGGACGTTAGTGGAAGCTGCTAGAACTATGTTGATTAATGCTCAATTACCAGATTACTTGTGGGCAGAAGCTGTCTCAACTGCATGCTATACTCAAAACCGTTGTATGATCACAAAACGTCATCGCAAAACACCATATCAAATTGTTCACAAAAGGAAACCGAACATCGATTACTTTCATGTTTTTGGAGCACTCTGCTATCCGAAAAATGATCGTGATGATTTAGGTAAACTTAAAGCAAAGGCTGACATCGGAGTGTTCGTTGGATATTGTGAAAATTCTAAAGGTTTTCGGATTTGGAATCGTCGTACTAGAGAAATTCAAGAAACCATTCACGCTAATTTTGATGAACTCACCCAGATGGCTTCTGAGCAACACAGCTTAGGACCCGAATTTAACCGTCTTAACTCTCCGGCATCTTCAGCTGAACCTTTGCCACTTAACCGCAAAGAATTAGAAACCTTGTTTGCTCCACTATTTGATGACACAATTGAATACCGTCCTACTGAGGTCTCACCAAATTCCGCTGCTCAACCTGATAACATTCAAGTACCAGACTCACCTCAACAAACTACAACAAGTGTTGAGAGCGACGGTCCTCCAATTGTATCACCATCTACAGCAGAACAAACTGGTTCTAACTCCCGCCATCCAGCTGAAGATCCAACACCACTATCAGTTCCACAATCCGCAGAGCATGATCCTGATGCGTTCTTTAATCTGTTTGCACCAGCTACTACAGTTCCTGATATAGCTGAGTCGTCAACACGCAACTTGGATCCTGCCAACATGCGAGATACATATCAACTACACCCTTCAACACATAAATGGACTCGTGACCATCCACTAGTTCATATTATTGGCCATCCAGATGCACCTGTTATGACAAGACAACGACTTCACACAGATGGAGAAACTTGCATATACGCACTCACAGTTTGTCATGAAGAACCCAAGAACATTAAAGATGCAATGACTTATGACAACTGGATTGAATCTATGCAAGAGGAATTTCAGCAATTCATAAGATTAGAAGTCTGGGAATTAGTTGAAAGACCTGACGAAGTCTTTGTCATTGGGTTAAAATGGATATGGAAGAATAAGCTTGATGCTGAAGGCACTGTCATACGAAACAAATCACGTCTGGTAGCGAAAGGATACTCTCAACTGGAAGGTCTAGATTTTGCTGAATCCTTTGCTCCAGTGGCTAGACATGAAGCTGTTCGGATCTTTTTGGCCTATGCTGCACACCGGAACATGGTAGTCTACCAAATGGATGTCAAAACAGCATTTCTTAATGGAGAACTCCGTGAAGAAGTTTATGTTAGCCAACCTGAAGGCTTCGTTGATCCTGAGCGTCCTAATCACGTTTACCGACTCAAAAAGGCACTCTATGGACTCAAGCAAGCCCCACGGGCGTGGTATGACAAACTATCCACTTTCTTACTGGCCAATAAATTTTCTAAAGGATCGGTGGATCCAACATTATTTACAAAAACCTACGGGGAGGACTTACTTGTTGTTCAAATATATGTCGATGACATCATTTTTGCCTCAACAAAAAGAAGTTACTCTAATGATTTTGCAAAATTAATGAAAGATAATTTTGAAATGTCCATGATGGGTGAACTTTCGTTCTTTTTAGGACTACAAGTTCATCAATCACCCCGTGGAATTTTTGTAAATCAATCCAAATATGCTCTTGAAATTTTAAAGAAACATGGAATGATGTCTTGTGATACTTATAATACACCAATGGGCTATACCACAAAACTAGATGCTGATTTACATGAGACTCCAGTTGACCCTACCAAATACCGAAGTATGATTGGGTCCCTCATGTATCTCACAGCTAGTAGACCTGATATAGTATTTGCTGTCTACATGTGCTCTCGCTATCAGTCCAGACCAACTGAAAAACATCTCAGTGAGGTCAAGCGAATCCTTCGATACATAAAGGGAACCATTAACTTGGGGATCTGGTATCCGAAGGATTCTGGCTTTGAACTAATTGCGTTTTCAGATGCTGACCATGCAGGATGTTTAGACACACGCAAAAGTACATCTGGTGGATTACAATTTCTCGGAGACAAACTTGTGTCATGGCAATCTATGAAGCAGGACTGCACTTCACTGTCGTCTACAGAATCTGAATACGTAGCCATGTCTGCTTGTTGTGCTCAAGTCATCTGGATGAGATCACAACTTAAGGACTATGGATACCTATTCAACAGGATTCCTATCTACTGTGATTCAAAGAGTGCAATTGCTATCTCCTGCAACACTGTACATCATTGCAAATCCAAACACATCGATCTCCGATATCACTTCATAAAAGAGCATGTGGAAAAGGGTACAGTTGAGCTTTATTTTGTTGGAACTGAGTACCAATTGGCGGACTTACTTACCAAATCCTTGGCACCATCCAGGTTTGCTAGTTTAGTTCACCAAATTGGTATGCGATGTTTGACTCCAGAGGATCTGGAAAAGTTTTTAAAACACAATTGATCGTCAAACATCAAAACTATCTTTGTAAATATTAAAAAAAAAAAATGCAAGTATAAACCACCTCTTTCAACACTATTTTTCTAAAATGTCTTCAATCATTTAAAACAAGTGTTGAGGGGGAGGAAAAGTAACGTTTTAATTTCTCAATAATAAAACATTTTGTCTTTTATACTTGCATTTTAACTAAAATTAATACATTTTTTAAAGTGTTGATTCAAAAGGATTTCGGGTTACTCTCCGTGACCAAAACCAATTAATTTTACTATGATCTAAGGTCGAGGGGGAGTACGACATGTTGTTCTTATCATTTCTTGGTGTTAATATACGAAAACTATATGTGATAATGTGGTTAGGACTTTGGTTTTAAAGTTTTGTTAGGTTAAGGGACTAATAATGTCAACTTGCAAAACTTGCATTAACCCTAGTCAAAACTAGTTTTGACCACACAGTTACCACCTCTGCAAAACACATTTAATTTTTTACCAACTCTATCCAATGATCCACAATCATTCTCTTGATCTATTCATCCATCTTCAAATCTGTAAGTGTGATTGTGTTTTGATCATGATTTATAACATGGGTTTTTAGTTTCATAACAATCCTACGGCTAAATCTTCCTAGATCTCTTAATTTCATTATAGAGTTATGCGTAGAATCTGGGTTTGATCTTAAGTGTGTTAGGATGAATTTTAGTTAGTGGGATTTGCTCATATGATGCTACTAAACATGTTTGTGAACTCCAATCTCACCCAGAATCATCAATTGAGTGATTTGGATATTAGGGTTCATACGTATAGATTAGGGGTTCTTGATTGTGGATGTTTTGATTATGATTGATGATAGGGATAGTGTGTATTAGTGTTAAGGATCATATCCCAGTAGTTTAATTGCATCATAAACGTGTTAGAATCATTAATCTTTGATCTAGGGTTCTTCGACACTAGCAGTTTTGCTATTAAGATTTCATGGTCATTTGTTGTTATAATTTGGACCATATGATCCTTAGGATATATATTACACTCGCCCTTGTCCAAATCATACCCAGAAACATGTTTGATTAAGGTTGTGATTAGTTGTTCATGCGTGTTTACGCGTTAAGTTGGATTTTGGCATGTTTACGCTTTAAAATGTGTGAATTAAGTGTGTTGGGTTAATTATTGATCAATGGTAATGTTTGTACACTTTCAGGAAACAAACAACTCGAATTTCAAAGGTGAATTTCTGGAAAAAGGCGTCTTTACGCGTTAAATGTTCATCCTACGCGTAAGATTGAATCTTACGCGTAAGATTCGACACGTGGACAAACTGTGTCTTGGATAAGACATAATTTACGCATAAATGAAAATCTTACGCATAAGTTCTGACCTTACGCATAAGTCTAGAACTTACGCATAAGTCATTACCTACGCATAAGTTACAATTTACGCTTAAGGGTAATCCTACGCGTAACCTCAATTTCTACGCCTAAGACTTATCTTACGCTTAAAATTGATCTTACGCATAAGATTCACTTTACGCGTAATATTCTATCTTACGCGTAGCTTTTGCACTTACGCATTATTTCTAAACTTACGCTTAAGTCAGGTTACGCGTAAAGACACCCACTTACGCGTAAACTAGTCAAAATCCAAAATTTTCTAAGTGTTGGGAAATTTTCCAAAGTGTAACTTCTTGTAAATGATAAACTTATGTTGTAACTGAATTGTTTTATGTTTCTACCAAGTAATATAACTCAAGTTTGTCATATATCAAAAGTTTTCACACACACTAAACCCCACTGATCAATGTTAAACATGCTAATCTATATGTACACATCTTAAATGAATGTCTATGCTAACATCATCAACAATTGCCATGTTTGTGTGTGCTTATGATCTATTCAGATGGCAGAACACAACGACATTCCATACGGACCAGAGCCTGAACCCATACGTGCATGGGAAGACACCTTTCCTGAGAACTACTCCAGAAAGATAGGAAAGAACAATCTGAGAGTCAACTTCAACAAAATTACATGCAATGAGTCTTCTTGCCTTGTTGCAGTAGATGCTCTTATCTATCACCCGTGCAAAGTTCTACTCACCAAATCTGCTGCAGTGGCATGCTTCTACATACATCAGTTTTGGCACACACTCCACTTGGACCTCCTTGAAGAATCCTTTACTTGTATGCTTCACATGAGACAAGTCACGGTCGACAAGGATCTTCTCCGTAGTGTTCTTGGACTTCCCGAACTTGAACCTAATGAAGAATATGACCAAGTTCCCAGTGAAGAAGAATTGATAGAATGGCTGAGAGATATTGGGTATGATGAGTCTGAAGGGGTCATAACTAGGCACTCTAAGGTCAATATCAGATTTCTTCCACAGCCTTGGAGAACTCTCTACATCATCATTGCCAAGTCACTATCTGGCAGAGACACAGGCCATGAACACCCTAAGCTCCAACATCTCAAGCTGTTCTGGGCTATTGCTAATGTCAAGAAGGTTGATTATGCCAGCATTATCTGGGAAGACATTGTGTGGCACATACAACACAAGACGACCAATATTTCATTCGTCCGTTTCACCAAACTTCTCATTGCAAGCTTCCTCCATGAATATGATGACATACCTCAAAGACTGAATGATGAGTTTCAGCACACATACAAGAATGAGGACACACTTAAGGTCATCAAGAGAATGGATACTAGTACAAGGAAACAAGGAAAGAAACTTCCTGATTGCCTTCTGACTAAGAAGGTTCAAGAATGCAATAACTACAAGTACTACCTTCAAGCTCTTGAAGCAAATAAAGTTTGGTTCTTGGACGAAGCTGTTCTACCGTCATACATGCAGAAGAAAGGCAAGAAAGGTAGCAAATCTGGCAGCTCAGAAAGTTCTACCAAGACCAAACCTAAGAAAAAGGGATCACTTAAGATCATAATTCCTGCAAAGAAACCAACTGCTGAACCTGGGTGGTTTCCCTCACCACAATCTTCTCCCAAGAAATCTGACTCCGAACGAACCGAATCTGATGAAGGTCCTCAGTATAGGGAAGCATTTGCCAATATTGAGAAAGATGAGAATCTGGAAGACATCGATTGGGATAAAGACATTGATGAATTTGCTGATAATGCCGTTTATCCTTCATACCTCAATCAAAGACCATTCACAGAGGCTCAGACAATGCTGGAAGAAGATAGGATTAGAAGGGAAAAGATGAAGGAACCTGTTACAGCTGTACAAGAACCTGAAGGCCTTTCAGTAGAAGAAGAAAATGAAAGGGCACTCAACCTTGGTCTCCTCCACAGCCGAATCGACACCTTCAATGCTGATCAACCACCACCTCCAGTGTTCTCCCAGACCACCACCGAGGCTGGCACTTCAAGCAGCATTCCTGAGTCTACCACTGGGATCCATACTGACTTAGTGGCTTATGACAATCCCTCAGTGTCTCCCACCGACATTGAAATGACTATGGGAGAGGATGAAGAAGGAGATCCCATGGATACTGATGCTCCAAGGCTTATGTCTATGGAAGAAATGGAGCTCAGAGAAAGGGCTCAGGAAGAGGAACTGAAAAGAAAACAAGAAGCAGAAGAGGCCAGGCTGGAAGAGATTGCTCAAGCCAAACTGGAAGAAACAATCAGAATGGAAGAGAGCAGGAAAGCAGAGGAGGCAGCTAAGCTGGCTGAAGAACAACTGAAAAAGGCAGAAGAAGCTGAGGCTGCCAATCTTGCTGAAGCACAAAGGAAGGCTGATGAAACAGCCAAGCTGGCTGAAGAAAAATTAAAGAAAGACGAAGAAGCCAGGCTTGCTGATGAACTGAGGCTTAAAGCCGAAGCTGAAGAACTAAGGTTGAAAGAAGCAGCAGCCAAAGTATACAAAGCTGAACAACCCGAACCAAAGAAAGGTGATGACAAAGACTCTACCACCATCATTGAATCCACACAGTCATCACCTCCTGCATCTGAATCAACACGTGACAAATCTATCAAGAAACCGAGCTCCAAAGCCTCTGCTGCATCAAAACTACTCAAGTCAGCTTTCAAGAGGGTACATGAGAAGAAGAGAAGCAAATTAGAAGATCAGGTTGCTACACTTGCAACCCAAGTTGCTGAACTGTCTAAGCTGAACTCGAACGTCAAAGAGCTACAAGATAAGGTTGATATTTTCTTAGCTAAAGACGTTACAGAGAACTTGGAAGCCGCATTAGCAGCTCAAGCACAAGATTACATGGCACAACACTTAGTTGCTGAGCTGAAAGATCTCCTGGCACCAATGAGAGAAGAACTCACCAAGTTCGCTGAGCAAGCAGTCAAGAAAGTGATCAGATCAACTACCTTCACTCTTCGTGCCGACAAGTCTACTGCTCCTCTACCAGGACTATCTCTGGATGATTTGGAAGCACAACTCTTAGAAAAGCTGGCAAACAAGTTCACCTTGACTCCTGAAGAAGCAAAAGTCCTGGAAGCACTAAAAGACAAGATGAACAAGGAGACATGCAGCACAGAGGCAGAAAAGCTGAAGCGTCAAAGAGATGACGAAGACAGGGATCCCAATTCTCAGGCTAAGAAACAAAAACAAGCCGAAGGACCCTCATCTCGAACACCGGTCATTCCCCCTACCACTACAACCTCCACACACCAACCGAAGGCATCAGGTTCTGCCCCCAAAGAACACGATCACTTCGAATACACCGGTGGTGACGACATTCCTCAAACCGATGAAGTTCCAGAACCATCAACCAAGAAGAAGAAGAAAGAAAGGAAAGGAAAACATCATCAACCCAAACCGGACACCTCATCTAAAGGAAAGGAACCCAAGAAACCCAAAACCGTCCTTCAATGGCTCGATAAAGATGAGACTGCCGAGTATTCCTGGTTTGAGAAGATGATTAATTCCCAACCACCACTGGAAGACAATCAGGAACCACAAGATGGTCGTACAGTGGAATATGCTCAATTACTTCAGCACAAGTTCAAGATGAAAAAGATGAACAAGAAAGAGCTGCGCAGAATTAAGAATGAAGCATTTAATCTTCTCAGAGATCGGTCTGCAAACTCCATCGAGCTTGAGTATCATCTGGAAAATATCGCTCGAGCCATGTCAAGCGATATTGGCTGGATTAATCCAGAATCTTTTGTCGACCCAGTCACGAAGAAGTCAGCACCTTACATCACCGACTGGTCAAAACCACTACCGATGATTGGGAGGCCCAAGGAACCTAAGATCCCATACATGTTCTTCTTCAACACCGACTTGGAATTTCTGAAACTTGGCAGTGCTAATGAGAAGAAGTACGTTACCTCACTCGCCTTTCTCCCTGTTGCTCGATATCTCAACAATGCCATCGAAGAAGAAGCTTCAGCATTATTCGTTGACAAACTTGTTGAGTATGACCGAAATGCACTTTACGGTATTCATCACTGGCCAGAAACCCGGGCACAATACTATCGTAGCAGCAGACTGAACCAGACAATGGGCGAAGTGACAAGTGATCTGAAGATTGTCTCAATTCAGTTCATCTCAACTGTCACTCACTTCGGGTACCCCTTCCTTAGCAAAATTACACTGAAAAGGCTTGATGAAAAGGAGTACGACATTTCCGAGTCAAACTTTCCACGCCTACTTCTCAATGATATCGAAGACCTGTACCTGCTCAAAGTGCAAGGAAAGCTCTGTGGTTTACCGAAAGACATACAACTTGCCTTCATCCAAGCACTCCTCATTTATATCAGGCAAATCGTAATCAGAGAACGAGTCGAAGATCTTCAATTAGGAGTGGAAAGTTACCAGAAGAAGCTCAATCTAACCAAACCAAACATGTTCGACATCCCCGACCTTCAACATCTGCCTCAGTACACCCTGATCAAGCATCCTTTCGGGTTCACCTACCGCAGCATTAATGGTCGCAAATGCTTCATGGCTTACACCGAAGTTCAGAAGTTCTGTGATGAAACGCTAAAGTTCGTCAGGGACGGCATCAAAAGCAGAGTAGATGACATTGCTTTGGGTAAATCGAAACGGTGGAATACGACAGAGGTTAGGGATGCCCGCAGATTCATATCAAGGATCGAAAACCGCTTAAGGCGTAGGGATCAGTTTCGTAGGTTGGAGAGCTATGTGGGAGGCAGACAGAAATTTCCGGTGTTGACATTTCAAAGGCCTGAATGGTAGAACATTGTAAGAATTTGATTTGATTTGTCATAATTATACTTCATATTGGCTTGTGCACGCATTACAGTGCACAACCCGAACTTGTAAAGAAAGGACCCTAAGGTACGCGTCAGTGCCTCAATCCTAATATAAGGAGCGAAGGCTTCTTATTTTTGAGTAGAATTAATCAAACATTTCTGATTTTTCATAATTCTGCTCAAAAGGACAAGTATTTCACCTCAATAAGACCTAATCACTTGTTGAGGGGGAGCACTTGTCAAACAAAATACTTTGCTCAATATCAAATGTTCGTGGTGAATCTCCCCGTAAGACTCAAAAGGCATATTTTAATCTTAAAGTTTGTCAAAAACACCATTTTGTATGCTATTTTTGAGGGGGAGAAAATGAAAAAGTGATTAAAACATACGAAGTCAAAGCTTTAAAGTTGTATCATAAGCGAGCTAGACTCAGCATTGACCCAGGAATTGACGAGATAATACAAGTTTGTAATATCGAAAGGACTTATCCTCGACGGGTAATAACATCAAGTTAGTTACTAGAGCTAGTTGTCACCTAAAAGCTGACAATGCATCTCTTTAACTAACCACGTAAGCGTGTCTCGAAAAGGATATGTCTTAGTAGAAACGTACCATCTCGAGAAACCTTCTGTGGACTTGACCAGGCCGGGTAATAACTTCAAGCTAGTCTAACTAGTGATGTAGGCGTGTCTCGAATCGGTCATGTTCACAGAAAGTGGATCAATTCAAAATGTTTGCTCCTCCCGCATGTGCAAATTTATTAAATACTTACGAGCACATGTGCAGGGGGAGCCCTTCAAAAGTGGACTCAAAACTCTCAAAGTGTTAACCAAAATATTTGATTATCACAAACACTTTGAGAGATTTTCAATCAAAGGTTTCCTGGCTACTGTTGGAGTTATAAGGTGATTAAGATAGGAATATCCGTCCTATGATCCGCCAGAGCCGGAGGGATCTACCCAAGGACATCTCCCATAGTTAGAATTAGAAGTCCTTAGGTATGATACGAAAAAAGGAGAAATGAATGAAAGGGAAAGAAGGAGTTGAAGAATTAAAAAGAAAAGCAAAAGAAAAGGGTGAAAAGAAATAGCCCTCCATATGTTCAACCTTAGGGCAGACACCGGGTTCAATACATATGCTACTGGCTGTTGCAAAAGACAACACCGGTATTGAAGATTAAGTCGTCATGGACCCAGTGACGCGATGCACTAAACCTTCTTAACCACTCAAGTTCTCTTAAAAGGACTTGTTTCATTCTCACGGGGAACCCGCGTAACCTATCGACCTATCTCTTAGAGACGGTTGATATTGAAGCAGGAGACACATCCCCAGTCTCCGCATAGGAAACCTAAGAGTGCACTTATAGAGTCTAGAGCCTTGAGATGCATCAAAAGATCTCTTAGGAACACTTAGTATCTCTACAACTGGTGTCCTACATCAATGGGCATCAGTTGTAAACTATCGAGTCCTTCGCAAATCCTAGCAATCTGCCGAGAACGTTTATGAGAGGATTACTTAGGTATTTCTCAATGATTGAACGGAAATCCTGCCAGGGTCAACATCAGACAGCCCTGACAGCAGGTCACTTCGGTAACCCCACAAGGGCTACGCTTAGTGGTTGCGGTGGTTCCATTACGGTCTACAGTCGTGGAGTATCTGATATGGGAACGGCATTGAGCTACTTAGTAGGTCTAGTAAGCTCCTTCGGGAGTATCTGATATGGGAACGGCCTAGATAAGGATTAGAAGGAGTCTTCACACTATGCTGTTGATGAGCTCTAATTCCTTATCCGTAAGTACCGGTTGTTTTATTGCTAACTGTTTACTCGCAGGTACCTCACCTCCATGATGGTAGATTCCAACATGCTCATACATACATCTTGAAGTCAAAGAAAGCTCCCCCAAAGATCTTAGCAACACAAAGTTCAAAGAAAGATTCTACGGCAATAAAGCAGAATCTACCAAGTATAATGACAAAGATCTCAATGCATAATAAGGAACTTCTTGTACGTGAAAGTCTAAAGTCTAAAGATGTATGAGTATGTTGGAATGGCGGACAACCACCACAGACGCAGGAGTGACGAACGGCAGACAACTTCATAACTTAATCACTGCATCATCACCAAAGAACAAAGACAAAGGGCAAAGTACTCTCATTATCATTCATTTTGAAGACGTCTAAAGTTTTACATGTCACAAGTCGACAACAAAGATGAAGACGTCAAGCAACCGTGATGACCGACCCTTAGGGGGAGATTGTTGGGATCATACTTTAGTATTTAGTCAAGTCTCGGTCATTACATTTTGTAATAGGTTGCTTAAGTATTATTTATCATTATTGTTTAAAGTTAATGGGCAACATGTAAAAGCCCATAAGGCCTTAAAGCCCACGAAATTAAGGATAAGGGAGGAAGGGAGTGTTGCCCTAACTCCTCCCTTATAAATAGAAGGCTTATGTAAACATTTCTTTTGTTGGTTATTTGATTATCTTAAGGAAACTCTTGCACTTTCACCTTTCATATTGTCTCATAATCAACCAATCTCTTTTCTCATCTTATTTCTTTCATAATCATACTTGTGTTTACTAAATGGTGACCTAACAACTCCAAAGACATCACATATGATAGCAGTGGAAAAGATTTTTAGATACTTGAAGACTTATCCTAATCTAGGATTGTGGTATCCAAGGGAGTCTCCTATGGAGTTGATTACTTACTCAGATAGTGATTATGCTGGTGCAAGTTTGGATAGAAGATCAACCACAGGAGGGTGTCAATTCCTTGGATGTAGATTGGTGTCATGGCAGTGCAAGAAACAGACAATGGTTGCTACTTCAACTACTGAAGCAGAATATGTTGCAGCTGCTAGTTGTTGTGCTCAGATCCTTTGGCTTCAGAATCAACTCTTGGATTATGGGTACAATTTCATGAACACCATCATCTATATAGACAATAGTAGTACAATTTGCATTATTAAGAATCCTATGCAACACACTAAAACTAAACATATTGAAATTAGACATCACTTTATTAGAGATTGTTTTGAGAAAAAGCTCATTAATGTTGTCAAAATTCATACTGATGACAATTATGCTGATTTATTAACAAAAGGGCTTGATGTGGGTAGGTTTCAGTACTTGGTAACAGGTATTGGAATGCTTAATCCATAAACTTTTGATGTCTAATACTTTTTAGTGTAGCAGGATAGCTTTTAATGTACTATTATTGTTTGTAGATGTTTGTATGGTTTTCCACTAACACTTATGAAGGAGAAACAAGCTCAGTGGAAACTATGCATCACACAGTGGAAAGATTTGCTCTCACAGTGGTAATAAGGAAACAGAGAAGATCATTTATTTATCACTTCAAAAGGTTGCAGAGTACATTCTTTCACTAAGACAAGTTCAAAACACATGAAAACTTAAACAAACATCCCACAACCTAACAACCTAAGATCTTCAGACACTACATAGGCTTCTTTCCTTTGCCCTTATATGCATGCTTGCTCTTAGCTGGCTTGTTCCTCTTCTCATCAAAGGATAGCTGTTTTCTTGGACAAGCAAGCCCAAGCACTTGTGGTGGAGGTTTCAGATCTTTTACAGGCTTTGACGACTCTGGCCACTTCATGTTGTGTATGGCAGTCTTCAGGGCAGTTGTAAGTGCTTTTGGTAGTTCCTCAGAAAGGTTGAAGGTTGGATCATCTTTCTCTGAATCAACATCAATAGATGGAGCTGATGCAGTACTTGGTGGAAAGTATCCACTCCATCCAGTAGAATGCTCCTCAGAATCTGAAACATAGCTGATTTCTTCATCAAAAGAGCTGTCAGAGGAGATGTACACGATTGGGAAACTCATACTTAAAATTAGGGTTTGTTAATGTGATAGTTTCGTTGCTGCTGATAGATGTGTTTTGAGACCCCTATTTATATGCAAAGTCAAGGCCAATGGATAATTAATGAAGTATCTTTACTCCTATCCGTTTTGGTAGTTCGAAGAAGTAATTATGGATGATATCGGGTTGACTTTGGAGCAATAAATGTATAAATAGTAACTTGGTTAAAAGTTACTTGGGTTAACTAATATTGGTTAAGTTTGGTTCTTAAGATGTTTAATGTGAATGGAGTTATAAGATGTGTAACTTAAGACACATAACAAATGGTTATTGATTCACCATGTCTAATCCACATAAGAATCAACTAGTCCTGAGCAAACGGCTACAGGTAAAGACACATGAAATCCGTTCATGGTTGATAGTTTACCAAAAACTAGGTTATCAACTCACCATACATCCTTGTGATCAAGAGTTGGCTAGTCCATAGCAAACGGCTCATGGTAAAGACATATCAAATCCATTGATAGCTGATAGTTTGCTAAAAACTATGATAAGAGCAGCAAATTTTACATGTTTTACTTATCATTGCTCTTTGAAAATTCTGTTGATTTTTACCACTGCAGGTTCACAGTTACCACTGATAGTGTAACATTTTTCTTGATATGTGTAGATGCTTCAGAGCTCTACCATGGCAACACTTCATGTGTCTGATTCTCAGGGATTGGATACAGGTTGTGAAATCCCTAGCCAAATTCAAACATATGGGTGGTTCAGAAGTACTATCTAGTTTCACTAGGTAAGAAATTGAATCTTTGTCTAATGATGCACCTCTCTCAGAAGATAATACATCTGGAAGTGCTGAAGGTAGTATGTTACAAAAGGAATTGATGGAACTGTGTACCACATTCTCATAACAGGTGGATATTAAAGAATTGATGGAAGTTCTTCTGAATTTTATCTGATTGTGCTGATTTTGGTGGAGATTCTCCCAAACAGGGGAGGATAAGAAAAATGATGATCAGATTCAGGGGAGGTTTGCTCTCAGCATGTCAAAGTTAAGAGTTTATGCAGATAATGAAAAGGTTAGAGCTTTGATTCAGAAGATTCAAGATCAATATGCAAGAGTTGATAAAGTGTTGAGAAAAACAAGATAAGTGTTTGGAAGAATTCCCATATCCTCAGGTTTATTGTATACTTGAAGAAACTTGTTGATTTATAAATAAATCATAAGTTTAGGGGAGGATTGTTGGGAATTATACTACCAGTTACCACGGCTAGTGAAGATATTACAACTGCAGAAGATTGTGCTTGCAGTGGAAACTCATTACCACTGCAAGAACAAATATTACCACTGCTCACTTGATAACTGTTAGAGAAACGCGCTTAGATAAACATAGAAAAGATTTTGTGTATATCTTATTCTATTAGTATTATACTTATCTTGTAGAAGAGGACTCCTTGTTGTATAAAAGGAGATCCTAGTTCATAGTTAGAATATATCTTTCTAATACGTTTTCTTAGAGCTTCAAGGTGTAACCCTAGTGATATTATAGATCACTCGTATTATTATCATTAATAATATTGGAGCTATTTGTTTGTTACATACATTGTTCTTACATACATACAACTGTTTCATTTACAATCAATCTTCTAAGTATCATTAAGTAGATTCCGCATACTTAGTGGTATCACTCAAAGTATCATTATTAACACAAGTTCAAGGTGTTCACGATCCAACATGTATGATTTAAGAAATTAAACATAATACTCCTACTAGCTTTTGGGAATACTTAGAAATTATCTTATTTCAATTATAAATCAAAACATGAATTTAATAATTAAACATAAAAATAATCTTCTAGATGCATGCATTTATCCATCCATGGATTATTGCACCATGTACACTTTCAAAGATTTATTTGAATTCATAAACTCCTTTTGATTACTTATCGTCCTCGCTCAAGTAATCTCTCAAGAAAGAGTTTTGATATTCCATTGTCAATGACAATCATAATCTTTATATATTTAATTTGTTTATAATAGAATATTCAATCACAATTAATTGCTTAAGTGTGATTAATAATCTTGTCATAAGACATGCATTAAATACGTGCACAATATTGTCCATATAATTTCTATACAAAGATTTAAACCACAATGTTTATCTTATCTTTGAAGAAACTCATCCTCATTTTCTAGTCTAACTATTAAGATAAACCAAGTTTCTAAAATTGATTATCTTTATGGACAACATCTTAATCATTCATATCATGTATACTTTACCCAATTTCATATTTGGTAATGTATCGTAATGATTATCAGGTTTACAATAATCCTGTAAATCATAGCCCTTAGCATATTAATCAAATATCTTAGATATATTACTATTCTATGAATGATAATTCCATCATCTTGAGATTTAACATTTAACATTTAAATGTCAAACTTTACTATCATGTTGAGATTTAACATTCAAATGTCAAACTTCATCATGATATTTACTAGTGTATTTTAGAAGATTATGTATCTTATAATTTTATCCTTTAAAGATCAAAACTCCCACTTGCTTTTAGCAATTTAAAGACTATCTTTAAATACTTAGCAAATAAAGCAACAATACAATATTCTCTTTTGGGATATTACAAATACATATTGACAGTTCCTGACTTAACTTTGTTAATAACCTCTTCATAAGCAGTTAAACAAATTTAGAACTTCAATTTAAGACTTAATGTGATTCATCACATTCATCACATTCCATCATATGATAATGTCTTTATTAATCTTCTATGTTGGAGTTTTATTAAATATGTTCAAGTCATACTCAACATTATAACCTTGATAACTTTTGGAAGAAAAGAAGTCATAGTTATCTTTAATCAAACAATATAACAAGAGTTTGATTTTCCTAACTGAACATACCATAAACATTTGGTATTTCATTAGTATTAATATTGTAAGACAATCTAACAATATTTTATGATAACCATATTCCTCTTGACTTGTCTATTTACCAACTAATTCATTTTAATGGTATAATAGTATTTTCAAGCTAATTACATGTTTTATAACACAAGTACTTTTTACAAAGTTACTTCATGTTCATGTCTTTACAAAAAAACATAAACTGTTCTAATCCCACTATACGTTATAAGTCATGCATGTAACAATTTAATAACTTCATGTATATGTCTTAGTTAAAGAACATAACAAGATAACATCTTACTTTACTATAAGTCTTGTAACAATTAAAAGACTTTATATTTATATCTTTACAATGAAACATAAACATGTTTAACTAAAGTAATTATGAACACCATCTTTTGGTTTCAATAGTAATTTCAAGTTAATTTATTACTTCATAATAATGTAAATAACATTATTTCTTCATTTATTTATGTCATTCAAAGAACACATAAATATTCAGATTGAAGTAGCATTAGATTACTTAATTAATTTAAGTCATTCCTTGAATTCATAAATATACTAATTAAAGTAGTCTTGATATGATATTGATACATGTTCTAATAGGTATCTAATTTAGAAACTGTAAATTCTCATAGTTCAATTACATCAGTTGATCTGCTAGTAATGAAATATGAAATTCACCTTGTTGTTGCAATCTAGCTAAGCTCTCACATAACATAAATTGTAACACCAAGTGTTTCTAGAATTAGCTTAGTATAACTCATCTTAGAACATTATTCTAATTTAGAAACTGCAAATTCTCATAGTTCAATTACATCAGTTGATCTGCTAGTAATGAAATATGAAATTCACCTTGTTGTTGCAATCTAGCTAAGCTCTCACATAACATAAATTGTAACACCAAGTGTTTCTAGAATTAATATTAGAACCTTATTCTCTTACCTTGTAGTCAAGAGAATCCATTAAATCATATCTTTATGAGTTGTTTCTTGCACACATTAAAGATAAAATTTCTCCCACTTGTGCATGGAACAACCTCATATAGTTGATAAACAACATGCCATGCATTTGTTTATTTGTTCAATATGATTGTGTCATAGATTTTAGCATAACAAGTATATGTAAAACAACAATGTCTAGTAAGGAAACGTACAAGACTATCCTTAAAAGTATGAGTGTCTACACTTGGAAAGTAATTATCTTTAGCTACCAAGATGTCAAAGCTTGTAACTCCCACTGAATTAAAGATCATTGCAATAATTTCTTATTCAGTAATAAGTACACAATACTCCCACTGAATTTGACAACATTGTAAATGTTTCATATCCAGTGAAAACAAATATTGTGCTTTTAACTTTCCTACACCTTTAAATGTCCATACGTAACAATTACTTATGCACTAAAGAGTGTATTCTACTACGTAAATGATGGACTATCCACCAAATGCTATTAACTTGAAAAATTGGGCATGCAATTTCTGCCTTAACAGGTCTACCATCCTACAATGTATGTAGCACCTTTAAAATATACAAAACAACTAGTTTGTCTTTAAACATTTTGCAGTAATTAGTCTAGCTTCTAATTATAATAACTCATAAAATGTCATACATAATTTTCTATTAACCAAATATCATATTTGTTACTAAGAATTTGATCACCGAATGAGGATGATAAAATCCCTATGAAAAATGTATGCAATTTTCTTAACCATTAAAAATTTGCTATGAGTTATATTAGAATTTAGACATATCTAATATTTCTATTATCCTTTCTCATTCATGAAAAGGAATAGGATTGTGTCTCACTTTTCCTTCATAGAAAGGAGACTTCTTTTGTCTTTCAAGTAAATATTTCTTAATCAAACATTTGTTTGAAAACAAAACTAGATCAATTTACCAAAGCCCAAAGTGCGTTTACGGTTTGAACGTTGCATTAATACATTAAAACGAATTACAAAATTCAATTTCAGTATTTTCGATAATTAGATCTTTAAGAAAATAAAATACCCATTGGTAAATATTCATATAAACCATAGTATTTTCTTAAAGCTAGGATCCTAATTGACATAGTACCATTACATCAGTTGATCTGCTAGTAATGATAGTATTCAACAAGGTAATTGTCGTACAATAATTGCCAATATCATATTGCAATTCCTAGATTTATGGGATTTACAATCACAAAACTTTTGTAATGTAAGCATGTTTGATCCCCATCTTAATGCCTTGAGTCCAAGATCTCACTTCCTACTCAATTTAAGTCGTCTAACTTAAAAACTGCAAACTCACAAATCCATCACATCAGTTGATTTACTAGCAATGAATTTATGAAATTTACCTCTCCATTGCAATCTCGCCAAGTTCTCACATGACGTAAATTACAACTTCAAGTGTTCTTAATTAGATGGCATTCGACTTAATTTTATAAGGGTATTAATATTTTGATGTGTAATCAAAATAATGTATGAAGAAGCATGCATACAACTTCATAACATTGGTTTTACAAAACATTTTTATTACCAATTTGCTAAGAATAAAATAACAAAGTTTTGATTGAGGTATCGGGTTCACCAATTAAAGAATTACCATCAATTATCATCCACTATATCGTACTTTTGCATAAGCCCGAAAGCTTAGTGTTTCGGATAATCATTGTGGAATTGTGGTTAATTCACCCTTAAGATGACAGTGTACATGTAATTGTTGTTCGGTAAGTCTAATTTACACACAAACGAGGGTTAAGACAGAATGTTGTCTCTCTAAAGCCATAATTTAATGCGAAGCCATCCTTATACCCATCTTATAGTGTGTAAACTTCGGTCGGGCCTAGTTAACCATTACGTACAAAAACATCAATCAACAAATCCTTTGAAATTTAAACTCTTAAAAACCAAAACAATTTCACCATTATTTAGTCCGTATTATTTTTCTATTCAAAAATTACCCTTTTCGTTTTTAAACATGTCTAACACAATTAATAAACAAAAACAAGTAATGTACAATAAAAAATAAAACAACTAAATAAACAAAATATACATAATCATAACAATTAAATATGTATAAAACATGTAGCCACATGCAAATCTTATTCAATAGTCCTATTAATAATCAAATCTAGGTGTATAACGTATTAATTCAATTGAGGCTTTCTTCTTCTTGGAAAAAGAGCCACATACATCGATAAATCGATTGCGTAAGCCAAAATTAAATAAATACCACATAGCACATAATTGATTACTTAATATTGGAGTCTTCTCCAATTCGACATCTATTAATAAATATACATGTTTCGATATAACTTAACCATTAATAATATAAACAATTTAAACCATTTAAATTAACACACAATAAAAAATCCATGCAAATACGCACTTTTTCATGGATTTAGCTTAACAATTAACATATTGCACCAAGATCGTTTACTAAAACGCATAACAAATTACATGACATCTTAGGGTTTCTAATCATATTAAAAAAATCAAAAACCAAAACCCTAAAAACCCTTAAGGTCAATCGACCCAAAAAAAATTTTTAGGGTTAGGAATCTAACAAATAAACCCTAAAGACATGTAACTAAACGAATCAAGATCCAATTTTTATGCGTTTCGATAATTAATTACACATTATAACGGCTCTAGATGCCACTGTTGGAATTATGATATCATGACTATCATATAAAATAAACCAAACACATCAAGTGAGCATAGCGGAAGCAATTATAACAAGATCATATAACATGTAATTAATTAATCAATAATTAAATAGTAAACATACCTTTGTGATTCTAGCCCGAACAAGAATCAAAGCAATCTTCCGGAACAAGAACCCTAATTAGGGTTTATGTGGATTACAAGAATTACCCCTTACCTCTTTTGTAATTCAATCCAAGAATCAAACAATAATGTGTTTGAATCACGTTCTTGTACACACGTACTAATTCAAGAAAAAGTTTATGCAAGTAAATTAAACACAAAACTTAGTTTGATCAATAAAATCAAATCCCTTATGGGATTGTTTGATGGATCGACAATGGAACAAAGAGAAGGAGAGAAAACACCAAGATGTGTGTGTACAAGTTATGAGAAACAATGAATCTTGGGTTTGTATTTATACTAATGAATACTTGGAGCTCAAGGCAATAAGGAGGTGGAACTCCTTCTAGAACTTTCTTGTCCTTCAAATTATTCACAAGTAATACTTTCCTTTTCTTTGTTAATAGGTCATTAGTCATTTATCATTAAATACTAATTACTATAATTTATTTTGTGTTTATTAATATTATAACATTTTATAAATAATTATTTCTTTTTCTCTTCATACGTATTGTGTGCAATCCCGTGATCTCGAGTTCGATCCTAACATACGACTACTAAAATAATGTCCATAATCTAACAATAATCAGTTGTATTATCATGACCACGCCAAGTGTTGTCCATCATTTGTGGATGAACCGAAGCTTATCTATGAAGTAATAGAATGGATAGAATCAGAGGTACGTTCAGAAATTACTAGTTTTATGGCTTATAACTTTAGTAATGATTAGTTACTTGGATTTTCAAATTACCAGCGTGTACCCTCCATCATATCTTCTGCGTCTGTTACTCTTACCAGGAAGATGAATGTCCCGATCTTACGTTTGTTGATGTGGAATCAGAGGTACAGAAATTACTCATTTTATGGCTTAAAACTTTAATAATGATTAATTACTTGGATTTTCAAATTACCAGTGTACCCTCCATCATATCTCCTGCTTCTGTTACTCTTACCAGGATGATGAATGTCCTGATATTACGTTTGCTGATGTGGAATTTGAGGAATGATGATAATTTCTTTTCCGGAAGAAGAGCTACAGAGCTGGATGCATCGGTCGTTTCATTTCTGCGAAATGGACCCAGTTATCTGTTTTAAACCAGGAAACTAGTTCTCGTCAAGTACGTAATATGTTTTAAGTAACAACAGTTATAGTCGTGCAAGAAGTAAAAACACAAATGTTCGGGGTCACTAAAATCGAAAATCACTGCAAGTTAACATGTTTATGTCACAGGCTAATAGTACTTTGAGCTCCATCATGCAACTTAAAGTCTTTGTCACACATTAATATACTTAATACTAACTTGCATTATGTTTTTACCAAAAACAGGGCGATGGTTCTTCAACCGCGTTCTGGGATGAGGTATGGATTGGTGATATTGTACATAATATATCGATTTTTAAGGATTTGTTCTTTGGAGATCTTTAAAAATTGTAATGGTGTTTGATTACGAAATTTTGAGTATGATTTTGACTTGTATATCTAAATCTTGATCTACGACCAAAATATCTGAATATGAATCACATAATATGGCTTGGCTACAAAAACTTTTGATAACATAGATACTATACGATTTCATTATTATGTAAAAAAGTGCCCATGTGGGATTAATATTGGGCCAGCCCACATACATGGGCCTGGCGTTATAGTGGGTCAAGAAGAAGTTCAAACTTAACGACTCTTAAAACATCATTCAAGATTTTGTTGCTGCCAACACTTGAATTTGCTCCATAAATTCAAACTCCTTCTCTGTTTAAAAAGTGACAGCTCCAACATAGATTCATGGATTTTTCGGTTGCCTCTCATTACGGAAGCTGATCTCGGTTTGGTGGCACTCCAAATCAAGATTTCACGCCAAACAATCACTCAATATTTTTGAGACGAATAAATTTCAAATTCCTATTAAAACTACGTACCAGCCCTGTGTCGGCACGTTTCTAACCACAATATTTAAATCTCTAACGCACAAACTCCTCAATTAAGTAGGTATTCCAAATTAAGACATTGAAATTGAGTTTAAGTAGTTGATAGTCAAAATGTTACTAAAATAAAATAAAACTCATATAATTTTTATGGGAGGTGATTTGTACACCACTAAAATTGATGTGCACACCACTAAATTGTGTTGATAATGCATATAGTACAACTATATACTTCATAATTAGTGGTGTACACACCAATTTTAGTGGTATACAAATCACTTCCCAATTTTTATATCTGTGCAGCTTTTAAATCCCAATCTTCCCTTTAGAATACTTGCCGATACCCTGAAGATTTCAGTCACCTATTCGCTTAGGCTGCAAATTAAAACAATAAATACACGTCCTTAACCTTATTAAGTTTCATATGCAAATCAAAACAAAACAATAAATACCCTCCAACTTTCACTCACTTCTTTGCTTCTTCCGATTTATTTGTCCCCTGTCAAGCTTGCTAGAGAACACTCAAATCCGACATGCAAATCAAAACAAAACAATATGATGCTACTTGTTACTAAGACCTGTAATCAACGAATTCACTTGGATATTTGTTCAAACATTTGGTGTAGAGCCAATTTCTTTTATAAAAAAACAACATCAGATTACGTAAAGCTCAAAACTTTTCAATATCCTTTATCAAGAATCCTATACATGTGTAATTTCATCCATACCCATTTTCAATGACTTATACAAATGTTCGAACCGGTTATCCAAAGCAAAAGGCCTAAAATCTAGTATCAAAATCTGGTTTTAAAACATTCTTCCGATATCAACATAAGACCATAGGCCTGATAAATACCGTAACGCAAGCACCCAAATAATTGAATTATGATTTCTGAAATCCCAATCCCAAACATCCCTAATTTCACAAAGAAAGCTAAACTAAAATGAAAATAATAATAACGGAAGTAGCATCAAACCTGTGATATGTGATGTTCTTTTAGAAATTTTCATCTTTTTTCATTCCATCTTTTTCCCAACAACATGAGTTATAGCATCCGTAACAGCACTTACCACAAGCATATCTGAATGCCTAAAGTAGCATATACAAAACCTCAGATAACCAATGTGAAAAAAGCAATCCCAACCGCACCTCTAAAATTACAATTAACATCAAAAGAGAGTATTAATTTGAAGTCAAATAATCAGCGAATAAAACCCAAAAACAGTATGGAAACCTGCCTATGTTACTAAGATCAACTCGTATGCGTCACGTTCACATATTACTAGTAAATGTCATCAACAGTCTTTCCAAGACTTTTCACTTTTGTTTTGGCATTATTCGTTAAAAATAATGCTCAATTTTTTTACAAGCTTCTAAACCGTAAAGGTCTTCATGTAATCTAACTATCTTATAATAGAAGAATGCCTACTATTAATAGAAATACTTAAAATTAAGCAATACAACTTTTAAAGCTATAAGTACAACAACCAATGCTACTTATAGAAATTCCTCTCATATTTAATTTTAACATACAATTAATACTAACATTAAATAGCAATACAATAAATAAATCGTTATGTACATTAAATACAATTAATTAATTGGTCAATAAATACAATTAATACACTTATTAAAACACCCTTTACATAAGAAATACAAATTATCAAACATATTGTACAACCAATTTAAACACAATTCCTGCATTAAATGTCACTAATACAAATAATAAAGCATATTATACAAATATTCAAGCCTGAACGGGCAATGGGCCAAATGGGCTCGAGCCCGAACGGGCACAGGTCAAACGGGATCGAGCCCGAACGGAAACGAGCTAAACGAAATTTTTAATATCCGTAAATTTATTGTCAAAAAGAACATAATAAACTAAAATATGTTCACATATTGTACAAACCAAACAAACTACTAAACAAAAAAATAAATAAATACGTAGTAATAAATAAAATAATACAAACTAAACAAAATTTCATCAAACTTTTGCCATAGAAAACTAATCAGTAAAGCTATTGTCAAAAAACGTACAAATAAAATAAATTATTAGCCGAAAAACTTAAATACAGGGTGCCCACAGCTGCATCGCGCAGGGACCCTGCTAGTATTTTTATAACTAACGGATTGTTTGTTCCATGTTTAGCCATTGTAGTGTTCAGGGACTGAAGATGAAATGATGACTATGTAAGTTCGTAACTGTTTCATTTATTCAACTACGTCTCTTCTCTCATTCCCTCTGGTTCAGTTTTTGATGAGTTGATCTTGTTACTGCAGTTTGTTACAATCATTCAGTCACATAAGGTGTTATAAGCAGTGTTGTAAATATCGCTCGGCAGTACCGTGACGGTCGACCCCCGCCAAGCGCCAAGACTGATATGGCGGTGATATATCAGTGATATATAGGAGAGCATAAATTATAAAGGAATTTTTTCTTTTTTTAAATATATACAACTTTTACTACTAATTTTTCAATGATATAACCAAATGTCCACTTAAATAACCAAATGTCCCTTTTTTTTTGGACTTTACCAGCCCAGCCCAACACAAGTAGTAATCTAAAAGCCCAATTGCAATAAAGCTAAACCCTAATTGTTCGGATATATAAGACCACACTCTACCCTAATAAAAAAGCAGTCACCACTCACCACTGATATATTACTATTATTTCTTCTTCTTCTTCTTCCTTCAACATGCTCAATTAATTTACTCAATCCATACAACAAACACAGAGAGACTGAGTGAATACCAAAAAAATCAAAACATAGATAGATCCATCATCTCAACAAAACCAAACGCAGTCACCACTCACCAAAACCACATGGTTGATCCATAGTTGTAAGTACTTGGTGCTGATTTGTTCGTGGCTTCAAGATCGGTGCACAACCATCTTTTACGGGTCTCTGGTAGGTAGATGGTTGTTTTTTGTTGTTTTGTTTTGATCGAACGAAAACGGATCCGATTTTGACCGATTTTAGACCGGTGCTCAACAATCTTCGCCGGAAAATGGATATGATTTTGACTGATTTTGACCAAACCGATTTTTTTGACCGATTAGTGAAATATCGTATCGGTTGACCACCGATAAGCGATATATCAGTGATAATATCGGCCGCCAATACCGATATTTACAACACTGGTTATAAGTAGGGGTGTTAACGATTCGACCTTTTAACGAGCTACTCGGGCTCGAGCTCGTTTATCTATAGTCGAGCTTAAAAGTTATCAAGCTCGACTCGTTCGAAAGCGTGTTTAGTTACTTGAGTCGAACGAGCTACTCAAATTTAACGAGTCAAACGAGCTAAACAACGATACTCCAAATTCATCTCGTTTGTTTACTTGGGCGGTTGGGCCTTTACTTTTATAGCTTTCATTCTTTCTTTACATTCCTCCTCTTTCCATGTGAGTTACAATATTGTTTCTACTCTTATTTATCATGAAACAAAATTAACACATTACATGTAAAAACAGTATAAATGATATAATTATCAAATTTCTAATGTGTATAAATTATACGCATTCAATAAATTATTACAACACTTTTAGATAACAATTTTGTTATCAAGTATATGTTTATTTCAATAACAATTTGAAGATATTTGCTTATGCTAACTAGTTGTACCCTTATCAAGTAATGATTTAAGCTTCTAATTAAAATAGCTGTAAATAGTTTGGCAATTCATTCACTTATAAAACTAAAGATTGACGCTTTTCAAGATCGGGATTTTACTCAGGATCGTTTTCATCTGTGGAAGATCGGAATCGTAAGATCAGATCGGGATCCTAAGATCCTACTATAATGCATTTTCTTAATATTTTTTGTAATATTATTCAAATCTACAAATTATTATATATCATTAAAACAAAACTATATAAATGTTTAATGAAAATATTGTTTTAAATTATGAATATGAAACGTTTAAGAAAATTAACATGTTGTTTTTTTTTAATTCTCTAAAATATGATCCATAACTTTTTAGTTTTTTAGTTTGCGATTCGAGAAAAGTAAGATCGGATCAGATTAGATATTAAGATCCTACGGTCAATTGGGATTTTATAAGATCCTAAGTGTGTTAAGATCCTACGTAATATCCAGATCGTTTTTGCTTTGTAGTATCTTAAAATCGTAAGATCCTAAGATCAGGATCAAGATCCTGACAAATATATTAACCTATGATGTTCTATAACTCCATTTGATGAAAATAAAATTCACTCTTACTGAAAATTAAACAAGCGTTAATATTGCTATCAGTTCAGTTTATCAAAGCATATGAAAGTCTTACAATAATGAGTGAAGGTATTAAATATGTAAGGGTCCGCTTGGTTTAAATTAGGGAAAGGTAAAGGGAAAGGGAAAGGGAAAGGGTAAGGGAATGCAAAGAAATGAGGAGGTGGGTAATCAATACCTTACCCCCCGTTTTACTCTATAATGGATGATTACCCAGTAGTGGGTAATCAATACCTTTGCCTACCTCCAACCAAGCACCTCTTTAGTTATTTAGTGGGACCGAAATTAATTTCAATCCCTTTGCCCACCCCCTAACCCCCCAACCAAGCGGCCCCTTAAGTTATTATGCTTTAAATGGACCTAATTATGCCCCTCTATCATCATTATTTTATAATATTTTATTGCAATAAATTTGTTACTCAAAAAATCTACTTTTTCCGTCCTATATTAAGTGTCCACAATGGAATCTTTGGATGTTTCAAATTAAGTGTTCACTTGTATCTTTCAACTAATAAGATAAGACTTTAGTAGATAAAAATAATATTTAATTGACGGAGAGTTTAGTTAGTAGAATCTCTTAAAACTTTGTGCACTATGAAAGTGAACACTTAATATAAGACGAACGTAGTAATATGTTAGTTAAATATATTTGTCAAGTTTTCCAAAAGTCCTACAAACATATTTAATCGACATAAATGATGATGGAAGAAGTTGAGTTTGTTCTTTTATTTTCTTCGGTTAAATGCATTATAGTTGGTACAATATTTTATAGCAATTAATTTCTTACTCAAAAAATCTAACATGTTAGTTAAACATGTTCGTCAAGTTTTTCAAAAGGCCTACAAACATTTAATCTACATACATGATGATGAAAGAAGTTGAGAACCACTAGACACCAACCATACCTAAGTTAAAACCAAGAAAACACTCAGAAAACACTCAAATTGGATCTGAAACAACCATAAAGAATATATTGGCTTTTTAATGGTGACGTTGAATGCGGTAAATATTACGATAAAACAATCTCACTTGTAACAAATATAATAAACTTTGAGTTTTGTGAGAATCGTGTTTTCACAAACACAAGAAAGTTGACTTTGTAATCTGGCATACTGGCCCACTGGAACCAATACCTCTGACATATCCACCATCACGAGTTAACAACGAGTAGATACCAACCATACCTAAGTTAAAACCAAGAAAACACTCAAATTGGATCTGAAACAAACATAAAGATCAACATACCGAAACATGAAATATAATAATAATAATAATAATAATAATAATAATAATAATAATAAGAAAATACACCCAAATCTCTTAACTGGAATTATAACCAAAACCCCTAAACTTAGGTATGAATTTCCAGGGTTTCAGTGGTACTTGTTTTATTTGAAAAATAAGTGAATATATTGCTTTTTAATGGTGACGTTGAAGGTGGTAAATATTATGATAAAACAATCTCACTTGTAACAAATGTTGCAAAAAAAAGTCTACAAGGCCGATTAATCACCGCCTAGGCGCTACAGAGCCACCAACCTTGCCGATTTATGTAACTAGGTCTAACAAAAAGGGCAACCATGGTCAACGGCGATCGATGGCGGTCAATGGTGGTCAAACTTGCCGGAAACCTAAAAATCTTGCCGGAAGTACCCAAAACTCACCGTAAACTTATTTTGATCACTTATAGTAATTGTTTAAATCTATTACATGTTGTTTTTTAGCAAAAATATTGTCAGAAATACCTAAAATTTGCCAAAAATTCCCAAAACTTTCCGGAAATACCCAAAATTTGCCAAAAATGCTAATCCTATTAATCATCGATTAATCCTAGGGCTGGCAATTTTGACACGAAACCTGTTAACACGACACGACACGACCTGTTCTTAATAGGTTTCGTGTTTGACCTTAACAGGTTTCGTGTTACTCAAAAAATCTACTACATACTATGTTAGTTAAACATTTTGTCAAGTTTTTCAAAAGGCCTACAAACATTTAGGGTGCGTTTGGTATTATATTATGGGAATGAGACTATAACTATCAAAATGATTAAAATTATTTATTTAAGATGAAAGGGTCCACTACTATAGTAATGAATGATAGAAATGTTCGATACTCCATATATCTCAAAAGAGTAAAGTATTGATCTTTCATACCGATGGGCCCACCACTACTATCAAAATCATTCTCATTGTGATTTATGGCGGCATACCAAACGCACCATAAATCTACATACAGAAAGAAGTTGAGATTGCTCTTTCATTTTCTTTCCATTAAATGCATTAGTTAGTACAATACTCCATCCGTCCCATAATTATAGTCCTCTGTTAATTTTTTAAGTTTTCGTTTTGCAACTTTGACCTTAAATATTTTTATTTGTGTTATAAAATACTTGATAAAAATTATACCAATGTAAAATATATTTAAAACTCAATTCATTCATTTATTTTGCATCAAATAATATATAACACGAATAAAAATATTTAAGGTTAAAATTGAAAGCTTAAGACTTCAAAAGTCAACAGTGAACTATAATTATAGGACGGATGGAGTATTTTATAGCAATGAATTTGTTACTCAAAAAATCTACTAGTAATATATTAGTTACACACATCCGTAAAGTTTAGTTTAGTTTTTTTTTTTTTTTTTTTTTTTTTTTTTTTTTTTTTTTTTTTTAACCTTACAACCATTTAATCTACATAAATGACGATGAAAGAAGTTGAGATTGTTCTTTCATTTTCTTAGCTTAAATGCACTAGTAATTTAATACATAATTTTAACTATTAAAATTTAATTAAAAGAAATAATTAAAAAGTAAGAAACTTACAAGCCATGTTTTTTTTTTTAAATCTATAAATAATCACTTTTGTTGCCTTCACATACTTTAAAGAACGGTACTTAATCTTCAAATATGTAAAGAGGAAATTACCAAAAAAGTACAAAAATATTCAGTCATTTCATGTTTTGATCATAATTTGATCATGATTTGACACTTTTTCTCAATTTGGTCATGCTCAACTGCTTGACTGCTCAACTGGCCTAAATGTACGACATGTGGCATACTTTTACTTTTTTATTACTATTTTTGTGTACTACCAAATCTCTGACATAATCTTTGTTACTATTCTTAGTGGGGGTATTTTAATATAAAATATTGTTCGACTGACGGATGCTCGACTGATGATGTACTTTTTGTCCTTGAAAAAGTAAAAAGCTGTCAGTAATTCTTTTGCTTAGATTCTCTGTATACTTTCCAAAATCTCACTCAAAGATTTTATTTGTACCATAATTTTGTACTTTAATTAATATTTTATTCATTTTCTATTTTCTAAACTTCATTTCCGATTCAAAAAAAAAAAAAAAAAAAAATACACACACACATCACGGTTAATTCTCATCTAACAAACACTTGGTACATGTTGAATGATTGATCGATACCGGTTTTTTCATAAAAAATGTTGAGTGTTTTGCATCAAGTCATCAGATTTTGATAAGTTCTTATTATTGTTTTTGAAAGCCCATTCGAATTGAGATGCTTGTTAGGGTTTTTAGGTTTGTTAGTTTTCTTGATTAATTTATTAAGTGATTGTATCCTTTCTTACTGCTTATTGCAAGATCTTAATTCCTTATCATGATTAATTAATTAAGTGATTGTCTAAGCACTTAATTCATTATTGGAAGATCATTTTAGGGTTTTTAGTACTTAAGAAGATTAAGTGCTTAGACATTTGGCTAATCTTTTGTTTTACTGCTTATTTACAAGATCGTTAGGGTTTTTATGTTCATTACGTTTGTTGATTGCTTAATTAAGTGCTTATGCCCTTCGTTAATGCTCATTGTTAAGTCCTTATTAGGGATTTCATGATTGAATTCTCACTTTAGAGGTTTAAATTTGCTATGCTTATTTAGGTGCGCTATGCTTATTTAGGTGCTCAACATTTGGGCTAAAAAATTCAAGCATGTTTTTAATGGACTTTGGAGTGATTAGGAGTGTTGTTTAGCACTTAAGGCCTATTTTGATCGAGAATGATAATGGCGGATATATTGTACAATAGTTAGAAAGAAATATAACGTTGGTCAGCTTTCCATCCTTGTGTTAAAATGTACGTTTATCACATTGCAAATTTTAAATTTATTGGAAGATGTAGTCACTGCCTTACATTGAGTGTTAACATAGTATGTTCTTAATTCCTTTATTACTACTTATGTTTAGTATACTTAAGCTCACTACTAGAGCATGAGCAAGTGACGAAAATATTATTCTTTGTTTTAGTATACTCAAGCTTACTAGCTACATAAGTGCTTATGGGATTGTTAAGTAGCTTACTTAAGGGTTATCCTAGCTTGACAGCTCATTTTTAAGTGATTATTATAGTGCTTATGTTTCTTAGTATTGCTAATGTATTGGATGTTTTATTAACTGTAAGCCTTTTGCTAACATTTTTAACTATATTTCTTTTTTGTAGGACTATGATTCAACACTTATCGTGAGAAGTAAATTGCGTTACTTCTCACATATGAAAAAGGAATTAGACCAGCCGAGACAGACATTGTTTAAGGCCACATGTTTTGGACCGTGGCTAGATCTTACTTATCTTGATAATGAAGAACGTTTGGTTCAATATATGCTTCAGAAACAAGTCTGCCAATACGATGATAACTATGATCTTCCAATTGTATATTGTGTGAATGGACATAGTTTCGTCTTTGGTCGTCATGAATTCTGATTGATAATTGGGTTTAGATTTGGTATTCTTAGCTTTCGGAAATGGAGAAGTGGTGATATCCCATTTCGTGATCGTGTTTTTCTGGATAAGGTTGGACAGTATGTGAAAAACATCGATCTTCTATCTGTTATCGAAGATGAAGATGTTTTTTTAAACTTGTTGGATGCAGATACCGTAAGGGTGTGTTTGTTGCTAACCTTAGAGGTTATATTCATGGGTAAGGATTTAGGGTCTGTCATTGATGATATGTTACTGAGGATGGTCGAAGATGTTGATGAGTGGAATGCATTCCCATAGGGTGAGTACATTTGGAGGCAGCTGTATGAGTCAGTCAGAAATGTTGCTTCAAAGAATCGAGTTGGTAACAGTGCAACTTTGGGCAACACAAAATCCAAGGATGTTCCGACATTTTGCTTGGCTGGATTTGTTTGTGCATTCAAGGTTATTAATTGCAATTCTTTGCTTACTGTTTAGAGTAATGCTTGATTATTATCTATCTAGTCCTTGTAACTAATAATGGTTATGTTTGCATTTTTTGCAGATATGGATTATTGAGACTTCTGATAAAAGTCAGCTCTAGTGGAGCAAGGATGATGGGTGATCCCAAGAGCGCTTTCATGGTCGAAGCATAGATCATTTGCAAAATCTGATAATTTTGAACTACTTTTTCCTAAGGTAAATATAATGTTTTTGGAACATCTTATAATCGTTCAAATAATTACTTTGTTTACAATAGTGGTTTGCAAAGCACACGTTTACTACTACTCACAAAATATGTTTTTTCGGCATGATACAACTAGTTTAGCATAGAAAACTAATTTCTATGTTTTTCATAGGAATCCACACCAAAATTTGGTCTCATCCCAAACAAATTTGAGGCTGAATCTCAATGGTATACAGAATCATTAGAATTTTTTAAGTGGTATACCCCGAGGGCGCCGCCTATTGTAAAGGGTGGACCTTATGATCATTATTGGAAGAAAAAGGCGAGTGATATGCCGAAGATGAGTCAAGTTGATTCTTCAGTTGAGGTAGTTAAACATGTGGATGTGTTTGCTCTTGAGGTTGTTGTCAAGGCTTTGGAAGCCCGAACATTGAAACTCGAGACTATAATTCAGGTTACTGTTTTACCTTTTCTAATTTGTTTCCAAGTTATTTTCTTTTGAGAAACTTCTCATGGTATACACTAATAGGCTAGTTTTGTTCCACAATACTTTCACTTACAGGTACTTACTAGTAAAAGAAAAAATGTGGAGACAGATCCTAATGAAAAGGTAATTTTATGATGTTGTGGTAAACAATACTTTCATTAATTTTAAGCATCTATTTTTTATTGAACTATAATGTTAAACTAATTTGTGGTAAACAATTTGGTATGCAAGTTTACACTGCTAAAAGAGAACGGTAGACTTATGAAAAGGTGATTTATTTAGATGTGAAGAGTTTTATACTTTTAAATATGAGTTTCTAATCGTATGTGGTAAATCGTTTCTACGCAGTTTTATACTTGCAAACCAGAACAGCAAGACAATTATGTTAACATATCTGATGCAGAAAAGGTAATTTTATAGTGTCGTGTAGGATGAAATATACGTTGTAACTTCTTTTGTGCAATACTAAGTGATGGTGACATTAATATTAATTTTTTTGTGAGTATAAAGAGGGTTTTTGAATAGAAACAGTTGAAGTTGTCTTTTGGGGGTAGCGGGTGCTTTTTCTTATGTGCTTTTTCTTTGGCTAATTATTTTGATATCGTTGGCAGGACATTGATCTTGCTGATGAGTATTGCAGTCAAGGCAATGATATTATTAACATATTTGAGTCGCCATGCGTTGAAGATGGACCGCACAACTGATCACATGGAAATGTTGTAAACGATGAAAAGCAAGAGGATTTGTGTCAACCTAATGAACCAAACAGCAAAAGTTCACCTCGGGTGAAACTTCCTCATGAGCGTTATCAAATAAAGAAGAGGAGGTTCGAAAATGTTATTAGGTCGCCGTTTATTGAAGTAAAACCTTCAACAGTTCCTAGCATAGATGAATTGAAAAATCGAAAGAACATTCTTGATCCGATTATGGTTCAAATGTTACGGCAAGTAAGACCTTGGGTAGAGGTATGATGTTTTTGTATTAATATAAGCACGTTATATTGTGATTGTTTTCATTTTTTAAAGTTTTAAGACAAATGGTTATTTAAGAAAAAAAGCTAGGTACCAGCCAAGCCATAAGAAATATGGCTAGTCATAATTTAAGAAAGTTGTGGAAAACTAGAAGGGGGTTGAATAGTTTTACGTCTTTTTAATTTGTTGTAAAAGATTGTTTTAAAGTTTTCTTTGTTTTCAAATATATAGATTCGATGCTATATGAAATCAAGTCATGCACAATATGAACAACACTAAATATGAACTATAAAGCAATAATAATGTAAGTAAAGAAATAGATGAGAGTTGGAAAGATCGAACCGCGAGACAAGAGATTTATAGTGGTTCGGCTACAAGGTCACCTTCCTTGCCCTACTCCACTCCCCGAGCACCTAACTCGAGAGTTTTCTTCACTATGTCAACAAGCTCCCTTATGGCGGAGAAAACCTTACACACCAATTTACACACGACAACTTCGTCACAACTTATTCACACCTTCTACACAACTATTTCACACCTATTCACTACTTAATCACACTACTTCTTCACACCTATCTTTTACACACCAATCTTCTTCACACCTATCTTCTACACACCAATCTTCTTCACAACAATCTTCTACACACCAATCTTCTTCCTAACTCTACTTCTTCACAACTAACTACTAATCAATCACACTATGTACTAACCTATCTTCTAACAAATATTCACAACTAATCACACAATGAGATGAATATAATGATGATGCTCTAACAACTTAGATGTGGAGATCACAACAAGTTGTAATACTTCTTGTCTTGAGGGATAGAAGTATTCTTCTCTTGCACTTGATAGAATGATCTTTGGATCACTTTGAAACAAAGATTTAAGAATGTATGATCAAAGGATTTAGAGATTGGAAATGGAGATCTAGAACAGAAAGTTTAGGAGTGCAAAAGGTGAGAAAAATTCCAGGTTTAAGGTGGTATTTATAGGCAAAAGATTCTGACAGAGGAGCGTGGCCGGTCCCCTTAAATCAAGGCCGGCCCCCTTAAAATTAAGGGGACCGCCCCTTATAATTAAGGGGGCCGCCCAGCTGTAACGGCCAGAAATTTTGTTTTCTAGTGGGGAAAGTTTATTTGGTGAAAAACTAACTGATTTTGGTTAGAAATTTGAATTCATATATTTAGTATGAATAAAACATTTTTCTTTATTACCAAAAGTGTTTTTCAAAAATATATAATATGTTTATATAATTAAATAAACTTTGTAATACTTAATTAAATTTCCCTTTGATCATAAATTGCACTAAACACTTTGTTTATTCATACCTTAAGTGATTTGGATGTAAAGAGAAAATGTTAATCACTAAATACTTGTTTAAGTCACAAGTTTTAGTTTTATGAGTTTGTATGTTGTAATAATCAAAACATAGAGATATTGATAATATGTTAATAATGTTTTTAGGCATTATTTATGTCAACAAAAGTAACAAAGAAAGGAAAGTCTATAGAAGACTCCAATCATGGACCATTCATCAATAGTAAAACATTATATTTTGTCACTTTTGTTGTGTCATGTTTGAAGTGGTGGTTTGGTTTTTTTTTTGTTCGCCAAACGGGTTTTTCTGTCATTCTTGTAAGCCTTGAGGCTTTTGGTTTTGGTTTGTTTGGAGAAGTCATGAAGGGATGAATGGAGAGTGTGGAAGATTTGGGATATTTATAGTGTAAGATTTTTGTGTTTATGGATGGATAAAGTTTGTTTGGGAGATTAGGACAAAATGTGTTGGTGAAAAATGGGAAATGTAGGTTGAAATGGGCTAAAAAGCAGAAAAGATTCTGTAAATCCGTCCAGCAGATGGCCGGTCCCCTTAATTAGGGGGCAGTCCCCTTAAAATTAAAGGGGCCGCCTTACATAATTAAGGGGGCCGCCCATCTGATGGTTCCCAGATTGCCAGAAAAGGGTTTTTGGCAGAAAATTTACAGAAAGGTTTGGGTTTTTGGCAGAAAACTCCTTTAGGCAATATAGCATCTAATCTAATCAAGATATAGCATGCATACAAAAACACTTAAGCAAAAGAGCAAATAAGCAACACATATTAAGCTAAAAGAGACAAATGAAGGCAAGAGCACTTAAGCTTCCTAAGGCAACTATCTTAGATCAAAGGCAAAGACAACTAGTGAGTCAAAAATCTAGTGATGAAACAAGATGACAAAGTTATGAGTGATTTTGTCCTAGTGTGTGCCTATATGCAACAAATGTGGAGTTGTGATTGTTTCGACTTCTAAACAACAACAAAAAAAATTCTTAAGAAACAATCCAAAATCTCCTTGATTCGATTTTTGCTCGATCATTAATGTCAAAGATATTGATGAGGCGAAAAATGAACCACTTTTAGGAGGTCATTTAAGCCCGGAATTGAATTTATTTGATCAAATATTACCCTAAATCGTTCCTTTTGTGATTTTAGGTACTTTGGGAGAGAAATCTGGAAAATGAAGCAATTCGGACATTTTTGGAGCATAAAAGTGAAGAAAACGCCAAAGTCTTAATTTTCCTTGCTGGGAACAGTAGGTGACGGCGTCAAGAAGGAATTTCTGACAGCGTCAAGAGTAATTTCCATGACGACCCAGTACAGAATTGAAGGCGTCACGAAGTTGGGCGTCAAGAGTAAAATGCATGATGGCCTGGAAACACATAACACATGACGGCGTCAGAAGTAGATCAAGGCAATCCGAGAAGTATTTTGGCGGCGAGATGATGGCGTCACCAATTTGGTCTTGACGCCGTCAGACCCTATTTCCTATATATAGTTTTCTAATTTTCACACATAAAAAAAGAGAAGTTTTGGAGAAACCCTAAGGCCGAACTTAGTACGAATTTTACAGGTTTTTCAAGGGTTCTCAGCCCTTGAACCCTTTCATGTGTAATTGAGATAAGTGTTCTTTTAATTCAATCAATATGTCTATGTGTTGGTTGTCTATATCTTGTTCTTGTCTTAATTCCATCATGTTAGGCTAGATGTATCTTGTGTTTGCTTGGATCTAATGAAACCTAGATGTTAATTATGTGTTGATTACTTATTTATGGTTGTATTGGATGAATGATTTCGATGTTAGGCTTAAGAAAACTGGCAGATCTCCAAATGGTAACATGCTTGAACGTCTTTGGAAACATGAACTGACGTGCACTAGGTTTTATTGGTTGTATTTAATGCATGAGTAAATTCTAATGATCCCATGTTAGGAGCTTCTTAGCCGGCTCGACATAAGAGTGAAGTAGGCACTCATATGATTGGGGAATTAAGTGCGCCACCCCATGAATGGTATTAAGGAATACAATCCGTCATCCACGCAACTATAACAAGTAATTAATGTGTAAAAGATATCTAGGGAGTAGTGAAATATAAGTAAACACAACTTCTCTACTTATTGCTCACAACTTTAGTTTAATTTAGTTTATTTTCATTTCTAGTATTTTATTTTGATTGCATCTTTAGTATTGGGTTAGTTGACTAGCAACTAATTCTGCCCAAATCCTTCAAACCCGAGATTTTTACTTGCTTTCTAAAAAATATAAAAATACAAAAAATAATCATCCCTCATCTTTAGAACTAGTATTTCGGTTTTCTAATCCTAGCGACACTATTCCTAGCTGAACGATCAATCCCCCGGTACTTGTCACTATACTATACTACAACGATCAGGTACACTGCTTGGTGGGGGTTGTAAGCTTCTCAAGATCCCTTGAGAGGTAAAGCCTGGTGCGATTCCCACGTATCATATATATATTAGATTATATACCTTGACAATTTATGTGAGAATTTATGCATGATTTTGGAAGAAAATGTTTTTAGCATTAGTCAACAATGCAAGGAAAATGATGTCCATGTGATTCCTAGATGTGAGAATAATTTTAAAGAAAATTGATTGGGTTTTACAAAAGAGTTTATGCAAAGAAAATAAAATTTCCCAATCTTTAATTTTGTGCGAAATAGATTCCTAGACTCAGAAATGGAGAAGTGAAGAAAGAAAAAATATTATGCAAGAAAAACAAAATTTTTTTTGTCTAAATGCAATAAAATTTAGTCAACTTGTTCCATCATTCCTAATCCTAAACGCAAGTGGTTGAATAATTCACGCTTAAGGGGTTTAGTGAATATAACCGCTATGTTATCTTCCGATGCAACCTTTTCTATAGATATGTTCCCTTTTTGTACATTATCCCTAAGAAAGTGATGACGTATTTCTATATGTTTAGTCCTAGAGTGTTGCACCGGATTTTTACTTAAATCTATCGCACCTTTGTTATCGCACATAATGGGAACATTTTCTAACCTAATGCCATAGTCTATAAGAGCTTGTTTCATCCATCGTGCTTGTTGACATGCCTTTCCAGCGCTTACATATTCGGCTTAGGTGGTAGAAATAGCAAGAGCGGTTTGCTTCTTCGAAAACCAAGAGATTTATAGTGGTTCGGCTACAAGGTCACCTTCCTTGCCCTACTCCACTCCCCGAGCACCTAACTCGAAAGTTTTCTTCACTATGTCAACAAGCTCCCTTATAGCGGAGAAAACCTTACACACCAATTTACACATGACAACTTCGTCACAACTTATTCACACCTTCTACACAACTATTTCACACCTATTCACTACTTAATCACTCTACTTCTTCACACCTATCTTTTACACACCAATCTTCTTCACACCTATCTTCTACACACCAATCTTCTTCACAACAATTTTCTACACACCAATCTTCTTCCTAACTCTACTTCTTCACAACTAACTACTAATCAATCACACTATGTACTAACCTATCTTCTAACAAATATTCACAACTAATCACACAATGAGATGAATATAATGATGATGCTCTAACAACTTAGATGTGGAGATCACAACAAGTTGTAATACTTCTTGTCTTGAGGGATAGAAGTATTCTTCTCTTGCACTTGATAGAATGATCTTTGGATCACTTTGAAACAAAGTATGATCAAAGGATTTAGAGATTGGAAATGGAGATCTAGAACAGAAAGTTTAGGAGTGCAAAAGGTGAGAAAAATTCCAGGTTTAAGGTGGTATTTATAGGCAAAAGATTCTGACAGAGGAGCGTGGCCGGTCCCCTTAAATCAAGGCCGGCCCCCTTAAAATTAAGGGGGCCGCCCAGCTGTAACGGCCAGAAATTTTGTTTTCTAGTGGGGAAAGTTTATTTGGTGAAAAACTAACTGATTTTGGTTAGAAATTTGAATTCATATATTTAGTATGAATAAAACATTTTTCTTTATTACCAAAAGTGTTTTTCAAAAATATATAATATGTTTATATAATTAAATAAACTTTGTAATACTTAATTAAATTTCCCTTTGATCATAAATTGCACTAAACACTTTGTTTATTCATACCTTAAGTGATTTGGATGTAAAGAGAAAATGTTAATCACTAAATACTTGTTTAAGTCACAAGTTTTAGTTTTATGAGTTTGTATGTTGTAATAATCAAAACATAGAGATATTGATAATATGTTAATAATGTTTTTAGGCATTATTTATGTCAACAAAAGTAACAAAGAAAGGAAAGTCTATAGAAGACTCCAATCATGGACCATTCATCAATAGTAAAACATTATATTTTGTCACTTTTGTTGTGTCATGTTTGAAGTGGTGGTTTGGTTTTTTTTTTGTTCGCCAAACGGGTTTTTCCGTCATTCTTGCAAGCCTTGAGGCTTTTGGTTTTGGTTTGTTTGGAGAAGTCATGAAGGGATGAATGGAGAGTGTGGAAGATTTGGGATATTTATAGTGTAAGATTTGTGTGTTTATGGATGGACAAAGTTTGTTTGGGAGATTAGGACAAAATGTGTTTGTGAAAAATGGGAAATGTAGGTTGATACTTCCGGTGGGAAGTCTTGGAATATCCATCTCATCCTTTCCCCCCAAGCAAAGGAATATACCTTTGGAATATCCATGGCATATTCTCTTCTCTATGCCACTTGAGGAATACCTAATCTACCCTTACCAAATTACCTTTTCTATTCTTCTACCCTTGGTATTTGGTTTTCTCATAAACACTTCACAAAACATTTTCCAAATTGGCTATTTGAGTTGGTAAACCTTAGATTGATTAATGTTAAGGTTTTGTGTGAAGTACAATTGGGGGTTTAGCAAGGTAAGGTATTTATAAAACCAACACACAAAGCTTTGGGAAAATTTTCTCTGGGAGTCTGGTGCGCCACCCACGCGTTGAATCTTGCTTAAGTTGTGAAAAACTTACACATGAGGTTGACTATTTGGGAAACAACTTGTCCAACCTTCAAGATGAAGCACTAAGTTTTTCAAAATTTAAAAAGAGTAGTGTCAATTTAGATAATATGTTGTGTCAACAAAAATTGTCCCAAGATAAGGAAGATCTTGGATTTTCAAAAACTCATAAAACTACTCCAACGAGTCAAAGCAAACCAATCATGTTTGTAAAAGAAAGTGAACACGTAAAGTCAAAATCCATAATTCCTCAAACTCATTTTTCAAACACTCGAGGTACTCAAGAACCCATTGCAAATCATGAAACCATAAAACAATTTTACAAACCGGTTTCAAGTAATGGATTTGATTACACTAAAACTCGAGTCGACCAAAGACCACTTCTACCAAAACCTAACTTACACAAACGACCTTTAGTTCAAAAGAGAAAATGTTCATTCAATAACTAAAGGTCTTCACATCATCAACCATATAACTCATCTCAAAGGAGAGATAACTCCTACCCAAACCAAAGATATTTTAGACCGAACATTTATCAAAACATTAGACCAAGTTTTCAACACCAAAGTAATTTTCAAAATAATCATTGGTCAATCTTCTCAAGACCCAAGGATGTTCAACTTGGGAATGCTTTATACTAACCACAATTGACCCAACAAACATTGGGGACCAAGTTTTTGAGTTATATGTTTGTTAGTTATAGGCTTGGACCGATCTATTAGATCGTTGAAAGTGGTTGTTCCAAGCACATGACGTAGTATAAGATTGTTTACTTCATAAGGAGCATGATGGTGTACATAAGTAAACTTTGAGGAAGGTCATCAGTAGTCTAAACATCAATGGTGAATCTTTATCTCATGATCATGAAAGAAAAATCATCCATTAAAGTCGAGCTAAGTTTTCACTTATGCTTATGAATCTTTATGAGCCTTAAATGTTAGTTGTTAAAAATGCTATGTGTTTAGGAAATATAGTTATGTGCTTAAAACTTGCATAACTTGAACACATCATAATCTAATTCTTAGATCTTTAAGAACATTGATGAGGCAAAAAGTGTGCCGCTTTTAAGGGGTCATTTAAGCCCGAATTCGAGATTATTTGATTAATTATTGCCCTAAATCGTTCCTTTTGTCATTTTAGGTACTTTTTGAGAGAAATCTGGTAAAGGAAGCATTTTGGACTTTTTTTGGAGCATAAAAGTGAAGAAAACGGCAAAGTCTCAATTTTCCTTACTGGAACAGTACCCGACGGCGTCAAGACTCTCCACATGACGGCGTCAAGAGTTACAAAAGAGGTGGAAGTGGAAAATACACGTGACGATCCAGAGAGTTTTTAAGCCTAGGACCTGACGACGTCACCCAAGGCCATCAGGGTCCAAACATTAGTGACGGCCCAGAGTATTTCTACATATGACGACGTCACAAACAGATCTAGGCAATACAATTTTATTATGGTGGAAAGTTGACGGCGTCACAAGCTAACACATGACGCCGTCACGATGTATAATCTATATATAATTTTCCAAATTTCATTCATTAGTGTGCAACTTTGAGGGAATAAACCCTAGTCCAAATTTTATTAGCTTTTCAAGGGTTTCAAACCCTTGATTCTTTCATGTTCAATTAAAGATAAGTATTCCTTCAAATCATTCAATATGTCTATGTGTTGTTTGATTATATCTTACACTTGTCTTCTATTTAACATGCTAGGCTAGATTTCTCTTGTGTTTGCTTAGATGTAGTGAAACCTAGATGTTAATTATGGGTTGATTGTTTGTTTATAGTTGTTATGGATGATTGTATTCGATGTTAGGCTTAAGAAAACTGGCAGACTTCCGTTGGTAACTTGCTTGAACGTCTTAAGAAACATGATCGGAGGTGTACTATGATTTTTGGTTGTATTTAATGCGTAGGAGAATTCTAATGATCCCATGTTAGGAGCTGCTAACGGATCGCAATAGGAGTGAAGTAGGATCCTATAGAGTTAGGGAATATTGTACACAGCCCTACGACTAGTATTAAGGAATATGACTCGTCATCCATGCAATTGTAACAAGCTAATCAACCTGTAAAAGATATCTAGGGAGTAATGAAACCTAAGTAAACACAACTTTCCTCATTATTGTTTCCACCACATTAGTTTAATAGTTTTGTTTTCATTTCTGTTATTTTATTTTGATTACATCTTAGTTTATTGGGTTAGTTGCTAGCAACTAATTCCGCTCACTCCTTCAAAACCCGAGATTTTAATTGCTTTCATAAAAATATAAAAATACAAAAAGAATCATCCCTCACCTCTAGACCTAGTTTATTAGGCTTTCTAATCCTAGCGACACTATTCCTGAGTTGAACGATCAATCCCCCGGTACTTGTCACTATACTATACTACAACGATCAGGTACACTGCCTGGTGGGGGTTGTAAGCTTCTCGAGATCCCTTGAGAGGTAAAACCTGTTGCGAGGGTGCGATCCCCACGTATCAAGTTTTTGGCGCCACAGCCCGGGGAATAGTTATTGTCTAGGTTAGGATTTCTTTTTATTAGGTCTACTTGCTAGATTCCTTTCTAGTAAGATTTTATTTTTATTTTTAGGTTTTCTTTAGTCTATCTTATTTCTTCGTGTCTTTGTTAGTAACCTTTACCATCCGACATCATGGAAGGTGGTAACATCTTTGAACCCATCAACCCACCACAACAAAACTACCCACAAAACCCACCACTAGCAAACCAACCTCCTAGGCCCCGAAATTTAGGAGAGTATTCCCGTCCTAGCCACCAAGGCTATCGAAACACTATTGAGCTCACTCAAGGGGCCAATGTGTCCCCCTTGCGATCCGACACCATCCGGTTGGTGCAAAGCGGATGTGCATTCCATGGACTTCGTTCCGAATTTCCTAATCAACATCTCAAGTATTTCCTTAAAATCGTATATTCCATAGACCTTGATGTTGTAACTAGAGAGTCGAACCAATTACGTCTATTCCAATTCTCTCTACGTGATCAAGCTAGTCAATAGCTTGAACGTTTACCCGCGGGATCCATCACCTCGTGGGATGGTCTCACCACTCGATTCCTTGCTCAATTTTTCCCACCGAGGAGAACTACCAAGCTTAGAAATGATATCTTGATGTTCCAACAACGTCAAGGTGAAACTCTATATGAAGCATGGACTCGTTTCAAGGACTTACTCCAAAAAGTCCCTCATCATGGCATAGATCTTTGGCTCTAAGTCCAAATCTTCTATGACCATATCGACCTCCCCACAAGGCGAACCATTGACCAATCGGCTGGTGGCAAGCTACGTGATCTAAGTGCGGAAGAATCATGGGAACTCATAGAAGATCTTGCTCTCTATGACAGCGAAAGTTGGAATGATCCCCATGATTTGAACAAAACGGTCAAAGCAATATCTTTGCCTTCGAACAATTCTAGCACTCCCGACCGTAGGATCATGGAACTTGAGGATCAAGTCAAGTTTCTCATAAAATCTTACGAAGCTCCTAAGCCTTCAAGCCAAGTGAACAAAATCACTTCTTCATGCGAATTATGTAGTGGTCCCCATGACACTCGTGATTGTGTGGAACTCCCCGGACAAGCTTTTGCGGACTACGCATCCTCGTGTATCGACGAAGCGGGAGACAAGTGGTACACTTTCAAACCCGAGCCAAACCCTTACGGTGATTCCTACAACCCTTCTTGGAAAAATCACCCGAATCTTAGGTGGAAACAAAACCAAAACATGCCCCAAAACAATTCTTCCAATCCACCTAATCGTTACCAACCAAACGGTCCACTCTCTAACTGTACTTTCAACAAGAATCCTTCTAATAACTATGGTAGTGATGAGGCGAAAAATGATCCGTTTTTAGGGGGTCATTTAAGCCCGAATCCGACTTTATTTGATCAAATATTGCCCTAAATCGTTCCTTTTGTGATTTTAGGTACTTGGAGAGTGAATTCTGGAAAAGAAGCCATTTTGGACGTTTTTGGAGCTTAAAAGTGAAGAAAACGGCAAAGTCTCAATTTTTCATGCTGTGAACAGTAGGTGACGGCGTCAAGAGTAATTTCCTGACGGCGTCAAACCTCAAGAATTAAAATCCGTAGTTGATGACGGCGTCACATACAGGGCGTCAAGAGTAATTTGTGTGACGGCCTAGGCCTTGACGGCGTAAGAAGTAGATCAAGGCCGTCCGAGGAAGTATTTGGCAGCGAGATGACGGCGTCACACCTTTGTTCTTGACGCCGTCATCCCTATTTTCCTATATATAGTTTTCTAGTTTTTCACATTTAGAAAGAGAAGTTTTGGGAGAAACCCTAAAGACGATTTTGGTGCAACTTTTACAGGTTTTTCAAGGGTTCCAAACCCTTGATACCTTGCATTGTAATTGAGATAAGTGTTCTTCTAATTCAATCAATATGTCTATGTGTTGGTTGTCTATATCTTGTTCTTGTCTCAATTCCATTATGCTAGGCTAGATCTCTTTTGTGTTTGCTTAGATCTAATGAAACCTAGATATTGATTATGTGTTGATTACTTGTTTATTCTTGTCTTGGATGAATGATTTATATGTTAGGCTTAAGAAAACTGGCAGATCTCCAAATGGTAACACGCTTGAACGTCTTAAGAAACATGAACCGAGGCGTACTAGGTCTTTATTGGTTGTATTTAATGCATGAGCCACTGTTTACAATCCCTATAGTTGTGCTGGGCATGGTGTAGGAGGAGATAAGAGCTCATAGAATTGGGGAGTTATATATGCCACCCCATGAATGGTATTAAGGAATACAATCCGTCATCCATACAATTATAACAAGTAATAAACGTGTAAAAGATATCTAGGGAGTAGTGAAGTCTAAGTAAACACATTTTCTCCAATTACTGCTCACAACCTTAGTATAATTAGTTTATTTTCATTTTTAGTATTTTATTTTGATTGCATCTTAGTATTGGGTTAGTTGAATAGCAACTAATTCCGCCCAAATCCTTAAAACCCCGAGATTTTAATTGCTTTCCATAAAATATAAAAATACAAAAATAATCATCCCTCACCTTTAGAACTTGTATTTAGGCTTTCTAATCCTAGCGACACTATTCCTAAGCTGAACGATCAATCCCCCGGTACTTGTCACTATACTATACTACAACGATCAGGTACACTGCCTGGTGGGGGTTGTAAGCTTCTCGAGATCCCTCAAGAGGTAAAGCCTGTTGCGATTCCCACGCATCAGGTAGTACCAATAATCTCGAAGGGTTGATGTCCAAGTTTATGGCATCTCAAGAAGCTCGCATAGCTAAGTTTGAAACCGAATTCAATCAACAACAAATGGAGATGACCAATAAGATTGACAACTTGTTGAAAGCCCTCAACAACCAAGTGCTAACTACACTTAGGAAGGACACTAGGGACACTAATAGCGGAATCCAAATTAAGGACCCATCATCATCCAAACACGTCCACTTTGTCAACGTTGTCACCATTAAGCCGATAGATAAGAATGTAGAAGAAAGTGAGAAGGATGAAGTTGGAATAGAAACCGGGACTAAGGATGAGATTAAGGAAGTTGAGGATAATAAGGGAGAAAAGTTAGAGGAAGTAGAAAACATAGAAGAATACTTTGATAGGTTACCCACCAAGGAAGAACGGGAATATCACAAGGATCTATTTGATTATCCCGAGACACCATATGTCCTTGGTTCACCCCTTATTAAAGTAGGTGATTCCTCTAACATCAACATACCATGCAACATTGGGCATATGCATGTGTGGAAAGCTTATATCGATCCTAGGTCTCCTATAAACATCATGACTAGGACCTATTATAATTGGGTAATGAAGAAGCAACTTGAGTATAGGATGATGCCCAACACGATTAAGATGAGCAACTTTGTAGGAAGAGTGAAAGGATTACATGTCTTTGTAGGAAACTTCACTTATGTTACCGACTTTGTGATAGTAGAAGATATTCGTCCGGTAATAGATGGTTGCCTAAGTCAAGTAGTGTTCGGAAAACCGTTTGTTGAGGCCTCTAAGATGAGTTATTACCAATCCCTAGGGATAGTTAGATTCAAGGAAGAGAACGATGAGATTGCTTACCAAATGCCCTATAAGATTAAACAATACCGCCTACTATCAAACATAGAAAAGGAACACAAGCAAGCGGTTTATTATAGGAATGATGAGGATAGACGTAGAGGAGTAGATTATGTCATGAGTAGAATACTTGGTTTCTATAAGGAATGTTTGCAACTAGGTCCGGAATACAAAACTAAGATTGGAGATGACCTAGAGAATGAGACCAATGATGAGGTCACGTAATAGCACATGACCTTGAGTCTAGCTACAAGACTCGTAAATAAAGAAAAGCGCTTCTTGGGAGGCAACCTATGTATTGTTTGTTTTTATTTGTTTGATTGATATTTGTTTCCATATGCATGCTTTATTTTTATTATTGGTAGATCATGTTTCAAACTAAAATTGTGAAAATACTTTATTTTGTTGTTTAACTTCGTCTTAACTTCATATAAAGGTATTTTGCAAAAGCTAAGTGTAAAGGGAAACCCCAAATTTGTTTCTAAGAACGAAATTGATCATGATTCGCCACAATATTAAATGAACATGTGTATTAGTATTTGTTAGAGTCAAATGCTTGTATCGAGTCATAATGATGTTTTGCAGGATCTTCCAGGAAGTAGGACATAAGTTTTTCCAGAAATTTTCCGAAAACTTAACATAAAGATTTCTGCAGGTCACTTCTGACGGCGTCAAGACTTAACTCCTGACGGCGTCATGTCTAAAATTCTGGAAATTTTGCGAGTTTTGTTTTTCTAACGGAGTCTTAAAGTTTTTGTTAATTCTTTAGTTTTATAAACTCCAGGAAATCTGCAAACATTCATTCCACAAGCATTATATCTTAAATTATTTTCTAGGACTTGTTAGTATATATAGATTACCGCCGATTTTACGCAAGGTTCCTGATGAGTGCTCAAACACTCATCATTTTTGGTCAAATCTGAACTGCAAAACATACAAAAACACTCAGTAATGCATCAAAATACTGAAAATATTTCAAAATTGTGTTTTATATGTTTTAGATGCAAAACGAGTAAAAACAAATGAAAAACGCACAAAGTTTGCTTAATTGGCAGTTTCAGTCCCCCAACTTTCATAAAATTACAAAATTAGTCCCTGGATATTCAAAATATAGAAAATTATCACCAAAGGTCCTTTTGAAATCATAAGTTGTCATATTTAGTCCTTTGGTGAAAAATTGGAAAAGTTTTGGAAATTTACACTTTTGGTCCCTGGAGTTTCAATAATTGGCAGATTCAGTCCCTGGTGGGATAATTTTGAAAGAAAAATCACTTTTGGTCCTTGGGAAATCATAAATATCAATTTTAGTCCTTGGGTGTGAAGTTTTGAGAAATGTCAGTTTTGGTCCCTCAAGTTTGGCAACTTGTCAGATTTGGTCCCCGGGTGTTTTAAAATGGAAAACTTTATTTATGATCCTTGTGTTTTTGGTTCTTGGCATTATTGGACCTTATGAGTACTTTTGGAAAATTACATTTTCAGTCCCTTGCAATTTTCAGTTTTGCATGAATGGTCCTTGTGATTTTTAACTTAAAATAAAACAAACAATCCAAATTCCAAATCCACTAATCCAAACAAAACACCCCTGGCCCAATCCACTTCCTAGCCCAAGTCAACCCTCACTTTCCCCCGGTCAAAACCTCACCCCCGTTTTGTTATTTAGAACGGTCAACCAATGGGTTGACCCTTCTTCCACCTCCCCCACACTTCTGATAATCCACTGTAACAAGCCATCTCCCCCTCCTCTTCCCATAATTTGTCCCCTCTTCCAAACCACAAAACTCCAAGGGTTCTTAATTGGTCCACAAAATACTCCAAGCAACCCACACCTGCTAATCCCCTGTTCCCGCCAAAATAAATTTAAACGGCCTTGATCAAGTGAGCAAATCCTACGGTCCAAATCCAGGTGGGAAAGAGAGAGAGTGTCTCCAGGGCTATAAAAGAAAAGAAAAAGAGAAAGAAGAAGCAGTTAGTGTAGTATGTAGTTTTAGATTTTTTTTAGTTAATTTCAAGTTTATTGTAACTTTTAATTCTCAGTTGAAACTCCAAGTTTGTAACTTGCTACTTTTAATTAATCTAAGTTTCAGTTAGATAAATTCAAGTTTCTGCTTAATTCTCAGTTTTATAAAATATATATATATATATATATATATATATATATATATATATATATATATATATATATATATATATATATATATATATATATATATATATATATATATATATATATATATATATATAATAATAATAATAATAATAATAACAAAAAGGAAGCAGGAAAGAAGAAAAAGCAAAGCATTAAAAAGGTTGAATGGAAATGGTTTAGAAGCTCAGTGGTGAGCTATTAGGATGGTTACTTAGACTTGTTTCTCAGTTTGGTGCATTGGAAGCCTTGTAAGCTCAATTTCATACTTTTAAATTCTACTGTTCCTGTGCTTATTTACTATTTTTAGTTGCTTTTATATGCTCAGTTAGTGTATGATAGACCATTAGTTGCTTAGTGTAGCTTGGTGTTCATTAGAATTCAAGTTTGATCAACCTCTCTTGATCACTGCCTAATTTAGTATCTTAGTGATTTTCACATTAGAGTTGTTAGTTTTGAGGTTTTAGTGTTCATTTAAGTCTATTTAACCCTCACAGTTGATCAGAATTCAGTTTCATGATTTGAATTCACCATAGCATAAGGGGGTGTTTGGTTTAGGGTGATTTGCTGTGTGGGAGTTAGGTTTATTGTACCAAACCTGTTTCAACAGATTTCCTAGCATCAAATTAGCCTTAGTTAGTCAAGATTTAGGTGGTTGTAGTTGCAAAAGTCAAAGATCACCCTCATTTGCCTCCAACAGTTAACTGTTGAAGCTTGGTGATCTCATAACCCACCCATTTACTTAGAACTTGCTACTTTCACTTAAATTAGTCTTAGTTTAGGATAATTCATCCATATCAGTAGCTTAGAATCACTCAAAGTTCACAAAAGTCAAATCTTAGGTTTTTATAGAAAAGTCAATTGTGCATTTTCAGATTTTTCCAAAACTTCTAGGATTTAATTTGATTTTTGATATTGTTTTTAGGAGGTTTAATTTGTTTCTAATTGAAGTATATCAGCTCAACTTCATTTTCCCAAATTTGTTTGATTTTTGCCATTTTTCTTGTGGGCCCCACAAAGCCACAAAGTGACTTGCAGGGCACACCTCTATTGCTGCACAGCAGACACACCACCACCACCACCACTTGGTGGTGGTGGTTTTCCAGCCAAACCAGTGGGCCCCAGGCCATGAATCTTGTTCCTCCCAACCCCCCTCCTACCAGGCTCCCTATATTGACCATTGGGTTGACCTTAATCCCACTGGGACCCACCTGTATTTAGTTCTAAAATCTGTCCCATTTCCTAGTATGCAACATGTGTCAAAAGTGCTTATTGATGAGCTTATTGCTTATTCTGAGGTCCAATAGTACTTTTTCTAGCTTATTCAAGTCCCATAAGCTTATGTACACCTGAATTACCCAGAGTGGGTCCCACACATGCTGGTTTAAGCTTATTTTCCATTTAAGTCAAACAAAGTCAACTGTTGGGCTTTTAGCTTTCATTTCAGCTGATTTCAAGTTTACAAAAAAGTTGTCTTTACAAAAAGTTCATGTTTTTAGTTGTAAATTAGTTTTCTAAAAGAAAAATCAAAAAAAGTTAATGTAATTTTAAGTGATAGTTTCTATTTAATTTTATTTAAATTCTATTTTTCATTTTTAAATTTTAATTAAGTACTTAGCTATTTTATATTTTTATTAAATTTCTCATATATTAAAGTAGTTATAATAATTTTTTCAGATTTTTATCTTTTCATTTAGTATTTATTAGAATTAATTTTAGTTTTATTAATTATTAATTAATAATTAGTTTAAAATAGCATAATTAGTTTTTATTAATCAAAACCTTGTTTTTATATTTTTTATAGCTTTTATATGTTATAAAGTAATTTTAGAAATTTTATTAGAATTTTTACTGTTCATTTAGTATTTTTCTTAATTTAAAATAGTTAATTAGGTAATTAGTAATTAATTAGTAATTAATTAATATAAAAATCACAAAAAGACAAAAATACTTATTTTTAATTTTAAAATTAGTTTTTAGTTATTTTATAATTTTAGAAATTTTATTTTCATTTTTCTAGTATTTAATTAGTATTAAATTATATTTAAGTGTTTTAATTATTAATAATTATTATTTAATTAATATTAAATAATTAATTAGGGTTAAAATTTATTTTAATTTTCTAAAAATTTTCTTTTACCCTTAGGTTTGTAAAAAAGTCATTTTCACCCCCTGGGTGTTTTCAGATTTCCGTTTTCACTTTTTATTTCGTACGCTTACGTTTTATTTAAACGTGAACGTACGCGTTTTAAGTTTTAAACGTTTCTAGTTTTTGTAACTCTCTCGTCTTATTCAAATAGCTTGTTTAAGCTATTTCATTGTAAATTCCTTAGTTATAAATAACTCAAAACCCCTTTCCATCCAAATTCACCCGATCACAAAACCGTTTGTTTACAATTCACACCTCGTCGGGACTTAAACGACCCGGGAAAACACTGTATTCCTCGGAGCATTGATCTAGGCTGTCTAACTTTGTTGACCATTCCTTGGTCAATATAAGTTAGGTGGTTCAGGCTCAACCAATTTTTGGCGCCGCTGCCGGGGAGGTTGTGTGCGTATCTAAACGGTTTTTCTGATTAGTGTCTTTGGAATTCGTTCCATTGTACATTTATCCATCCTTTGTTCATATTTTCCCATTTTCAAAACAAAACCGTTCCCGAAAACTTTTTAAACTCAGTTTTCAACGAACACAAAAACACAAAAACATTTTCTTTATCATTTGTACAAAATGTATTTCCAAAAACCCAAAAATATCCTTCTTCACCCTCCTACCCTTTTGTTTCTCATTTCCTCACCCTCTATACACATTTGATTCTTTCTATGTCTCATCCACACTTTCTGGTTTTCCATTGGTGTGGTAATCCTTATAATGGTGGCAATTGCCCCAGTTGTGGCACGGTAGAATCAGGAAACGGGTCTGTCTATAACCAAGATCCTTACTCCTACCATGACACGACTGATTCATTCCATCAGTTACCACACCATCAGTCTCAGCAGTTTTACTGTTGTGAGTACTGTGGTGGTTCACACTACAGTTCTGATTGTCAATCGGGCAACACGCTTGTCTATGAGCAGTTTCCCGATAACAATTATGACTCTAGCACATACGACTCACAGCCTCAACAGTTTTACTGTTGTGATTACTGTGGAGGTCCACACTTTAGCTCAGATTTTCAAACAGGGAATCCATATCCTTGTGACAATTTTGACACACCTTACTATGACCAACCTCCACAGTACGACATGAATCAAGCACTTCTTCCAGAAATGCAAAATATGATGAAAATCATTGATGAGCTTAAGGGTTTAGTTCAAGACTTTGCCCAAAGACATACTCATCAAAAATCCATGGAAGAATTGCTTGCTGAAGAGCAGGCTGCTAGAATCGATTCCCAAGATGCCTATGAAAAATCTGTTAGGGAATCCATTGCAAGAGAAAAAGCAGCCAAATCTAGCTCTTTGTTCCGTTTCATTCCTGATGACAGTGATGATGAGGATACACTTGACATCCTTGAATTTTATAAAACTTCAAGTTCATCAGTTGATACCCCAGCAGTTGAGATTCCATCTCAAACAACTGCTATCACACCCGAGGTTCCCACTCACTCTTTGATCATGGGGGACGAGCATCTTGACACTGTTCCTGAAAGGGAATCGGACGAATTCATAAAGTCTAGTGTTGAGAACCTTGTTCCAATCCCAAGAGAGTCACAGGGAACTCTTGAGCACATTTGTGATATTCCTTCACCCATTGAGTGTCCTAAAGATCAATTTGAGACTTTCTCAGATTTTAGCGATGATTGCATATCTCATGGAGACATTGAGTATATTGAGGCATCAGTTCCACATTCTGATGCTGATCCTCTTCTCGAGGAGTTCGCCGATGAACTTACTCACATCAATCCACTTTCATTGGAAAGTGATGATGGTCTCCTCGATTTCCAAGCCGATCTGGGAGAAATTGAAAGTCTCCTTTATCATGATCCGTCACTCACTTCTTATCCCGACAATCCAATAGAGAGTATTGATCACTTTGTTCCCGAAACATTCAATACCACTCTCACCAATCCTCTATTTGAATTCGAATCTGAATTCACTATGATTTCTAACAATCCAATCTTTGACGAGGATTGTGATGAGTCCACAATGGAACATGAGTTCACAAATTCACATCTTGTGAATAATTCTCTTCATGAGGAGTTCTCCGGTGAACTCACTCATCATATCATGACTCCTCCGGAGTTTGATAGCCCGGGGGGAGATGCTCTCAATTATGAGAATTTGCAAATTCCCACCCACCCTCCCGGGTTGTTTACGAGCTTACCCTTTGAAATCCAAACTCAGGCTAATGAGCCTGCTCTCGAGGAAGAAGATCAAATCCGTTTTCACTTTTTATTTCGTACGCTTACGTTTTATTTAAACGTGAACGTACGCGTTTTAAGTTTTAAACGTTTTTAGTTTTTGTAACTCTCCCGTCTTATTCAAATAGCTTGTTTAAGCTATTTCATTGTAAATTCCTTAGTTATAAATAACTCAAAACCCCTTTCCATCCAAATTCACCCGATCACAAAACCGTTTGTTTACAATTCACACCTCGTCGGGACTTAAACGACCCGGGAAAACACTGTATTCCTCGGAGCATTGATCTAGGCTGTCTAACTTTGTTGACCATTCCTTGGTCAATATAAGTTAGGTGGTTCAGGCTCAACCAGTTCCCTTGTTTGTTTTCTCAGGTTTAACAGGTTATATATGACAAGAAGATGATTTATATTTCTGGAAGGGAAGCTTTGAATGTTCATTTTCTTGAAGGAAGATCTAACCTTGTTGCCACACTATCCACACCGAACGAATCAGGGGAGTATTTGTTTTCATTCTTTTACCTATTTTACTTTTACATCCTTTAATTAAACATTGGGGACAATGTTCATCCTAAGTGTAAGGGGAGGGTAAATGATGATACCTTATAGGATACTATTGCACTTGAGTTTGTTTGGTTGATGGTAGGTGTGTAATAAAACTAAGAGAAATACTTGTTAGTGTAATTTTAGCGCCAAATTTAAATTTTTTTACAACATTTAGGAATGAAACTTTAGCCTTAACAAGCGTCTCATGGATAGGAGTTGTATGACTAGCACAAAACCGTACCAATCAGAAAAATTTTCCACCCAAATATGTGAGGTTCGCCTTTAGATTTGATAGGAAAAGCATTCATTATTAGTGCTTATGAGTGTACCGGCAGTATTTAGATTCTAGAACTTGCATTAGTGATGCATCCGAGACCGCTAGTGTAACACCCTAACCCGTCAAGGGTAAAGATATCACAATAAATAGTGTCAAACAGAGCAAAACACAAGCTTAATACTTTAACAATACAATGAGTACAAGGGTTACAAATGAATTCCAAAATAAGGAAAAATACAATAATAAAACAAAGTCCATTATTTAAAGGAACTCTAAGGTTGGTCCACACTCTCTCATCCCCAAAGTTAAACCCCGCATCCTAGCTTAAGTACCTGCCGCAAGGAAAAGAAAACGCGGCTGAGCATAAAAAGCTCAGTGAACAGATATCAACCAAATAACAACTGATACAATAGAGTTAGGAAATAATCAAAGGGATATGAAGATAGGATTACATGTGGTATCCAAGAGGGTAATCAAAAGATGACATGGTTAAGTGTAAAGTATAGTGTATGTAAGTTTTCAGTATTTTACCCAAGGCCAATCAATACAATACAATACAATACAATAGTAGCCCAATATGGAGTGATCAACTCCCAATATGTGAGGGGTTGCAATGCACGCATACCCAGTCACCAATACAATATGTAGCAATGTAGACAATGTAGCAGCTCCAATAATCAATCAATCAATACAATAAAAATCTAGGATGCATCCATACGCCCCCGTAGGCCAATAACAATCACAATCAAAGTAGTAGTCAATAGTAGATCGGGGACGGCGTAGTACATCTCTCCAACTACGCTAGAGTACATAACATTGGTGCATCAATGCTATGGTTGTGGCTACTCCACAACAAGTAATACCCCGGGTAAATACTGAAGGGTCAAGTGGTCAAGGTTCAATATCAATGGTTCAATATCAAATTTAGTTTCAAAAGTTTATTGTCAAGGTTTAATATCAAGTACACGTGTCAAGTAATAATCAAAGGTTCAAGTCCAGGGTTCCATATCAAGGGTCAATATCAATATCCAAATCAAGGGTTCATTATCAAGGGTCAATATCAAGGGTTCAATGTCAAAGGTCAATATCAAGGGTTCAATGTCAAGGGTTCAATCAAGTAATATAAAGGAGAGAGAGAAGAGTCATGAGAGAAACAGTTGTACTCTTACTGACAGAGTACGGAATATCTGTACCTTAGTCCAAATGCACAAGCATGTCACAAATCAAAGAGAGAATGGGTCACTCCCGCTTCACCGAACCTAGAAGAGAATGGATACGAATCAAGACGAGTCCGAATTACTCAAGTTACCTCTTTTAGTTATCTTTCTATTTTTAGAAACTTTCCATATTTAGCAGCTTTCTATTTTAGGTAACTTTTCATATTTAGTAACTTCCCACTTTAAGTAGTTTAAGCATTTTAGGAGACTTTCTATTTTTAGTAAGTTTCTATTATTAGCAGGTTTCCCGAATTAGTAAGTTTCCATAAATAGTAAGTTTCCCGAAATGGTAATTTAATACTTTAGGGTTATAATGACCAATATTATAGTTTAGGGTTAAGTATGTCACTTTAGTAAAGTTTAGGATTATAAATATAAACTATCAAAATATAAGGTTTAAATATGTCAACATTTGACTTTAAGTTTTATATCGTAAATTTATATCAAATGACCGTTTTAAACCCCGACGTTTCATAATTTATAAAATGCATTTACGACCACATTTTAGACCGTAATAATAATATCCCAAGGTAATATGCATGCATTCAATTCTTTTTAAAACTCATGACACATAAAAATCATTTAACCCGCTATACATTTATTCATGATATAAGGTCTCCATTTACTTACATATTATAAAGATATGTAATTTGATTAGTAACGTGATTCAATTTATAAAGGTATGCCAAACTTTTGCTGAACTTTCATATGATCAATCCTTATCTACGTATTCAAAACATGCACGCTCCATATTTGTTTCTTTAAGCTTATAACCAGATTTTAGTTGTATATTGCATGCATGCTCTATGACCAAATCAATTACGCATATCACAACCGATTCGAAACAGATAAATATATAACTATATTGCACATTCTATGCAAAACTTCTTTCTTCCAATGTTGTAATACGTATTAATATATTATTGTGGAAACCGATTTCGAATACTTTATTTCTTATTCTTGTTCTGTTCGACCACAACATATATATGTTTTAATTTCTTTTCATTCTCAATTTGATTAATGTAGTAAATTAGTCAAGTTATGTGTCGAAACTAAAACAAACAAGCAGACGTGACAACACCGAAAACGAACACCCCGTGATGTAACCTATATGTCGATTATATGTAGGTCCTTCTCATTACTATATATGTGTTGCCGCTCATATGATTTGATGTAGCGATATTTTATTCGATTACAGATGGTTTACAGCCGATTGGGAGACAAAGAATATGAACGACAGAAACAATAAAAGGGGTATCGAAAAAGGTTGGAATGCTTACCCGCGTAGCGCGACAAATATTAGGACAAGTAGCAAAAGTCGAGTACAAGCTAATCCACCGAAACCAGCAAAACCCAACGCTCTTGATTCAACAAGCAAAACCTACGGCCAGACTCACCCTTCTAACCCAGGTTTCAAACGCGACCCAACCCTTGTCGAAACAGAATGGTGCCACGACCAAGCACCATCAGAAACTACCAACGAGACTCTCTCTTGTAACCCTTGGTCGAACAGAAATAGGAAGAGGGATGGATAGCCGACACCCTTTTCTCATTTTTTTTTTAGGTTTTTAGTTAAGGGTGTTGAAAGAGTTTTGTCAAATTTTGTGAATTTGTGCCTTAAACAAAACGTGTGGGTTCGGTTTTGATGGGGTCAAACGAGTGAATTTGGGAGTCATACATGGAAAAGAGCCAAAATTTTAGGGAAGGCTAACAAGGAAACCAATAAATTTTGGGATTTGATTAGAAGATTAACCAACATAAGTCAATCACATATATTTGGACGCAAATCAATACTTTATTCGTGGTGTACATATCGACACTATTCGGCTAGGGATTTAATAAGAAGACGTGACGTATGCTTTTAACGTGTACAAATTATTTTAATATAAGTTTCATATTCGTATGACGTTTATTTATTCAAATGTTAGCGAGTTAAATACTTAGGTTAAAATCGGAATCTAATGTCTGAAATATTTAAACGTCTCTTCAAAAATTTAAATTTGAGGGGCATTCTGGGTAATTTAGATGTTCGAAATTTCTGGGTTTTACAACTATTCCCCCCTCAAAAAGAATTTTCGTCCGCGAAATGGAAGAGGGAATAAGGCAGTGAAACAAAACGAACGCCTACCAGACTACAAAGGGAAAATGAGGGTAGCTGGCTCGCATAGACTCCTCGGTCTCCCAGGTCGCCTCACGTGGTAGATGGTTCTTCCAAGGAACTTTAAAAAAAATGAAAAACTTATTTCTCATGACTCTCTCCTGTCTATCAAGAATGGCTTCTGTTTTTTTTCCCCTGAAAGTGACATATCTGGTTGAATCTGATCAAAAGGGTATGACGCCATATGTAGAGGATGATAATTGTATCTTCTGGAAAGTTCATATGAGATACGAACAAAAGTTCAAGTCAAGTTAACTGTATCAAACATTAGAGATCTCTTCAAAGAGCTTGTGATTGGTGACAGTTGTATTGAGGTCAACATAATGCAAAATCGAGAGTTCAAATTTATCCAATTATCTAACTAACGAATACAGAGTCAACGCATAGGTAAAATTAACCTAAAGTCTCACAAGTCGCAGAAAATCCAACGGAGTTCAAATTCTAAACTTATTAGATACTCCCCAAGATATCCTATGACCACAATAAGTGCACGTTATATGGTGTAAGTATTATCACGTTGGCCAGGCGTCATAATACTAGCATCATATAAATATGCCCACATAATGGTCATACTTTATCACGAGTCGTAAACAAACAAGCCAATCTTAGTTCACCTATTACTTCTATCATCCCAAAGGTCAACCGAAATCAAGCGTCATAACCAAGAGGAACATTCAATAACAAAATAGTGGAAGTCTCAATGAATAACTAAAGGAAAACAAAACTACTCGTAAGGGTAACGGAAATCTAACATATCAGCAATTTAGGTACGTCGTCTCAAAAACATTAATTATCCCAAAATTCGCCAAATTTTCCAAAACAAGACCATTACCAATCAATACGCAGAATGAACACGGAACAGAAATGATATTGGAGGTCATAAATCATCCAAGGATCACATTACCAGATAACGAGCCTCAAGAAATTAACGAGAGTGAGCATTAGTCATCATTAACTTCATCCTTCACAGAAACAACTCATCCAAACAACAAAATAGTTTGTTCCAAAAACCACCCATTCAAATCATCAAATCTCTTCAAGTCCAAGTAATCTGTCTTCTTTTTTCTATCAATCTGGGAGTGAAATAAAACTATGAACTCGAATCTGATTCATCAAGCCTTCTGTAGTTCTTCTTGAAATGCGATGGAGTAGTGTGAATTCCTGGCACGATCTTTAATTCCTTCATCATCCAGTCTGATTCCGCTCTTAATTCATCTTAGTACAACCAAGATGAATTGGGAAGTGAGACTGCATGTCTTCATCAGCTCCAGGTTCGCTACTTTGACTAGCTTTTGTTCCATGCATCGCCAACGCTTTTGCCTTGTAAGGAGTGTCTTCACTCTTCATGGTAGCCACTGTTGTTTTCAGTTCCAGGTCAGGCAGTGAAGTTAATCTTCTCATACGTTTCTAGTTGACACAAATTGGTAAGCATCTTCCAAGATTCTTCTGTAAGATTCAAAAGACTAGCTTTTCAAATTTATTTTCGGTCTTGATCACTTGGTGATAGTTTCAGATCTTGCGGAATTTAAAGAGATGTTCTAATCTAAGGACACTGTTGCTCCAGCAAATATCATCTCCCAAAATGGACAAATGATCGCCCAATTTCTAACAAGGTATAAAATAGTTTCCATGTTCCTTCTCGTCTTCGAATGTACTATTACGACATACAATGACTATTTGTCCAAGTACTCACGAGAAAACGTCATTTATCAGATTCACAAAATGGTCAGAGCTTTAGCTAATACTATTAGCGTCACTAACCGTCATAGTAGTCGTCACGAATACGGAAAGCGATTTTAAAAAAATGACCCCAACTCATAACTCCATTTCAGAACATACCACAAGGTCATACTATACAATTCTTCCAATTATTCACGAAAACATAATCTCATCATGTACACGGATATAGTTGATGTGATAGCCAATACAATTGGAATCGCTAACTTATTATTACGAATACAAATACGGCCTAAAAAAATCATCTTAAGGAATCTTCCCGTTCACCCCACATCATCTCTCCTCTTCTTCACCAATAAAGCTGATATACTTTACGGGCTTACTCTCGGTTAGTAACTCATTTCTTAGAAGTTCTTTTATTTGTTTCTTCAGTCTTTCAATGAAGCCTTCGGAAACGAATTTTCAAAGGTAGCTCAAGATCATATCAAAGGTAAACGAAATTGTATAACAACTACATTTGCCAAACCAAACGGATAATTCACAAATTAGGATCAAGTGCAAGGTTTGTCAAAAGTCTTTAGGCACATAAGTTAACCATTCAAGGAGGTTGGGATTTTGTTCAGCTTCTTAGCCCAAATATGCCTCATTGCGAATACGAACATTGTATTGTTGTCAAAGTGATGCGCGTGGAATACTAGTTGCTAACATCGTCAATGGAGTCAAATAGAAGAATGAGAATTATCCGAAAGTAGCGGAATCTATCAGGTCAATCAATTTAGGGTGCAAAACTATCGTACCAATACTTCCAAGATCATCACAATTCCCATTACAATTTGCTGATGAACACAAACAAGATTGCCATAACAAACTCACAGAAGGGAAACTTAACTCAAAACTTCAATATTTTTCGAGTAACTTAGAAATGGAAATGAAATTCGAAGTCTAATATAGGCTAAACAGAAGAGTAAAAGGAACTAGTTCACGATCACAAATTTCCCTCGTTCAATTTGGATTATACGGCTGGTCGCCGTAGACTCTAGATCGGAGTCTACATCATTCTCTTCTTTCTCTTCCTTCTTATCACTAATCCAACCATTCCTGTTATTCTCGTGTTGCGGCAAAAGGCGGCTAGCAAAACCACTTTTGCGATCTCTCTCTTCTTCTTCCACAGACTTGTGGCACTTTCCGTAATACTTGGTGTTAATACCATAGTTATCATTTACTTTAGTTCCGTACATCTATTTCTCCTTGTCATCCATCTTCTGGCAGCTCGTAGCATCAACAGTAGTCCCCTTACTCCTTCTTACGTGTTGGATCTGTCATGAGGTATCCTTAATGGCATAAGTTACCATTTTCTTCGGGTTTTCGTCAGGTGATCCAGAGCGACGAGATTTAACCATCTGAACGGTTACCAATTGGTTAGAATAAGGAAGTCGAGGACAAACACGAAAGGGGAAAGTATGCCAAAGGAAACCTAATATCTACCCAATCCACACAAGTTTAAACTTAAGTTTGCATAGGGAAGAAATCCTAAATCAAGTTTTCAATTGTTCTCCAATGTTCCTACAGTGGAAACCTAATGGTCCAAAACTCACAGGTCCAGGTTATGTATTATAAGTCGTCAGCCTGGTCTCTGATACCATAAATTGTAACACCCTAACCCGTCAAGGGTAAAGATATCACAATAAATAGTGTCAAACAGAGCAAAACACAAGCTTAATACTTTAACAATACAATGAGTACAAGGGTTACAAATGAATTCCAAAATAAGGAAAAATACAATAATAAAACAAAGTCCATTATTTAAAGGAACTCTAAGGTTGGTCCACACTCTCTCATCCCCAAAGTTAAACCCCGCATCCTAGCTTAAGTACCTGCCGCAAGGAAAAGAAAACGCGGCTGAGCATAAAAAGCTCAGTGAACAGATATCAACCAAATAACAACCGATACAATAGAGTTAGGAAATAATCAAAGGGATATGAAGATAGGATTACATGTGGTATCCAAGAGGGTAATCAAAAGATGACATGGTTAAGTGTAAAGTATAGTGTATGTAAGTTTTCAGTATTTTACCCAAGGCCAATCAATACAATACAATACAATACAATAGTAGCCCAATATGGAGTGATCAACTCCCAATATGTGAGGGGTTGCAATGCACGCATACCCAGTCACCAATACAATATGTAGCAATGTAGACAATGTAGTAGCTCCAATAATCAATCAATCAATACAATAAAAATCTAGGATGCATCCATACGCCCCCGTAGGCCAATAACAATCACAATCAAAGTAGTAGTCAATAGTAGATCGGGGACGGCGTAGTACATCTCTCCAACTACGCTAGAGTACATAACATTGGTGCATCAATGCTATGGTTGTGGCTACTCCACAACAAGTAATACCCCGGGTAAATACTGAAGGGTCAAGTGGTCAAGGTTCAATATCAATGGTTCAATATCAAATTTAGTTTCAAAAGTTTATTGTCAAGGTTTAATATCAAGTACACGTGTCAAGTAATAATCAAAGGTTCAAGTCCAGGGTTCCATATCAAGGGTCAATATCAATATCCATATCAAGGGTTCATTATCAAGGGTCAATATCAAGGGTTCAATGTCAAAGGTTAATATCAAGGGTTCAATCAAGTAATATAAAGGAGAGAGAGAAGAGTCATGAGAGAAACAGTTGTACTCTTACTGTCAGAGTACGGAATATCTGTACCTTAGTCCAAATGCACAAGCATGTCACAAATCAAAGAGAGAATGGGTCACTCCCGCTTCACCGAACCTAGAAGAGAATGGATACGAATCAAGACGAGTCCGAATTACTCAAGTTACCTCTTTTAGTTATCTTTCTATTTTTAGAAACTTTCCATATTTTGTCACACCCCCAGAATCGGGTCCAGCGGAAGCATACAAGTAGCTGGGGTGTAACTCAATTGGTATTACAACACAAGTTCAAAAATGGTTTTCACTTGACTCATTTAGAATAAAATAGCTTAATCAAAAATGTTGAATTTACATTTTTAAAAGTAGTGCGGAAGTAAGCCCTTTAAATAGTTTAAAACGGTCCCCATAAGAATATCAGAGTCTTCTATGACCAAGCCATGTCCTGCCAAAACCTCCAGTAGCGTGCCATTGCTTAGAACCTGAAAATACATGCTAAAACGTCAACACGAGGTTGGTGAGTTCATAGATTTTAGTAATAAGTATTTTTCCCGTAATCAAGTATTTCCAGTAAACAAGTATTTTCCAGAAATCAAGTATTTCCCAGCAAAGGCATCTTAAATCCACTCAGTTACAAGTCCCGCCATAAGAGACTTGTAACCTGTGTGTTTACAACCCACTGCCAAAAGTAATATGTTTAAGTAAACAAGTCATTTGCGGAACACGAGATTTTCATTAGCAAGACAATATAACAAATACCATGTCACAGCTAAAAATAAGGTATACAGTGCCTAAAGCTCATGACCCCGAAGCTCGACGTAATCGTATGCAATCAAGCATAAAATGCCCCAATAAGTGTTTGCCAGACACTCGGAAATAATCCGAATGATATGCGTCCGTTTGACAGGTTGGCGCGACCAACTCGGACGGGGTGTCAACCCAAATAGATCTATCCACAGCATTCGCGCTCACACGCATGTAATTAACGGTTCATGATAAAGGGGACTTCAGTGGCAGTAATAGGTAACTCAGGCAAAGTACAGTTTTATATTTATATCCGCAAAAGCAAGAACTTGTTTTCATAAGAAAGTAATCAAGGATGGAATAAGTAATTCATAATGTATTCAAGTAATAAATCAAGTATTTCAACCATCCAGTAATGTTTGAGAAAATGAATCGCGTTCAAGTAAAACAAGCATTGAATTTAAATAGTAAGGAGCATGTATCTTCCCCCAAAACAGTTGTAAAACAAGTAAAAGTAGGGGTTATGAACTCACCTGGTGCGATAGCTACGATGACAACAATGAATACATAGAAATGAGGCACGATCTCTAACCGCAACCTAATATGAATGGTATGATCTAATGTAAGAAATGAAGTAATGCTACACATGCAAATACGTATGTTATCGATACCACTCATTAGTTTTGAAAATAACGTTTATCGTCGACAAATACGTTTTTGACGTCTCGTTAGGTTAATAACCACTTTTCATGGAAATAGGTTGAAACGGTACTCCACGATCCTTGTTTGGTGTTCTATCGGCAATTATAAGGTTTTTGTCGCAAAAATAACATTTTCATTACTTGAAAATATGCCCAAAATGGCCTCGCAAAACAAGTCGCGAAATGTTGTACGTTAAGGGTTAGTGATGAAACTCGGCGTTTTTGAAAACCTTGTAACAATATCTTGAAGTCGTGTCATTTAACTTTTGGCATACGGGTCTCGATCGATGAGAAAATCGACTCTTATTGTTGTTACTTGAAAGTATTATGTTCAACACTTAGAAAATTTTATTATAGTAAAAGCTGTCAAAAAAATATATATAGTTTATCGGGTATATAGATGAGGTCGTAGTTTATTCGTTATAAGTCTATTCGACGAACGGCCAAATGATTTGAAAAGCTTGTTGGAAGATCTTGATTTCATAAAACTACGGCTCGGACTCAAATTGATCCGATCATGAAGAAAAACAGCCGAGAATGTGGTGTCTCGCAAAGACAGTTTTGCGGCAAAAAGTGTAATAGAAAAGCTGATGGAAAATATATATATTCGTCTAAGTTCAAACGCTTGTATCTTTTTCGTCATAAGCTCGTTTTCTACGTTCTTTATATCCCCGGAATCGTGGGATGGCATACTAGTATATTTTTGATAAGTCGGGACGGCTAGATCAAGTTTTAGGCCTCGAAACAGTCCAAGAAAATCGTGGGACAGCAAGTAATTTTTCAGAAAATAGTTTTCGTCGTTAATATTGGAAATATCATAACTTTTTCGTCGTAACTCGGATTTTATCCCCGTTTTCGGCCATAGTTCCGTATCGGAAAGTATTTTCTGAATCTTAGGTCCAAAATTACCCAGAATTCCCTGATCTTTCCACATTTTGCAAAAATGGACAGCAACTTTCTATAAGTGTCAAAACTTGGTTTTCCTAGTTACTAACTTGTTCAAAAACCAACCAAACTACTTCAAATCATCCCAAATCCTACCATACACCTTCTTAGGGAGTCATGGGTTCCTAGACATCACCAATCTTAGTGGATCTAATGAGATTACTAGTGAAATTTATAGATCTATGTTTATAAACAAAAATAAACAATAAGTGGTATGGATCATAGTATATTTGCATGTTTTACCAATATATCTTGAAAATACATAAAAAAATATAAAGTAAATGAAAGTATGAAAATATCAAAAGTGTTGTTGAAGCTTACTTGAATATTTGAGGTGATTTGAAGATGATTATGTTAAGAAACATAGGGTTTTTACCACAAAACCCCAACTAGATCATGATTAGAACTTGATTTAACACTTGGATCTTGAAAGTTTATGATTTCTCCTTGTTGTGTTTCTTGGCCGATTCATATAGAGAGAAAGAAGGAGATGAGAACTTTTTGCTAGTTGTTTAGTGTAAGATAAGAATGAAAATGAAAGATTGAAGTGTAGATGTATATATATATATATATATATATATATATAGCAAGTGAGTCAATGGTCAAAAATATATTGCTAGGAAAGATCCATGTTTTAGGGGGGGATTGGAAGACTTTGCAAGCAAAGTCTTGACTTTGGTGCATTATTGATAGATATTGTGTAGTTTAGGTGATACTGGGTACCGAGTTAACTAAAAATAAATCATGACGCGATGAAATAAAATATGACGAAGTTGTAAAAGTTGTAAAATATTATTCCTGATAATAATCGGGTGTTAAAATAATTATCGTGTTGAAATAACGCAAACCGACGGAGTTATAAGCTCCGACCGTGAAATATAGTAATTGATTTCAAAACACCGGGTAAATTAATAATATAATTTTTATATCATTATAATAAGTGTGAAAATATGTTAGGATCATAGTCGGGAGTATTGGGTATACTTTAGTAGTAAAAACTGAGTGGTAACGTTAATTACAAATTAAGCATACGTAAATGAAAATAATGCATATCCGTGTAGGGCCTAAAGTACTGATGATATATATAGACTACTCCAGTCTATATGAAATGTCATAAATGAAGGATGCATGAATTTGCAGCCAAACCACATTGGTTACGCAAATTGGAAGACCCGTAAACTCAGTTTACGATGAAATGAACGGCAATCGTGAATAGTGATTTCCCTCCGGAAATGAATAGTGTCACATGAATAGTAAAATTTCTGAACGCTTCTCGGAATCACAAACTGACTCCGAAAATGATGAATAGTGACCGGTAAATAGTAAACGGTGAATAGTAACTGATGAATAGTAAAATTGTCGGGATTTGGAAAATGACCTGAAATTATGAGTTGTGACATTCTCACCCCCTTAAAAGGAACTTCGTCCCGAAGTTCAGTTTGTGTTGGTCTCTAGAGTGGTATTGGTTAAAAGATGATGATATAATCGTGTAAGCTACTGAGCTCTAACAAGGTTCAAGTCTGACGGCCACTAGGCCTACTCTGTCAGAATTCGTAAATGGTTCAGTGTATATCGAGTTTAACTTTATGAAGTTTTCTGAATGGTATTATGCCTTTCCTAGGCAGAACTTTCCACACAATCATGCCACGAACTTGAAATTCTAGTGGTTTACCGCTTATCGAACTTGTAATTGATTCTTGATTTGTAGGAAATTCCTGGTTATTTCATGAATGCTTACGTGACTAGTGAGTTGTGCTTTTCCAAGTTTTGACCTGTCAATGGATGTTGGCACTTCGACCATAGAGTGCTTCGAATGGTGTAGTCTCTAAGCTCGTGTGATAACTATGGTTGCAACTGAATTTGATTTATGGCAAATGGTTAATCCAACCATTTCTAGTGTTATTCACACCCGATTTGGGCATATCTCCCTAGGTTTGAATCAATCTCAAATTCTGACCATTGGTCTACAGATGATAGGTGGTGTGGTTCCAAAGAGATCTTAATGAAATCGTTAGGAGTTGAGGTGAATCAAATTCCTTTATTAGGAATAATTGAAATGAGTATCATGAATCTTGTTTTGAAAGACTTACAGGGTTAAATCCGTAAAAGGGTGTTGTTGAAAATAATAGATTAGGATAAGGTTGTGATCCTTCGCAGGATGTCAGGAATTAAGTCTTTCTCCACCTACGGTGCTTAGTCTCCGTTACTAAGATTTTCCCCAAGTTATAGGTCATCAACTCACAAACTCCTAAAGGTATAAGTGAGGTAATATAGTGATTGATTTTCAAAGTTTGTTTTGAGATTGTGTTTTGTTCATAAACCTTTCCTGAATAAATGAATCTACAAGTTTAAGCAAACAGCTTTTTAGGTAACATCCTTCTTGATGTTTCAAAATTTAGTAGTTATGCAATATAGGAAAATTTTCAACATAAGGTGGATAATATGGTTTACCAAAGATCGATGTTTGAAATTTTGTAATATTCAATAGTTTTGTAAAAGATTAGCCAAAAGGAATTTGCTTGTCAAAATAAGAGCATCAGAAAAGTATTTCTTACAAGATATATGTTTTGTATAACGGTAGTTTGGAGAAAAATCCATTTTAAAGTGAAAGTATTAAGAGGATAAAATAGCCAGGTAGGTATGTCTGCACAAATGCATAGGTGTCTAACATGTTCGAATAAAGTCTATTGGTGAGGACATGTTCAATTTATAGTCTTGGTTAAAAGGTTGGATTTATCTCTATGGTGTGGCTTAGTGAGCACTCGTATCGAAACAAATCCTGTAATTCAGTCAAACCAATACTTTCTAGATGGTAGAATTTTTGGTGATCAGGCCAGTGATAGTGGTTCGAATGGTTTTGTGATATCTTGCGGTTTCTATTGAGTTTTGAATGGTCTTACTGTACCGAGGTATCCTCCTCATAGAAGGTATGGAAAGTCTTTCCTAGGGAGGTCATTGATAATATCCACTTATCAATATAGGGAGTAGTGAGGGATGAGTGACATCGGAATCTATAGAGTGTCACCTAATTCTTTGTATATATGGGGGTGGGGAAAAGAAATGATAGTGATGGTGAGAAGGGAAGAGACTGTGACAACTGCAACAAAATGAGATTGTGACAAAAGAAAATACTGTGATATGAGTGTATTGTGCATAAATATGAAAGTTCATGAAATAAAATGACTAGCTGACATGCTTCCAATCGGTGGTTTACGAAGTGATGAAAAGTATGAAGGTTCCAATAACGAGAGTATACACACACATGAATGAAACATTTGGAAATGAGTTGAGAATTCAATCCAGACATAATCTTATTATAACCATTCTCAGTGTTGCAAAATTCACTTCTGAGTCAGACATAGGTGGTCAGCCTATATCTCACTATCCCGGGTCGAATATAGATGACCAGTCTATATTCCACCGAGGTTCCATGAATTTTAAAATACTCAGCTCAGTTATACTAATACCATGTCCTTCACAAGTACCAAGACGTTCTGAAAGACAAAAGCAGGTGACCAAACTCGAGGTCAAATGATGAAACTATGCAAGGAAAAACATAACGCGGTGAAATATATGATACATGAACATGCTTATATGAAAGATAGTTATAGTAATCAACTATGATAAATGAATATAGTATATCAGATAATGAGACACAAATCTCATCACCTAAGTCAGCAACAAACTACAAATGAGGCATCATCTTGGCAGGCAGGCACGTGACGGTCATAGGGTTAAGTTTTCGTAAAAGTAGCTATAGTCTAGGTTTTAAAAACACTTAGTTCGCTATAGCCAAAGCTCTGATACCAATCTGTCACACCCCCAGAATCGGGTCCAGCGGAAGCATACAAGTAGCTGGGGTGTAACTCAATTGGTATTACAACACAAGTTCAAAAATGGTTTTCACTTGACTCATTTAGAATAAAATAGCTTAATCAAAAATGTTGAATTTACATTTTTAAAAGTAGCGCGGAAGTAAGCCCTTTAAATAGTTTAAAACGGTCCCCATAAGAATATCAGAGTCTTCTATGACCAAGCCATGTCCTGCCAAAACCTCCAGTAGCGTGCCATTGCTTAGAACCTGAAAATACATGCTAAAACGTCAACACGAGGTTGGTGAGTTCATAGATTTTAGTAATAAGTATTTTTCCCGTAATCAAGTATTTCCAGTAAACAAGTATTTTCCAGAAATCAAGTATTTCCCAGCAAAGGCATCGTAAATCCACTCAGTTACAAGTCCCGCCATAAGAGACTTGTAACCTGTGTGTTTACAACCCACTGCCAAAAGTAATATGTTTAAGTAAACAAGTCATTTGCAGAACACGAGATTTTCATTAGCAAGACAATATAACAAATACCATGTCACAGCTAAAAATAAGGTATACAGTGCCTAAAGCTCATGACCCCGAAGCTCGACGTAATCGTATGCAATCAAGCATAAAATGCCCCAATAAGTGTTTGCCAGACACTCGGAAATAATCCGAATGATATGCGTCCGTTTGACAGGTTGGCGCGACCAACTCGGACGGGGTGTCAACCCAAATAGATCTATCCACAGCATTCGCGCTCACACGCATGTAATTAACGGTTCATGATAAAGGGGACTTCAGTGGCAGTAATAGGTAACTCAGGCAAAGTACAGTTTTATATTTATATCCGCAAAAGCAAGAACTTGTTTTCATAAGAAAGTAATCAAGGATGGAATAAGTAATTCATAATGTATTCAAGTAATAAATCAAGTATTTCAACCATCCAGTAATGTTTGAGAAAATGAATCGCGTTCAAGTAAAACAAGCATTAAATTTAAATAGTAAGGAGCATGTATCTTCCCCCAAAACAGTTGTAAAACAAGTAAAAGTAGGGGTTATGAACTCACCTGATGCGATAGCTACGATGACAACAATGAATACATAGAAATGAGGCACGATCTCTAACCGCAACCTAATATGAATGGTATGATCTAATGTAAGAAATGAAGTAATGCTACACATGCAAATACGTATGTTATCGATACCACTCATTAGTTTTGAAAATAACGTTTATCGTCGACAAATACGTTTTTGACGTCTCGTTAGGTTAATAACCACTTTTCATGGAAATAGGTTGAAACGGTACTCCACGATCCTTGTTTGGTGTTCTATCGGCAATTATAAGGTTTTTGTCGCAAAAATAACATTTTCATTACTTGAAAATATGCCCAAAATGGCCTCGCAAAACAAGTCGCGAAATGTTGTACATTAAGGGTTAGTGATGAAACTCGGCGTTTTTGAAAACCTTGTAACAATATCTTGAAGTCGTGTCATTTAACTTTTGGCGATACGGGTCTCGATCGATGAGAAAATCGACTCTTATTGTTGTTACTTGAAAGTATTATGTTCAACACTTAGAAAATTTTATTATAGTAAAAGCTGTCAAAAAAATATATATAGTTTATCGGGTATATAGATGAGGTCGTAGTTTATTCGTTATAAGTCTATTCGACGAACGGCCAAATGATTTGAAAAGCTTGTTGGAAGATCTTGATTTCATAAAACTACGGCTCGGACTCAAATTGATCCGATCATGAAGAAAAACAGCCGAGAAGGTGGTGTCAGTGTAATAGAAAAGCTGATGGAAAATATATATATTCGTCTAAGTTCAAACGCTTGTATCTTTTTCGTCATAAGCTCGTTTTCTACGTTCTTTATATCCCCGGAATCGTGGGATGGCATACTAGTATATTTTTGATAAGTCGGGACGGCTAGATCAAGTTTTAGGCCTCGAAACAGTCCAAGAAAATCGTGGGACAGCAAGTAATTTTTTAGAAAATAGTTTTCGTCGTTAATATTGGAAATATCATAACTTTTTCGTCGTAACTCGGATTTTATCCCCGTTTTCGGCCATAGTTCCGTATCGGAAAGTATTTTCTGAATCTTAGGTCCAAAATTACCCAGAATTCCCTGATCTTTCCACGTTTTGCAAAAATGGACAGCAACTTTCTATAAGTGTCAAAACTTGGTTTTCCTAGTTACTAACTTGTTCAAAAACCAACCAAACTACTTCAAATCATCCCAAATCCTACCATACACCTTCTTAGGGTGTCATGGGTTCCTAGACATCACCAATCTTAGTGGATCTAATGAGATTACTAGTGAAATTTATAGATCTATGTTTATAAACAAAAATAAACAATAAGTGGTATGAATCATAGTATATTTGCATGTTTTACCAATATATCTTGAAAATACATAAAAAAATATAAAGTAAATGAAAGTATGAAAAGATCAAAAGTGTTGTTGAAGCTTACTTGAATATTTGAGGTGATTTGAAGATGATTATGTTAAGAAACATAGGGTTTTTACCACAAAACCCCAACTAGATCATGATTAGAACTTGATTTAACACTTGGATCTTGAAAGTTTATGATTTCTCCTTGTTGTGTTTCTTGGCCGATTCATATAGAGAGAAAGAAGGAGATGAGAACTTTTTGCTAGTTGTTTAGTGTAAGATAAGAATGAAAATGAAAGATTGAAGTGTAGATGTATATATATATATATATAGCAAGTGAGTCAATGGTCAAAAATATCTTGCTAGGCAAGATCCATGTTTTAGGGGGGGATTGGAAGACTTTGCAAGCAAAGTCTTGACTTTGGTGCATTATTGATAGATATTGTGTAGTTTAGGTGATACCGGGTACCGAGTTAACTAAAAATAAATCATGACGCGATGAAATAAAATATGACGAAGTTGTAAAAGTTGTAAAATATTATTCCTGATAATAATCGGGTGTTAAAATAATTATCGTGTTGAAATAACGCAAACCGACGGAGTTATAAGCTCCGACCGTGAAATATAGTAATTGATTTCAAAACACCGGGTAAATTAATAATATAATTTTTATATCATTATAATAAGTGTGAAAATATGTTAGGATCATAGTCGGGAGTATTGGGTATACTTTAGTAGTAAAAACTGAGTGGTAACGTTAATTACAAATTAAGCATACATAAATGAAAATAATGCATATCCGTGTAGGGCCTAAAGTACTGATAATATATATAGACTACTCCAGTCTATATGAAATGTCATAAATGAAGGATGCATGAATTTGCAGCCAAACCACATTGGTTACGCAAATTAGAAGACCCGTAACTCAGTTTACGATGAAATGAACGGCAATCGTGAATAGTGATTTCCCTCCGGAAATGAATAGTGTCACATGAATAGTAAAATTTCTGAACGCTTCTCGGAATCACAAACTGACTCCGAAAACGATGAATAGTAAATGATGAATAGTGACCGGTGAATAGTAAACGGTGAATAGTAACCGATGAATAGTAAAATTGTCGGGATTTGGAAAATGACCTGAAATTACGAGTTGTGACATATTTAGCAGCTTTCTATTTTAGGTAACTTTTCATATTTAGTAACTTCCCACTTTAAGTAGTTTAAGCATTTTAGGAGACTTGCTATTTTTAGTAAGTTTCTATTATTAGCAGGTTTCCCGAATTAGTAAGTTTCCATAAATAGTAAGTTTCCCGAAATGGTAATTTAATACTTTAGGGTTATAATGACCAATATTATAGTTTAGGGTTAAGTATGTCACTTTAGTAAAGTTTAGGATTATAAATATAAACTATCAAAATATAAGGTTTAAATATGTCAACATTTGACTTTAAGTTTTATATCGTAAATTTATATCAAATGACCGTTTTAAACCCCGACGTTTCATAATTTATAAAATGCATTTACGACCACATTTTAGACCGTAATAATAATATCCCAAGGTAATATGCATGCATTCAATTCTTTTTAAAACTCATGACACATAAAAATCATTTAACCCGCTATACATTTATTCATGATATAAGGTCTCCATTTACTTACATATTATAAAGATATGTAATTTGATTAGTAACGTGATTCAATTTATAAAGGTATGCCAAACTTTTGCTGAACTTTCATATGATCAATCCTTATCTACGTATTCAAAACATGCACGCTCCATATTTGTTTCTTTAAGCTTATAACCAGATTTTAGTTATATATTGCATGCATGCTCTATGACCAAATCAATTACGCATATCACAACCGATTCGAAACAGATAAATATATAACTATATTGCACATTCTATGCAAAACTTCATTCTTCCAATGTTGTAATACGTATTAATATATTATTGTGGAAACCGATTTCGAATACTTTATTTCTTATTCTTGTTCTGTTCGACCACAACATATATATGTTTTAATTTCTTTTCATTCTCAATTTGATTAATGTAGTAAATTAGTCAAGTTATGTGTCGAAACTAAAACAAACAAGCAGACGTGACAACACCGAAAACGAACACCCCGTGATGTAACCTATATGTCGATTATATGTAGGTCCTTCTCATTACTATATATGTGTTGTCGCTCATATGATTTGATGTAGCGATATTTTATTCGATTACAGATGGTTTACAGCCGATTGGGAGACAAAGAATATGAACGACAGAAACAATAAAAGGGGTATCGAAAAAGGTTGGAATGCTTACCCGCGTAGCGCGACAAATATTAGGACAAGTAGCAAAAGTCGAGTACAAGCTAATCCACCGAAACCAGCAAAACCCAACGCTCTTTATTCAACAAGCAAAACCTACGGCCAGACTCACCCTTCTAACCCAGGTTTCAAACGCGACCCAACCCTTGTCGAAACAGAATGGTGCCACGACCAAGCACCATCAGAAACTACCAACGAGACTCTCTCTTGTAACCCTTGGTCGAACAAAAATAGGAAGAGGGATGGATAGCCGACACCCTTTTCTCATTTTTTTTTTAGGTTTTTAGTTAAGGGTGTTGAAAGAGTTTTGTCAAATTTTGTGAATTTGTGCCTTAAACAAAACGTGTGGGTTCGGTTTTGATGGGGTCAAACGAGTGAATTTGGGAGTCATACATGGAAAAGAGCCAAAATTTTAGGGAAGGCTAACAAGGAAACCAATAAATTTTGGGATTTGATTAGAAGATTAACCAACATAAGTCAATCACATATATTTGGACGCAAATCAATACTTTATTCGTGGTGTACATATCGACACTATTCGGCTAGGGATTTAATAAGAAGACGTGACGTATGCTTTTAACGTGTACAAATTATTTTAATATAAGTTTCATATTCGTATGACGTTTATTTATTCAAATGTTAGCGAGTTAAATACTTAGGTTAAAATCGGAATGTAATGTCTGAAATATTTAAACGTCTCTTCAAAAATTTAAATTTGAGGGGCATTCTGGGTAATTTAGATGTTCGAAATTTCTGGGTTTTACAGCTAGTGAGACTACATTCGTGTAGTAGGATTTACTACATAATAAGAGGCATTAGGATCACCCTTGTGTTTAAAGCCGTATCATAATTACTTGACCATTTAAGTCATATTACTTGACTAGTAAAGTCAATTAATTTTCCCACACCTTAGCGTTGTACTCATTTGTAGTACACGAAACCCCTAGTACACCCCTCCGAGCCTATCTTTTCATTTTTAACTTTAAGCATTTTACTTAAATGAAGAATTTGTTACAACCCACCCAAATGTGCAACCAAATCGCCTTAGCCTTCCGTGTATGCACTCATCTTTAGTGCATTATTGTTATTTGTTTAAACCCTTAGGTAATTATCTACTTGATTACATGGTTGCTAAGTCGAGTCATATCTTGTACATATAGTTTTGGGACGATTGGGACTCATTGGTAAAGTACTAGTGTTATAGAGTAATGGGGAAGAACATCATATATTACCCCCCCCCCCCCCCCCCATATGTGCGTTAATCTTAAAAGTACTCCAAGTGTTTTGATTATCTTGATTCGAGTCATTAGATTAGTTTATTGTAAAGTATGTAAAAATTCAAGTGTAAGGGGAATGTACATTCCCTATGATGTATTATTTTGGATGGTAGGGTAAGAGTGTATGCAAAAAAAAAAAAAAAAGAAAAAAAAGAAAAAAAAAATAAACATACGGACTACCATCCCGTTTCATTCTATGTTTGTTTTATGTTTTTGTTATTTTTTATTTTATTAGCTTAAGTCGAGTCGAGTCTTGGCTTAGTAACGCCATATCGTACATGTAATTAACCAAGATAATTAACTCGCCACCAGTAAATATTGCCTTTATCCAACAAAACCGTGTATTCCATATCCCTACACCTAACGTTATAACCCTTTAAAAGACCTCTTTGATAGTTTATCCTAGGTGCTTACGCCAAGTGGTGGAGGTTTGATCCTTTCCCAAGCCTATGGTAATCTATTTTCTATCACAGGTAGTGAGAGATGTTTTCCATTTCCATATTGTGATATATACTTTATTACACCCGAGAGATGTGAGTATCTAAACACTATTTGTAAGGTGCTAGTGTATGACCTCCGTGCTTGTCTTTGGTTTTTAGTGGAACGATTATTTGTTGTAATTACTTTTAGATTAGTGTTAAATGACCCCTAACTTGTATTTTGATTAGAATAAAAGTGCATTTACTTGAGGACAAGCAAATCTGAAGTGTAAGGGTATTTGATGAGGCGAAAAGTGTGCTGCTTTTAAGGGGTCATTTAAGCCCGAATTCGAGATTATTTAATCAATTATTGCCCTAAATCGTTCCTTTTGTCATTTTAGGTACTTTTGGAGAGAAATCTGGAAATGGAAGCATTTTGGACGTTTTTGGAGCATAAAAGTGAAGAAAACGGCAAAGTCTCAATTTTCTTGCTGGAACAGTACCTGACGGCGTCAAGACTCTCCACATGATGGCGTCAAGAGTTACAAAAGAGGTGGAAGTGGAAAATACATGTGATGATTCAGAGAGTTTTTAAGCCTAGGACCTGACGGCGTCACCCAAGGCCGTCAGGGTCCAAGCATTAGTGACGGCCCAGAGTATATCTACACATGACGGCGTCACAAATAGATCTAGGCAATACGATTTTATTATGGCGGCGAGTTGACGGCGTCACAAGCTAACACATGACGCCGTCACGATGCATAATCTATATATAGTTTTCTAAATTTCATTCATTAGTGTGCAACTTTGAGGGAATAAACCCTAGTCCGAATTTTATTAGCTTTTCAAGGGTTTCAAACCCTTGATTCTTTCATGTTCAATTAAAGATAAGTATTCCTTCAAATCATTCAATATGTCTAGGTGTTGTTTGATTATATCTTACGCTTGTCTTTTATTTAACATGCTAGGATAGATTTCTCTTGTGTTTGCTTAGATGTAGTGAAACCTAGATGTTAATTATGGGTTGATTGTTTGTTTATAGTTTTTATGGATGATTGCATTCAATGTTAGGCTTAAGAAAACTGGCAGACTTCCATTGGTAACTTGCTTTAACGTCTTAAGAAACATGATCGGAGGTGTACTATGATTTTTGGTTGTATTTAATGCGTAGGAGAATTCTAATGATCCCATGTTAGGAGCTTCTAACGGCTCGACATTGGAGTGAAGTAGGATCCTATAGAGTTAGGGAATATTGTACACGGCCCTAAGACTAGTATTAAGGAATATGACTCGTCATCCATGCAATTGTAACAAGCTAATCAACCTGTAAAAGATATCTAGGGAGTAATGAAACCTAAGTAAACACAACTTTCCTCATTATTGTTTCCACCACATTAGTTTAATAGTTTTGTTTTGATTGCATCTTAGTTTATTGGGTTAGTTGGCTAGCAACTAATTCCACCCACTCCTTCAAAACCCGAGATTTTAATTGCTTTAATAAAAATATAAAAATACGAAAAGAATCATCCCTCACCTCTAGACCTAGTTTATTAGGCTTTCTAATCCTAGCGACACTATTCCTGAGTTGAATGATCAATCCCCCGGTACTTGTCACTATACTATACTACAACGATTAGGTACACTGCCTGGTGGGGGTTGTAAGCTTCTCGAGATCCCTTGAGAGGTAAAACCTGTTGCGAGGGTGCGATCCCCACGTATCAAACATCTAAAAGCAATCAACAACTAAACCCAAAAGAAGAAATTAAGTTTTAAAAGTTGCTTTAGTATTTTGATCATAATTTCTTCATCCGAACTCTGATTTAGTTGATTCAAAAGGCCACAGAAAGAGAAAAGGGAGATCTACATGATCAGAGTAAGTTGGGGTCTGTTCCTGGCACGTTGGTGGCGCGTTGATGCGCGGGTGACGCGCCAGCCGCGGTAGAGTTTTGCAAAATTTTTGAAAAACTTCCGTTTTGAGTTCATGAGTCTTAAAACTTGTTTTACACACTCCATTGGAACCCTATTAAGTATTTCTAAACATAAAATAATTCAAAAATAATTAGAAATAGGAAAACAATCTTTCGAACTGAAGTGAGATGTCTAGTTGGTCATTTGTAAGGTCCTTTTGTATGCTCTTAGAGCGTTTGTGCATATGTGACTAGGACTTATGTGAAGGCATGGAAGGAAATATAAATAAATGTTTTTCGAGAGGAAAGATATCTATCAATGCATTATTCAAATGATGGATGATAATATCTTAGAGTCTACATGTCCAAACTATGTGCTATGAACAAGAAGTTTGACACAAAACATCCTACTACACTTGTTAGGTTTTGAAGTCATTTGTGTCAAATTATCAAGACTAGATAAAATTTCGGATCATAATTCATGCTTGTGTTGAAGATTTTATATCTACTTCTACTTGTTCAATTTATGTGAAAATTGCATGCTTTGTGTTTTTAGGGTAGAAAAGAAAAGATAAACATCTATACAAACATACAAACTATTTACATAGTTGAAGAGAATTCCCATGGATTGAATTCGGTATGGTAGTGCATTACAAACTAAAAATACCCAATGAATAGACTTGATAAACTAAGTATTTCATCCGAAATCTTAGAAACTTATTTTGATAATGCAAGTGACAAATAAGGATTATCAACGTCGACATACTACACAACAAACTATAAATCGGAGATATCATGCATTGTATATTGACTTCTATACATGTTTTGAGGGTTTATAGGATCTAGTTTGTGTATCTAATTATAAAATATACACTTGATTTCTATGCACAAACAACTACATTCTTGGGATGACTTGCATGAAAATACTTGCATTTGGTTCATGCATGATAAGATGCAGGATGTATATTGTGTGTAAATAGAATCATTTAAATTTCAAAATGATGATGAAGGTTCTATAAACAATCAACTATGATGGAAAGTATCATGCATGCATAATTATAGGAACGCACTTGTTTTACTTGATCATCCAATTTCAACCAAAAACACCAACGAAGAATTGAGATTTTTGGAACTTAAAACAAAAGCAAGCTGTTTCAAATTAAGAGAAATAACAAACAAACAATAATTCCATCAAACATATAAAAGGAAATTTCTCAAGCATTAACTTACCAAACCTTTAAGAACACCATCCTAGACTTCATATAGATAGTTGCATAATATACTGGAGTGATTTTTGGGTATATGCCTACTAGCGATTGTTTGTATGTGAGTATGTGACTTTTGCTATTTATGATTGAAATTGTATGCTTGGCGATATGTTATGCTCACTTGTTGTAATTGATTATAAGATGGATGCTATGTGGTTATATGATTACTTGTCGGTGTGATTAATTGTATTTGCATAAGTAATATGCTTTAATATTATTTGCTTATATGCCCACTTGCCATGATGCTAGATGATTTAGTGCATATTGCTAACATGTTAATTGCTTGCAACTATTAAAGATAGAAGATCATGTCCTCACAACTTTCAAGTATTATATTTAATTAGATACTAAATGCACATTTACGTAATACTTAGACAAACAAGGTCTTGCAAGCAATAGGATTATTAAAGCAATTTCGACTAATAGAGTTTTAGAATTACTTCATATCGATTTGTTTGGTTTATCACATATTTGAAGTTACAAAGGCAACTTCCATAATTTAATGACAATTGATGACTATTCACATTATATATGGACTCTATTTCTAGGTGCTAAGGAAGATGCCCTAGATAAATTTAGAATCTTATGAAGAAGATTAGAAAAACCCACTTGAGCTGTGATTCAAGCTAATCATAGTAGTTGATTTGAACATAGGGTGAAATTTAGGAATTTTTGCAAACAATATGGAATCTCACATAACTTCTCGGACATTTGTCCTACTCAATCTAATGAGGTTTTCCAAAGGAAGGACAAGAAGTTACAAGAGATGTGTCGTGCATATAGCCGTGCAATCCATTTCGCAAAAAAAAAAGAAAAAAAAGTTGGTGTCATGCCTTTGAAACCACGTGTACACTTTATTCTAGGAAAATACTTCTAAGACAATTAAGTAAGCTAAGGGATATCCAATAAAACAAGTATTAGGAGAGATGAATAAGCGAACCCTTAGGATGAAAATTAGGAATACTTAGGATTTTTCATGACACTTCCCAAAATCCTAATTGCACATGGTTAATATGGACCATAGAATGTTGAGTCACTTAGAGTCTTTAGAAATACAATGCTCGCTTGATCTTTACCAAACTCTTGAAGCATGGTTAAATTATGTGCTAAGGTATTATGTGAATGACATGGGTTGAGTTTGAACAAATTTGATTCCCAAGAAGTAGGAAATGTTGTAGTCTTTGAGGTGACCGTTACATCATATAGGTATTTTCTTGAAAAGATTGAATTAATCAAGGGAAAGGGTAATACACGGTGTTATTCACTAAATTAGGAATCTCCTTATGCCTTGTCTTGCTACTAGGTGGTAACTTGTTTTTAGGTCTTGATTTGCACTCTTAATGTATTTATATGTGTAACTATGTGCTCTAATTTGAAAATTTGTTATCTTAACTTGAGTTAGTGATATGTTTACGCTTGATTGATAGATCCGTTCCATGAACAACTATGTGAGGATGTTATGAATGTGTTTGACAAAATTTGGGATATAATGCTTCGAATATGTATTATATGCATAGGTTGTGATGTATTGTGCGCAAATGCATGTGATGTTATGCTTTGTCATGAATAATACATTCTTGTTGTAAACTAACCCATATTGCAAGAATCCAAATGGTAACCTAACCCACTTTGGACTTCCACATGTAAGGATTGTTTGGTTTTTGCGTGTTGTGTATGTTTTTATGTAGCTAGGCCACCACAAACGTGAGGCTCTTGACCCATGGATCCCCGCCTTGAAACAAAGGGGAGCAATGATCTAGGGGGAGCTATGTTCAAGGGGGAGCACATTCGGGTGCACATACAAGCTAGCTCATTTATCCCATAGGCCCAAGTTCGAAACCTGGCTTGTTTGGTAGTCCCACCTTTTTGATTCGACAAAAGGGGGAGAAAGAAAGCAAGAGCATGAAGACCATTCAAGATATGTTAAAGGCTTCACCAAATTACAAGGCAAAGGTCAAGACGCAAGCTACACCAAAGGCGCGCTTTGTCTTCGCTAAGTTTTGTAATTTTATTTGCTATCGGTTTTTATTTGTCATCATCAAAAAGGAGGAGATTGTTTAGGCAACATGATCAAGATCTCTTTATGTTTTAATGATGACAAATAAACCATCGAAACATATAAAATAACAAACGTTAGCCAAAATTCCCCGAATCACAAGTCAATTGTTGGCGCGCCACCCACGCGTCAACGCGTGGGTAACGCGCCAAGCGTCTGTGAATTTTGGGATGAATTTTGAAAGTCGGCTTTCCCCTTACCCGACAAATGTGGATCTTTCAATACAGGTCTTAATGATGAGGCGAAAAATGAACCACTTTTAGGGGGTCATTTAAGCCCAGAATTGAATTTATTTGATCAAATATTACCCTAAATTGTTCCTTTTGTGATTTTAGGTACTTTGGGAGTGAAATCTGGAAAAGGAAGCAATTCGGACGTTTTTGGAGCATAAAAGTGAAGAAAACGCCAAAGTCTTAATTTTCCTTGCTGGGAACAGTAGGTGACGGCGTCAAGAAGGAATTTCTAATGGCGTCAAGAGTAATTTCCATGACGACCCAGTACAGAATTGATGGCGTCACGAAGTAGGGCGTCAAGAGTAAAATGCATGACGGCCTGGAAAATGCTAACACATGACGGCGTCAAAAGTAGATCAAGGCAGTCCGAGAAGTATTTTGGCGGCGAGATGACGGCGTCACAAGATTTGTCTTGACGCCGTCAGACCCTATTTCCTATATATAGTTTTCTAATTTTCACATTAAAAAGAGAGAAGTTTTGGAGAAACCCTAAGTACGAACTTGGTATGAATTTTACAGGTTTTTCAAGGGTTCTAAGCCCTTGATCCCTTTCATGTGTAATTGAGATAAGTATTCTTTTAATTCAATCAATATGTCTATGTGTTGGTTGTCTATATCTTGTTCTTGTCTTAATTCCATCATGCTAGGCTAGATCTATCTTGTGTTTGCTTGGATCTAATGAAACCTAGATGTTAATTATGTGTTGATTACTTGTTTATAGTTGTATTGGATGAATGAATTCGATGTTAGGCTTAAGAAAACTGGCAGATATCCAATTGGTAACATGCTTGAACGTCTTAGGAAACATGAACTGACGTGCACTAGGTTTTATTGGTTGTATTTAATGCATGAGTAAATTCTAATGATCCCATGTTAGGAGCTTCTTAGCCGGCTCGACATAAGAGTGAAGTAGGCACTCATAGGATTGGGGAATTAAGTGCGCCACCCCATGAATGGTATTAAGGAATACAATCCGTCATCCACGCAACTATAACAAGTAATTAACGTGTAAAACATATCTAGGGAGTAGTGAAATCTAAGTAAACACATTTTCTACACTTATTGCTCACAACCTTAGTATAATTTAGTTTATTTTCATTTCTAGTATTTTATTTTGATTGCATCTTTAGTATTGGGTTAGTTGACTAGCAACTAATTCCGCCCAAATCCTTCAAACCCGAGATTTTTACTTGCTTTCTAAAAAATATAAAAATACAAAAATAATCATCCCTCACCTTTAGAACTAGTATTTAGGTTTTCTAATCCTAGCGACACTATTCCTAGCTGAATGATCAATCCCCCGGTACTTATCACTATACTATACTACAACGATCAGGTACACTGCCTGGTGGGGGTTGTAAGCTTCTCAAGATCCCTTGAGAGGTAAAGCCTGGTGCGATTCCCACGTATCAAGTTTTTGGCGCCGCAGCCCGGAGAATAGTTATTGTCTAGGTTAGAATCTCTTTTTATTAGGTCTACTTGCTAGATTCCTTTCTTGTAAGATTTTATTTTTATTTTTAGGATTTCTTTAGTCTATCTTTTTCTTTGTGCCTTTGTTAGTAAATTAAATTCATTGACTATTCCGTTGACCATTATGGAAGACGCGAATCCACCCCTTTCCCCTAGAGAAGTGGCTGTGTTACGTGAACAAATTGAGAGTGAGATTAGGGAACTTAGGGAGCTTAATAGGTTGATTAAGATTGAGCTCGACCAGGCATTTAGTGACCTAGCGACCGCCTTGTATTCAAATGAGGACCTAGGGCCTAATGATTTTGTGAATGTTGTTGAGGAACTAGAAGAAGGAGAAATAGATCCGAAGCTTAATGATTACTTTAATCTATACCCCACTAAGGAGGAGATTGCATATTCTAATAATCTTATTGATAACCCGCGATCTCCTTTCACTATAATCGAACCTAAGATAAAGAGAGGCGATCCTAAGAATGCTAAAATACCATGTATGATTGGGTACAGACACGTTGAAAATGCTTACATTGACTTTAAATCCCCAATCAACATCATGTCCTCAAATGTTTATAATGATATTGTGAAAACAAGACTTGAACCTAGAAGAGATCCCAAATACTGCGGTGGAGTTTGTAACTTTGTCGGGAGAGTTAAAGGATTACATGTCTTTGTTGGTAATTTCACTTTTGTCACCGACTTTATGATTGTGGAGGATCTTGCTAATGTTATTGATTGTTGATTATCCAATGTTGTGTTTGGCAAACCGTTTGTTGAGGAGTCTAAGTTGGAATATGATGAGATAGAAGGGACAATCCGATTTGCAAGTAACACCGATAGTATCACTTATAGGATGCCTAATAGGATGAAAGAATTTCGCTTTATATCCCGATTTGATAAGGACAACGTTGGTGCTTTTGAGGACATCAATGAAGAGGATAAGAAAAAGGGCATGGATTATGTATGGGAAAAGAGGAGTCTTTTTTACAAAGATTGCTTGGCCCTAGGACCAAGGTATAAAGTTGATAAGGAATTGGCCCAAAGGATTATGGGGGCGATTGAGAAAAAGGTGATTGGTTTCTACAAATAATATTTACAATCGGAGTGTGGAACCAACGATGAGGTCACGTAGTAACCCATGACCTTGAGTCTAGCTACAAGACTCGTAAATAAAGAAAAGCGCTTCTTGAGAGGCAACCCATGTTTTGTGTGATTTTTATTTTGTTTGTTTGTTATTTGCTTCCGTATGCATGCTTTATTTTTATTGTTGGTTGATCATGTTTCTAAACTAAATAGTGGAAATACTTTACTTTGTTGTTTTGGCCTAGTCTTAACTCCACCTAAAAGTATTTTTGCAAAAGATAAGTGTAAGGGGAAACCCCAAATATGTTTTTTTTAAGAAACAAACCGATCATGATTCTCCACAATATTAAATGAACATGTGTATTCGTATTTGTTAGAGTCAAATGCTTGTATTGAGTCATAATGAAGTTTTGCAGGATTTTCCAGGAAGTAGGACCAAGTTTTTCCAGAAATTTTCCGGAAACTTAACATAAGAATTTCTGCAGGTCACTTCTGACGGCGTCAGGAATTAATTCTTGACGGCGTCACGTGTAAAAATCTGGAAATTTTACCGGTTTTGTTTTTCTAACGGAGTCTTATGGTTTTTGTGAATTATTAAGTTTTATAATCTCCAGGAAATCTGCAAACTTCATTCCACAAGCATTATATCTTATTTTGTTTTCTAGGATTTAGTAACAAAATAGGTTGCCGCCGATTTTATGCGAGGTTGTCTTGTCTATTTTCTCAGGATTTACAGGTTATGTATGACAAGAAGATGATTTATATTCTGGAAGGGAAGCTTTGATTGTTCATTTTCTTGGAGGAAGATTTAACCTGGCCACCTTATTATCCATACCGAGCGAATCAGGGGAGTATTTGATTTCATTCTTTTTACTTTTTTCACTTTTACATTCTTTTCTTGAACATTGGGGACAATGTTCATCTTAAGTGTAAGGGGAGGGTAAAATGATGATACCTTACATATGCACTTTCGCTTGAGTTTGTTTTGTTTAATAGTAGATGTGTAATAAAACTATGAGAAATACTTGTTAGTGCAATTTTAGCGCCAAATTTAAAATTTTTTACAACATTTAGGAGTGAAACTTTAGCCATAGCAAGCGTCTCATGGATAGGAGATTGTATGACTAGCGCATAACCGTACTATTCAGAAAAATTTTCCACCCAAATATGTGAGGTTCGCCTTAGATTTGATAGGAAAAGCATTTACTATTAGTGCTTATGAGTGTACCGGTAGCATTTAGATTCTAGAACTTGCGTTAGTGATGCATCCCGAGACCGCTAGTGAGACTACATTCATGTAGTAGGATTTACTACATGATAAGAGGCATTAGGATCACCCTTGTGTTAAACCCGTATCATAATTACTTGACCATTTAAGTCATATTACTTGGCTAGTTAAGTCAACTAATTTTCCCACACCTTAGCGTTGCACTCATTTTTAGTACACGAAACCCCTAGTACACCCCTCCGAGCCTATCTTTTCGTTTCTAACTTTAAGCATCTTACTTAAAGGAAGAATTTGTTACACACCACTTAAATGTACACCCAAATCGCCTTAGCCTTCCGTGTATGCACTCATCTTTAGTGCATTATTGTTATTTGTTAAACCCTAAGTTAACTATCTAATTGATTACATGATTGCTAAGTCGATTCATATCCTTGTACATATTGTTTTTGGACGATTGGGACTCATGGGTAAGTACTTATTTTATGGAGTAATGGGGAAGAACATCATTTATTACCCCCATATGTGCGTTAATCTTAAAAGTACTCCAAGTGTTTTGATTTTCTTAATTCGAGTCATTAGATTAGTTTATCGTAAAGTATGTAAAAATTCAAGTGTAAGGGGAATGTTCATTCCCTATGATGTATTATTTTGGATGGTAGGGTAAGAGTGTATGCAAAAATATATATATATCGAAAAATCAAGAAAAAGGAAAAAAAAATAGAAAAAGAAAAAGAGAAAAAGACATACGGACTACCATCCCTTTTCATTCTATGTTCATTGTATGTTTTTGTTATTTTTCATTTATTAGCTTAAGTCGAGTCTAGTCTTGGCTTAGCAACGCCATATTGTACATGTAATTAACCAAGGTTGTTAGCTCGCCACCAGTAAAAACTTCCTTTATCCAACAAACCCGTGTATTTCATATCCCTACACCTAACATTACAACCCTTTGAAAGACCTCTTTGATAGTTTATCCTAGGTGCTTACGCCATGTGGTGGAGGTTTGATCCTTTCTCAAGCCTATGGTAATCTATTTTGCTATGACAGGTAGTGAGAGATATCTTCCATTTCCATATTGTAATTTATACTTTATTACACCCGAGAGATGTGAGTATCTAAACACTATTTGTGAGGTGCTAGTGTATGACCTCCGTGCTTGTCTTCGGTCTTTAGTGGAACGATTATTTGTTGTAATTACTTTTATATTAGTGTTAAATTACCCCTAACTTGTCTTTTGAGTAGAATAAAAGTGCATTTGCTTGAGGACAAGCAAATCTCAAGTGTAAGGGTATATGATGAGGCGAAAAATTAACCACTTTTAGGGGGTCATTTAAGCCCGGAATTGAATTTATTTGATCAAATATTACCCTAAATTGTTCCTTTTGTGATTTTAGGTACTTTGGGAGTGAAATCTGGAAAAGGAAGCAATTCGGACGTTTTTGGAGCATAAAAGTGAAGAAAACGCCAAAGTCTTAATTTTCCTTACTGGGAACAGTAGGTGACGGTGTCAAGAAGGAATTTCTGACAGCATAAAGAGTAATTTCCATGACGACCCAGTACAGAATTGACGGCATCACGAAGTAGGGCGTCAAGAGTAAAATGCATGACGGCCTGGAAAATGCTAACACATGACGGCGTCAAAAGTAGATCAAGGCAGTCCGAGAAGTATTTTGGCGGCGAGATGACGGCGTCACAAGATTTGTCTTGATGCCGTCAGACTCTATTTCCTATATATAGTTTTCTAATTTTCACATTAAAAAGAGAGAAGTTTTGGAGAAACCCTAAGTACGAACTTGGTACGAATTTTACAGGTTTTTCAAGGGTTCTAAGCCCTTGATCCCTTTTATGTGTAATTAAGATAAGTATTCTTTTAATTCAATCAATATGTCTATGTGTTGGTTGTCTATATCTTGTTCTTGTCTTAATTCCATCATGCTAGGCTAGATCTATCTTGTGTTTGCTTGGATCTAATGAAACCTAGATGTTAATTATGTGTTGATTACTTGTTTATAGTTGTATTGGATGAATGAATTCGATGTTAGGCTTAAGAAAACTGGCAGATCTCCAATTGGTAACATGCTTGAATGTCTTAGGAAACATGAACTGACGTGCACTAGGTTTTATTGGTTGTATTTAATGCATGAGTAAATTCTAATGATCCCATGTTAGGAGCTTCTTAGCCGGCTCGACATAGGAGTGAAGTAGGCACTTATAGGATTGGGGAATTAAGTGCGCCACCCCATGAATGGTATTAAGGAATACAATCCGTCATCCACGTAACTATAACAAGTAATTAACGTGTAAAAGATATTTAGGGAGTAGTGATATCTAAGTAAACACATTTTCTCCACTTATTGCTTACAACCTTAGTATAATTTAGTTTATTTTCATTTCTAGTATTTTATTTTGATTGCATCTTTAGTATTGGGTTAGTTGACTAGCAACTAATTCCGCCCAAATCCTTCAAACCCGAGATTTTTAATTGCTTTCTAAAAAATATAAAAATACAAAAATAATCATCCCTCACCTTTAGAACTAGTATTTAGGTTTTCTAATCCTAGCGACACTATTCCTAGCTGAACGATCACTCATCCGGTACTTGTCACTATACTATACTACAACGATCAGGTACACTGCCTGGTGGGGGTTGTAAGCTTCTCAAGATCCCTTGAGAGGTAAAGCCTGGTGCGATTCCCACGTATCACTTAATCTTTCTCTTAATCTCATTTTTACAAAAGACAAATACCACCAAATCTCCCACAATCCTTCCCAAATATTCTCTCTCCATATACGATCTTTGTACACACACTTATACACCTTGTGTACACACACTTGATTTAAAAATACACACACTACTCTCACAACCATATCTTCTTTACACACACTTGCCAACTCACCATATCTAGTCATATCCAAATCATATATTCTCTTACACAAATCTCTTACACAATCCCTTACAACATCACATCTCTTACACAATCTCTTATATTCCTTACACACTCTAAATCTCAACCATCCGTTCCCTTACAACATATCTCAACCATCTAATTCACCACATGCTAATTATTTGAAATCCAAACATAAGGCTCATTTGATCCTAGCCATCCATTTTAAATAAACACATCTCAACCCTCCATATCTCCCACATGCCAAATAGTTTGAAATTCAAAAGAGGCTCCATTTGATCCCAACCATTCAATTCAAACTAAAACCATCTTAACCATCCATCTTATTTCTTCCCCCCATGATTTGGAATATTCCACTAGCATATTCTTTATTTCTCTCTATTCCATCACAAGTGTTTGATCCAAGCCATCCATTACAAACCAACACATCTCAACCATCTATCCTTCCTTCTCTCTATTTCAACGCATGCCTTTAATCTCAACCCTCCATTTCAAACCAAAACCATCTCAACCATCCATCTCATCCTTTCCCCCCAAGCAAAGGAATATACCTTTGGAATATCCCATGGCATATTCTCTTATCTATACCACTTGAGGAATACCCAATCTACCCCTACCAAATTACCCTTTCTATTCTTCTACCCTTGGTATTTGGTTTTCTCATAAACACTTCACAAAACATTTTCCAAATTGGCTATTTGAGTTGGTAAACCTTAGATTGATAAATGTTAAGGTTTTGTGTGAAGTACAATTTGGGGTTTAGCAAGGTAAGGTATTTATAAAGCCAATACCCAAAGCTTTGGGAAAATTTTCTCTGGGTGTCTGGCGCGCCACCCACGCGTTAACGCGTGGGCAGCTCGCCGGCCTCGGTAAAATTTTCCCAAGTTGGGTTCTTGGCCTATAAATACATACCTTGCCTCTTGTTTTCCTCACCCCTTGCCATTATTCTTTCTCTCTACATTCTTTCTCTCTAAACACTCTCAAATCTCTCTATCTCTAATCTTGTCTTGTGTTCTTGATTCTCACTCTAACATCTTTGAAAGAACACATATCCTTACAAGGGAAGAATCACAAGAACTTAATCCACTCTTGTGATTGTGTCGAGGGTCTTCTTATCTATACCCTTTCTACTAGAATTGAGTCACTAGGTTAGGTTAGGGAAGTCTTGTGTCTTGGTGACCAAGCCTAGATCATTAGGGATCTAGTTGGGGTTTGATACTTCCGGTGGGAAGTCTTGGTATTGGTCTTGGTGACCCTTAGGTGAAGTCGAATCGCAAGATTCTTTTGGGTGGTTTCCGAGGGCGGAATACCATTGGGGAGTAACTCCTTCTTTGTGAGCATCGATATTGGTGAATATCGGTGGAGTGAATTGTAATGGTTTGTAGTCCACCGAAAGGATTATACTAGTGGAATAGTATCGGTGTCGTGGATTCGCAACTGGACGTACGGATGGTATAAACCCCCCATCCCGAACCAGTATATATCATGGTGTCTCTCTTTACTCGCTTTATATACTTTGGTTGTGTTTGTGGTTGTTTGGATTGATTATACAACCACTTGGTTTTCTTTGAGGCTTAAAGTTTTTAAACGTCTTAAAAGCCGAAGAAACCGTATTCACCCCCCCCCCCCCCCTACGGTTCTACAATTAGGTTGCTATTTGATATCCTTTTAGGTGATAAATCATTCCAGCTAAATTTTTTGTAGGAGATTGCTTTATGAATAAACCTGGACATTTATAATACCTAAGACAACGATATATTCTGATTGTTTTCATTATTTTGTAATCTTTTTTTTTTGGTTGGTAATGGTCATTTTTTATTTCAGGTTCTTGATCGACCATTTCAGAACCTCGACAAAATTTATGTTAACTACGAAATTGATCGATTTCTCATTAGGGATGGGTGGCGTAATTGTAAGTTTCCTGGTCGCGGTGATATAATTGTGGGTCGTAATTTCTGGGATTCTCTAATCGGCCTTGACGATAAACACAAAGGATGGTTGCTTGACGAGGTAAATTAAATATATCTTTTATTTACTTTACTCGGTTTTATATAAAATGTGCTTTTGATTGTATGTACTTGCCAACTGATTTCAAGTAACTTTTATATGAAATAAATTGCCAAAAGCACTTTTTAAAGGTTAGCTAAACATTATAGTTGTGGATTCTATAAAATTGTTTCAAAGAGAAGTTGAAAGTAACTTTTATACACATCTTGCTACATTGAACTTCACCTTGAAAACCTCAATTATAAGGGCACATCTATATAACGATGTAGATGGGTTCCATTGCTTAATTTGACCGAGTTCCCATAAAATCATTTGTGTGCTTGATATTGATCCTACTTTTTTGGTTCTTTTTATAACGAAGAATGTGATCAATATCAAGCACACCGATGGTTTTATGGAACTAGGTCAAATTAAGCAATGGAACCCATATACATCGTTTGATAGATGGGCTCTGATAATTGAGGCGTGTTGTTTGTGATAATGATATAGTGTGTATTGTTCATGGCAATCCACACTCCTTCATTATCACATTCGACACGAGTCCTAATACTCACATACTTTTATAGAATCCACAATTTTGTCTTCGGCACACCTTGGTACTTTGAGCTTCCTGTCAAATATCCGTTCCGATGTGCAGAATATAATTTGTATCGTATAAGAGTTGTTTGAAATCTGTCGGGATGTATAGAAAATCAAAAGCGCATTTTTTATACAACCAACTGAATATTTTTTGTTTCTTCTTTTTCTTTGTTTCTTGTTCTTACAGCACATTGATCTATGGATTGGCTACATGTGGCATACTAGACCAGACGATATGGATTGGTCGATGGTTAGTTGCTTTTTTCTACCACTACTGATGAATGGATCGATGCCTTTGTTTTATGTAAACAAAGAAAAATACCCTCTTGGATGGGCTGATGTTGAACGGGTTTTTATCCCCATAAATGAACCTGAAACACATTGGTCTCTTGCTGTGTTTCACATCCGGGCTGGTAAAGTTACATTCTATGATACCCAACCCTATCCTAAGATTGAAACGCGTGATTTTTACCTGAGAATGAGGGATTGCCTAGAGAAAAGGCTTCCGGAAGTGCTGAAAGCAACATATGTGTTTGACCAGAAGGGAATCGATCCTATGTCCTATAGGATTACGTTTACGAATGCTGAAAATGTTCCCAGGCAGGGTGGGTTGTTTGATGACTGTGGGGTGTGGGTCTGCATCTTATTATTCAGGTATGTCATTCTACATAGCAATTAAAATACTTTATTCAATCAACTAGGATAAGCAGTACACATACTTTTAGATAATTAATATGATACTTGTACAAATCTAATACTTGATACCTAGTAGGATAAGCATTCATTAAGCAACATGTAAGATACAAGCAGTAGGATAAGCAAAGCTAGTCACATCAACTAGACCATTACATAGCCTACAACAATTTTTATTTTTTCCCATCTTGGTTTGGTTCATCATTAATGGCTGACTTGCTGCTACTTGCCTCACCGTACACTTCTTGTCTTAGGTCTTCTAGAATTTTAGATGGCAATTGCATCTTTGGTTCGGCATTTGGGCCATATCTTTCATAAATCTCTGAAAATATTACCTCTTTGAGTACCTTGTTTGACCATTGCCTATCTTCAGCGTTATATTTGAACGTAAGTCTTTTAGGTTTTTTCGGCATATTTCCTAAGTAACTAAGTTTTATAGTAGGGTGAATTAAGTGATACTAATGATGCATAAAATTAGATGAGGTGAATATAAACAACCATGTGACAACAACCTCTTAAATAGCAAAATTCTCACCACATGCCAAGTCACATGTAAACAGTCCATATGTAGGCATCCTATAAATAGATAAATGTAGTCCACAAGTTAGTCAAATTGGCAGCTAAGGCATATTCTTGACTGACATTTGCTAATTTCAATGTGAATGGCATAATTGAATAGTTGGATTACTAGATTAACAGTAGTGATTTATATCTTGAATGGTTTGTACAGGTTGGGAAAAGGTAGGCTTTTGGAGTCTGACAACCATATTCAAGCAGCGTTGGCATATCGAGAGAGGTTGATCAAGTTTTATTACAAGCATAAAATACATGTTCCTTGAATGTTTCCTGGAGTGATCCGCAAAACATTTAGTAGTTAATTAATCAATCTTATTGTGTAAACATTTGTATGGTCCTTTTGTAAACTATGTTTGAAACAGTACATTATCTATGGTATCACATGGGAAGTAGCTTGTAGTTGCCGGTTATGTAATCCTCCGGGATAACTTTTGGTTTATGCATACCCAACATTTTGTATTTACCCCCGCTTTTATGCCTAGTGAATGGATATTAACTATGTCTAGTGACTGCAGCTTAAATCGATTGTTAAGTATTTTATTTTAACTTGTTAGTTTGTTGATATCGGTTTGCTACTAGCTGTGATCATGGTAATATGGTCGATTGCTCGATTGGTGGTTGGGGAGATCGATCGTTTAATGTGATGGGAGTAGATTGATATTTATTACATACTTCATTTGTGTATATGTAGGCTTCTCTATCCCTATTTAAAGGGTCTTTCTTTCAACTGCACTCATATATTTTTTTGAAAACAAATGGAAGGCCCTTCTATGTTAATCGAAGAACTTGCAAATGCCGCGGATTCTCATTTGATTAGCAAACAACTGTATGTGTTATTTCATAGAGAGACCATGGAGGCGGAACAGGCTGTGGTTGATCTAGAGATGCGTTGTGCCCATGCGGTAGAAAAAATCCGTAAGAAGAAAGCTTATATTATAGAATTCGAGGCGGTAAATGGCATTGAAGCTGCAAATGCCGTTACTTATTTGAAGGAAATGGTTGGGGTAGAAGAGGAACAAGAGGCTCATTTGAAGACAATGCTGGTGAATGCGCAACGTGCTGCTCGTCAGAGGCGTCGCTATATGGCAAAGGTCTATAACCAAATGACGGGATGAAGTGGGAAGGGTTTGCTTTTCTTTGTGGGTCTTTTGGTTTGCATAAGTCTTAACAATATCCTATCTAGTTTCTGGTTAACAATGTCATGTCTTTAGTTCTAATAGTATGTATAATGCTTATGTATATGCAATGTTTATGTATGATCATTTGTGTATGTAATTACACTGCTTATGTATGTTTGATTAATTATATGTATAACATAAAACCATATACAATAAATGGCAAAACCTTGAACAATAATCAATAAAAACAAGCAAGTACCATTAAGTTCTTATATTGAAAATAACCGAAATAGTAGCAAACGAGAATCACAAAACATATAACATTACATTCAATAGAACATTACTTTCATCAACTACGGGTCACCCAAGTGGAATTGTTCATAGCTCCAATCCATTTCATCGTATTGATGCGAACTTGAGGTTCCATATGTTGATGGTTGTACCGAACCTGAGGTTCCATATGTTGATGGTTGTCCCTAACCTGATGTTCCCGCCATTGATGGTTGTACCCAACCTGATGTTCCCTCCATTGATGGTTGTCCCCAACCTACTGCTCCCCCCATTGATGGTTGGACCCAACCTGATGTTCCATCCATTGATGGTTGTACCCAACCTGAGGTTCCCGCCATTGATGGATGTACCCAACCAGAGATTCCCTGATTAGATGTGCCCTCCATCGATGGGTATTGCCAAAATGAATTTCCCAACATTGATGGTTGTCGCCAAAATGAGTTTCCCATATTTTCCTGGAAATTAAAATCATGTTAACAATGTTACACTTTGTGGGGAAATTCTTTGTTACTCTAATGTACAAAAAATATTTTTTGAACAAAAGAATACAATTCAATTACATTTCTCTTTGGAAATGGTTCCATGCATCCTTGACGCATGTGTCCAATCTTCCAGCACCTTGTACACATTACAGGAGTTGATACTTCTCCTTGAGATTTAATACGATCTTTGTTTTTTGGTCTCCCTGATTGGGGCTTAATCACACTTGGTGGCTTCACAATTTGCAAGCCATCCAGTTTCTCCCATTCGGAGGATTCTCCTATAGGGTAAACCAATCCTTGGTATGTCTCTTTTAGCGTTGTTGTTTTAAACCAATACCAGACCAAATGATTATAGTCTCTTTGTTTAAGAAATCTACTAACCGCTATCGCATGACCGCATGGTATACCGGAAAATTGCCATTGACAACAAGTACATGTCCAATTATCTAGATTCACAATATGTTGTTTTCGAAAATCAACCACCTGATAAATGTTAGATTGAATACCTGTGACAATCCAATTGGCGCTTTTAATCATCCTGTCCTTTAGTTTTGAAGCAGCCGAATTGCTAAGTTCCCACTCTACCGCATCTAAAATATTTTTCACATAATAAATTAATTATCAAATTGTATAAAATTCAAATGAAATCCAAAAATAAACATTAAAAAAATGAAGGTTACCTTCATATTTGTCTCGACGTTCACAAAACCACCTTTGTAACAGCCCTCTATACCACTCAATTAGCCTCGTTATTGGTTCTCTTCTCACATGCCTTATTAATGAATTTACCGACTCTGCACTCTTGGATGTCATATAGTTGTACCGCTTAGCAGGGCAGTATGCCCTAGAACATCTCTCTACGCCAGCTGCAATAAGTTTATTGTAAGCTTCTGGTTTATATGCTTGAATGGCAGAAAGTGAGCGTTGAAAATCATCTTTAGCGTAATTTTTGCATGCCTTCCAACACAAAGCCCTCGACTTTTTACTCATTCCCAAAGCACAATTCATCATTAGATGTCTACAACAGTACCCATGAAATGAATTTGGGAAGATTGTTTTACACGCTAGTCCAATTGCATAATGTCTATCAGAAATGATAGCCAAATCCTCAACTTCCCTGATGCAATCTTTCAAGCATGACAAAAACCATGTCCACGACTCCCTAGTCTCACCTTGTGAAACACCAGTAGCAACCGGTACAATCTAGTTGTTACCTCTATTCCAAAGGCAAGCAGATTTGTTCCAAGATACTTCCCTTTAAGATGTGCCCCATCAATTATGATAAGTGGTCGCAAATGTTGTAAGAAAGCTTGAATCTGTTGGACCCAAGAAATTATGAATTAGTAGTTGTTTGTATAAAAAAATACATATTCATATACAATGAACCATATCTACAAAGACTAGTAGCAAAGACCAGTAGCAAAACACAAAAAACAGATTTATCTACAATGAACCTTATCTTTATACATGCTTACCGCAACACCAATGTAACACCCCAACCCGACATGGGTCAAAATGTCATATTATGGTGCCAAATCAGAACATACAAACGCAAGTGGAAAACTTATAAACATAAAGTTACATGATAATCTAGGATAACAAATGAAATGCTAACTCTATACAAGATGAAATCCACAACTGAAATACAAGTCCAACTAAATCTAACTGAATCCAAATCCAAGTCTAATCCAGAGTAAATGGGCGTCTATTCATCAGGGTGGTCCAGTAAGAGCTCCTATGTACTTTTCACTCAACCTATCTTCCAATCTAAAACCTACCGCAGTAAAAGAAATGCGGCTGAGCTTAAAAAGCCCAGTGAACAGATATATATACAAAACTGATAATCGAAACGCATGTAATTATAGAAAAAGGATATCATAAACTCCTGCTGGAATGAATATCATCTGTCAAATGAAAAAGAGATCAACGATCAACTGAACAATAATCATAAGTCAATTGAATGAAGCATCATAAAGAGATCAAGTGATAGCATAATCAGATAGTAATAAGAATCAAAGAGCACATATCAACAAAGGCGTGTCTACCTGAGCCACTCGAAAAGACACAACGAAACATAGGAAAGCCATGAGCCGACCTACCCGAGACACTTGAATAGATCTCAAATCACATAATCACATATCCATCAAATCATAAGTTGTACAAGGAGTAGCTAGCTCCAATGTACCAGAAGTGAAACGGGTACAAGGCACGTACAGCCAGTCACTGTCTTCTCAAAACAAAACAGAACCTAGGATGCATCCATACGCCCCCTGCAAAACAAATCATATATATACACCTGCTCGCATGGCAGGTATATACACACATCATAATGGCCAAGTGATCACATATCATATAAGAACAGAAGGGGACGCCGTGGATCAATCACACCTACACAGAAAGTGCCATGCCATTGATGCCATCAATGACAAGCCCATGGTACCTCCATGGGTAGACTAAAAACTCGGGCATCAGAACAGAACATACCAGAACAAACAAGCAAACAAAGCTATCCATAATCATAACAGAGCTCCCAGAGTATAACAAAACAAAATCTCATATCAAAGAGATAGTAATCAGATCATCATAACGGATTGGATAGCAATCAGAATCATATCAAATGATAATATCAAACGAATCACATCAAAGAGATCATAGCAAAGGCTCATATCAAATGAATCATATCATAGCAAACGAATCAAAGTCAAGGATCAAAAATTCATGGGATCATAACCCTTACTGAGAAAGGGTAGAATATCTGTACCTCAAACCGCAAATGAAACAATATCAGAAACACAAGGATAGGAAGTTACTCCTTCTTCAGCGAATCTACACGAATTAATGATCGTCTTGTTATTTATAAGCCCTTTTTAAATCAGATTACTCATTTTAGGTTTCTTTCCATTTTTAGAAACTTTCCATTTTTAGCAAGTTTCCCGAATTAGTAAGTTCTATTTTAAATAAGTTAATAAATTAGGATTAGTATTGATAATAAATAGACTTAAAGGTTTAATAGGATTAGTATAGTAGTTTAGGGTGAAAAGTGTCTAAATAGCAAAGTTTAGGGTTAATTATGTAATTGTATCATTATATGCCAATTTCTTAACTTGCCTAGTTTCATGATATTCGATTACTCAGGCATGCAAAATTCAACCTCGTCCATTTAGACCATACTCGACATCGACACGACCCGATACGTACCCTTTTATTCCCTTTATCATTTTATGCGATTCACAACAATTGAAACAAACATGTATTTTACTCTTTTTAAGTCCGATTATGATTAGATGAGAACATGCTTAGGTTGTATAATATATAGGTCAAATGCATGTACAAAACAGATTCAACAAGTTGAGCTTTCAATCGTTATTTCATGTGACCCTTTTCTTTTCATGCGACAACTATATGATTTCATGCATGCCAATCTTCCAAAATCAAGTCTTATATTCACGTATATATATTTGTATGCTCCATGCTACTTATTTAGGTTTATATCTAGATTTATTATTCATGTATTAGAAATAAATTCATGATCTCATGACCAGATCAAATGTGTAAATATAACCACATATTCGAATAGCATGTCAGTAATTACGATCGACATATATAAGTTATATATATATATATATATTGATTTTATAGATTTGTGTTAACGAGACTCATATCGTTATAGTATATTTAAAGCATGCATTAAAAGAAACGTTCATTAACTGTTGTGATTGTATAAGATACGTATATTATGCTATAACTAGATTTCAAATATATGATTACATGCAGCGTACGAGGTTGATCGAGTATGAGATGATAGTAAAAGATTTATACCTCCTAGTCGACTGAAAGGCTGTTATATCAGGACTATAACAAACGAGCAAAGCACCTAACAAACTCGAACACTATTGACACTCGAGTCGACGCGTATATGATCGAATGGATGAGCAAAAGGATCGGCTTCACCACGAGCTATAACGCACCAACGAACCCACCTTAAACCCGATCATGAATCACTCGAACAAAGGCCTTACCCGAACCGAACAGGTACTGAATTCACGACCCAAAGTTTTAACCTGCTCACAAGTGATAACCCTCCAACGAATGAGACCGAGATGATCTACTCGCTACAAACCAAAGATCACCACGCGAGTACCACAGACTAAACGCGAGGTAGAGTCAAGACAAAAACCTAGACGTACACTTCGAACCAAAACCAAACACACGATTCACACCAAGCTAGAATACCAAACTGATTACAAAACAAGCTTCCACCTTCGTACATGTGAGCTTGAGGGAAAAAGTGATGAGGCGAAAAATGATCCGTTTTTAGGGGGTCATTTAAGCCCGGAATTGAATTTATTTGATCAAATATTGCCCTAAATCGTTCCTTTTGTGATTTTAGGTACTTTTGGAGTGAATTCTTGAAAAGAAAGCATTTTGGATGTTTTTGGAGCATAAAAGTGAAGAAAACGGCAAAGTCTTAATTTTCCTTGCTGGGAACAGTACCTGACGGCGTCACCAAGTTCTTAATGATGGCGTCAAGAGGAAAACAAAAGGTGAAGAGGATGGATTCCATAACGGTCCAGAATGTTTTTACACTAGGGCATGACGACGTCAAGCTAGGCCGTCATGGTCCCTTTACACGTGACGGCCCAGAGGAAATTTGCTCTTGACGGCGTTAGATCTGGATCTAGGCAATCCGAGAATATTATGGGCGGCGAGTTGACGGCGTCAGAATTTTCTTCTTGACGCCATCACCTTAGAAAATCTATATATAGTTTTGTAATTTTCATTCATTAGGGGAGGACAATTTTAGGGATAACTTGGAGAAACCCTAGCACGATTTTATCAATATTTTCAAGGGTTTTCACCCTTTGAAACCTTTCATGTTCAATTAAGATAAGTATCCTTTCAATTCATTCAATATGTCTATTTGTTGTTTGAATATATCTTACGCTTGTCTTGATTTTAACATGCTAGGCTAGATCTCTTGTGTGTTTGCTTAGATGTAGTGAAACCTAGATGTTGATTGCTTGTTTATAGTTGTTACGGATGAATGATTTCGATGTTAGGCTTAAGAAAACTGGCAGACTTCCATAGTGTAACTTGCTTGAACGTCTTAAGAAACATGAACCAATGCGTACTAGGTTTTTATGGTTGTATTTAATGCATGAGCGAATTCTAATGATCCCATGTTAGGAGCTTCTTGCAGGCTCGACATAGGAGTGAAGTAGGAGCTTATAGAGTTGGGGAAGTACGTACGCCACCCCACGATCGGTATTAAGGAATATAACCCGTCATCCACGCAATTGTAACAAACTATCAACCTGTAAAAGATATCTAGGGAGTAATGAAATCTAAGTAAACACAATTTTCCCATTTATTGTTCACACCACTAGTTTAATTAGCTTTATTTTCATTTTTGTTATTTTATTTTGATTGCATCTTAGTTATTGGGTTAGTTGACTAGCAACTAATTCCGCCCACTCTTCCAAAACCCGAGATTTTTAATTTCTTTTCGTAAAATATAAAAATACAAAAAGAATCATCCCTCACCTCTAGACCTAGTTTTTAGGCTTTCTAATCCTAGCGATACTATTCCTAAGTTGAACGATCAATCCCCCGGTACTTGTCACTATACTATACTACAACGATCAGGTACACTGCCTGGTGGGGGTTGTAAGCTTCTCGAGATCCCTCGAGAGGTAAAGCCTCGTGCAATTCCCACGCATCAAGTTTTTGGCGCCGCAGCCCGGGGAATAGTTATTGTCTAGGTTAGGATTTATTTTTATTAGGTCTACTTGCTAGATTCCTTTCTAGTAAGATTTTATTTTTATTTTTTTTGGGTTTTCTTTAGTCTATATCTATTTCTTCGTGCCTTTGTTAGTAAAATAAATTCATTGACTATTCCGTGGACCATTATGGAAAACGCGAATCCACCTCTTTCCCCTAAAGAAGTGGATTTGTTACGTGAACGAATTGAGAGTGGGATTAGGGAACTTAGGGAGCTTAATAGGTTGATTAATGTTGAGCTCGACCATGCATTTAGTGACCTAGCGACCGCCTTGTATTCAAATAAGGACCTAGGAACTAAAGATTTTGAGGATGTTGTTGAGGAACTTGAAGAAGGGGAGATTGATCCAAAGCTAGATGACTATTTTAATCTATACCCCACTAAGGAGGAGATTGCGTACTATAATAATCTTATTGATAATCCTCACCCTCCTTTCACTAGAATCGAACCTAAAATAAAGAGAGGCGATCCAAAGAATGCTAAGATACCATGTATGATTGGGTATAAACACATTGACAATGCTTACATTGATTTTAAATCCCCAATCAACATTATGTCCTCAAGTGTCTATAATGATATAGTGAAAACAAGACTTGGACCTAGAAGAGATCCCAAATACTCCGGTGGAGTTTGTAACTTTGTCGGGAGAGTTAAAGGTTTACATGTCTTTGTTAGGAACTTTACTTATATCGCTGACTTTATGGTTGTTGAAGATCTAGCTAGTGTTATTGATTGTCGCTTATCCCGTGTCGTGTTTGGTAAACCATTTGTTGAAGAGTCCAAGTTAGAATATGATGAGATAGAAGGGACGATCCGACTTGCTAGTAACACGATAGGATCACTTATAGGATGCCTAATAGAATGAAAGAACTTCGTTTTGTGCCTCGATTTGACATGGATAACATTGGTGCTTTCGAGGACATCAATGAAGAGGATAAGAAAAAGGGCATGGACTATGTATGGGAGAAGAAGAGCCTTTTCTATAAGGATTGTTTGACTCTAGGACCAAAATATAAAGTTGATAAGGAATTTGCCAATAGAATCATAGGAGCAATTAAGCATAAGGTGTTTGGTCTCTATAAAGAACATTTACAATAGGTGGATGAAACCAAGGACGAGGTCACATAATTGCCCATGACCTTGAGTCTAGCTACAAGACTCGTAAATAAAGAAAAGCGCTTCTTGGGAGGCAACCCATGCTTTGTGTGATTTTTATTTGTTTGATTGTTATTTGTTTCCATATGCATGCTTTATTTTTATTGTCGGTAGATCATGTTTCAAAACTAAAATGGTGAAAATATTTTATTTTGTCGTTTGGCTTAGTCTTAACTTCATCCAAAGGTATTTCGCAAAAGTTAAGTGTAAGGGGAAACCCCAAATATGTTTTTAAGAAACAAAATTGATCATGATTCTCCACAATATTAAATGGACATGTATATTCGTATTTGTTAGAGTCAAATGCTTGTATCGAGTCATAATGATGTTTTGCAGGATTTTCCAGGAAGTAGGACATAAGTTTTTCCAAAAATTTTCTGGAAACTTAACGTAAGGATTTCTGCAGATCACTTCTGACGGTGTCAGGAATTAACTCCTGACGGCGTCATGTGTAAAATTCTGGAAATTTTGCTAGTTTTGTTTTTCTAACGGAGTCTTAAAGTTTTTGTTAATTCTTTAGTTTTATAAACTCCAGGAAATCTGCAAACATTCATTCCACAAGCATTATATCTTACATTATTTTCTAAGATTTGTTAGTATATATAGATTACCGCCGATTTTACGCGAGGTTGCCTTGTTTGTTTTCTAAGGTTTAATAGGTTATGTATGACAAGAAGATGATCTATATTTCTGGAAGGGAAGCTTTGATTGTTCATTTTCTTGGAGGAAGATCTAACCTTGTTACCACACTATCCACACCGAACGAATCAGGGGAGTATTTGATTTCATTCTTTTACCTATTTTACTTTTACATTCTTTAATTGAACATTGGGGACAATGTTCATCCTAAGTGTAAGGGGAGGGTAAATGATGATACCTTATAGGATACACTTGCACTTGAGTTTGTTTGTTTGATGGTAGGTGTGTAATAAAACTATGAGAAATACTTGTTAGTGTAATTTTAGCGCCAAATTTAAAAATTTTTTACAACATTTAGGAGTGAAACTTTAGCCTTAGCAAGCGTCTCATGGATAGGAGATTGTATGAGTAGCACAAAACCGTACCATTTAGAAAAATTTTCAACCCAAATATGTGAGGTTCGCCTTTAGATTTGATAGGAAAAGCATTTATTATTAGTGATTATGAGTGTACCGGTAGCATTTAGATTCTAGAACTTGCGTTAGTGATGCATCCCGAGACCGCTAGTGAGAATACATTCGTGTAGTAGGATTTACTACATGATAAGAGGCATTAGGATCACCCTTGTGTTAAACCTGTATTATAATTACTTGACCATTTAAGTTATATTACTTGGTTAGTTAAGTCAACCAATTTTTCCCACACCTTAGCGTTGTACTCATTTTTAGTACACGAAACCCCTAGTACACCCCTCCGAGCCTATCTTTTTGTTTCTAACTTTAAGCATCTTACTTAAAGGAAGAATTTGTTACACCCCACTTAAATGTACAACCAAATCGCCTTAGCCTTCCATATATGCACTCATATTTAGTGCATTATTGTTAATTGTTTAAACCCTTAGTTAATTATCTAATTGATTACATGGTTGCTAAGTCGAGTCATATCCTTGTACATATTGTTTTGGGACGATTGGGACTCATGGGTAAAGTACTTATGTTATAGAGTAATGGGGAAGAACATCTATTATTACCCCCATATGTGCGTTAATCTTAAAAGTACTCCAAGTGTTTTGATTATCTTAATTCGAGTCATTAGAGTAGTTTATTGTAAAGTATGTAAAAATTCAAGTGTAAGGGGAATGTTCATTCCCTATGATGTATTATTTTGGATGGTCGGGTAAAAGTGTATGCACACAAATATATATATATATATATATATATATATATATATATATATATATATATAGAGAGAGAGAGAGAGAGAGAGAGAGAGAGAGAAAGTAAAAAAAAAAAAGAAAAGAGAAAAAAAACATACGGACTACCATCCTGTTTTATTCTATGTTTGTTTTATGTTTTTGTTATTTTTGATTTATTAGCTTAAGTCGAGTCTAGTCTTGGCTTAGCAACGCCAAATTGTACATGTAATTAACCAAGATGATTAACTCGCCACCAGTAAAGATTGCCTTTATCTAACAAAACCGTGTATTCCATATCCCTACACCTAACGTTATAACCCTTTAAAAGACCTATTTGATAGTTTATCCTAGGTGCTTACGCCATGTGGTGGAGGTTTCATCCTTTCCCAAGCCTATGGTAATCTATTTTGCTATGACAGGTAGTGAGAGATATTTTTCCATTTCCATAATATATACTTTATTACACCCGAGAGATGTGAGTATCTAAACACTATTTGTGAGGTGCTAGTGTATGACCTCCGTGTTGGAATTATTATATCATGACCTTCATATAAATAAACCAAGTACATCAAAGTGAGCATGAGCGGAAGCAATTATAATAGATCGAATAACATGTAATTAATTAATCATTAATATAAATCGTAAACGTACCTTTGTGATTCTAGCTCGAACAAGAATCAATGCAATCTTCCGGAACCAAGAACCCTAATTAGGGTTTATAAGGATTATATGAATTACCCCTTACCTTTTTGTAATTCAATCAAAGAAACAATCAATAGTGTGATTGTATCACGTTCTTATACACACGTACTATAACGTATTAAAGTTATGCTAGTAATTAAATCACAAAACTTAAACCAAGACAATTTTTGTTTAACAAAAAAATCGATTATCCCTTGGAGAAGGAATAAGTCGATCGACCAAAGAAAAGAACAAAGGAGAAAAGATTTTAGGTTTTTGTGTGTGTGCACAAGAGTACCAAAAACCTAAACCTTTGATGTGTATATATACTAGAAGAAACTTAGAGCTCAAGTTTTGTATGGGTTGGGTAAACCCATTGTAAACCGATCGGCCCTCAAGGAATGAGGGGATCCGGAACCTTCTTGACATCTAATTTCATTCTAGTCCTCGTTCTTTTAATTTAACGTCCATTAGTCATATATCTTAAATACTAATAAACGTTTATATGTTTTGTGATAATTAATAAATGAATACAACATTTATATTCAAGTATTAATCTTTAATACTCATACGTAAAGTGTGCAATCCCGTGATCTCGAGTTCGATCCTAACATACGACTACTAAAATAATGTCCATATTCTAACAGCTCCCACTTGGACATATTTTAATAGTGTAATCACATCGGTTAGCGTCTAGCAACACGCCAATGCCTCTAGTACGATCTCGAGTAAGGCTCCTGGAAAAACCTTTTAATGATTTCTCATTATTATTATCCTTTTGTTTCTAATACCATGTTAATAAGGATATGGATTAAAGTCATTCCTTAATTAACCATTCTGTTTCTCGTTGTTTATGATTGATCAAGATTACCAAATCTTCTGAACTTATTCAGGGGAGATATTGGGTGCGGCCGCACATGCATCTTACCAACCCTACGAGGGGCCCAGTAGTATTAAACTTCAAAAATAAATTTGAAGGAACAAATTCTATCTTGACTACAAGCAAAACCCACAAACTTTGTAACACTTCCGAAAACAACCCTTATGACTACCAGTTACGTATAGCGTTAAGTTGTTCCACAAAAATGTACTACATTCATGACACTTATCTTGCATCTCAAGTCTGAGGATAACTTCTCATGATTTACTTAATGACAAAATCCATAAAGTAACATCATGTAGTTGGGATAAGTCCTATATTCAGTATCATCGAATATCATCTGAAATGGCATGACTACGCATCAATATACTTTAAGTATATTATACCAACCTTCAGATTTGTCTTAATTTAATAATATTCCCATATTATTAACTGACAACGGACAATTTAAGAATAACCTTTATTCATGGATTTAAACATACAAATATAGGATACAATATATTATAAATTAAACATACCATGTATTTCAATTTATCATAATAATTGTTTAACATCCCTTATCCAAATACTAAATAGATCAATGCATGATAACTCTTGTTGATGGATTATGTCTCAAGCAATGACATTCATACTTGTTGACAAGACATAAATCATCCAACTTTGATCTATTGGAATTTTAAGAATACTTATTTCAAGAATTCAACTATTGAAATTCTTATATGTGCATAGTCAACTATTTTGATAATGCCATATTTCATAAAAATGTGATACATCCTTAACCACCAATTTATGATAATTAAACTTCCAAACATTTTAAAGTTTAAAGTATTCTTATTTTTTTAATGTATAGTGCAACTATGCTTCTAGTAAGCATAACTAGTACATATAGTCAAAGATGAAATCCTTACCATGACTAGTATTGAGAGTCATCTCAATTTCATTAGCATCATTGTATGCAACAACAATATGCTATTTAAACTTTCCGTAAACCATAATATCTATTGTGTAATGTTTGATGCCCTTCAAACTTTCAAGTTTGTTGGCTATGACAATTTTCACAACAATTGAAAAATTGTTCATCTATAGAATTTGAAGCTGTTCCAGATTTAGGATGTAATTCTATAATCAAACATATCATTTTTAGAATTTTACACAAGTTATCTAATAACTTTTTAATTAGATATTAATATTGCCAAATCATCTTGTAATCAAGCATGATACAACAAAACATGATGTACATGAAAAATCTTTGAGTCATACTTAGATTTTATTCATGTCATACATATCTATTTAGACTTTCTAAATAATATATCATGTTATACATATTAGATTTATTTACCGTCCATGTTTCAACAATAAACATTGATTCCAAGGTTATATGTCTTATTTCCTAAATCTTACAAGTAAAATTTCATTCCATTCTAAGACTTAACATTTACTTATATGGAATATTACTTTTCATATGTTCTACAACATATATAATTTAAGAAATTAAACATAATACTCCCACTAGCTTTTAGGAATACTTAGAAATTATCTTATTTCAATTATAAATCAAAACATGAATTTAATAATTAAACATAAGAGTAATCTTCTAGATGCATGCATTTATCCATCCATGGATTATTGCATCATGTACATTTACAAAGATTTATTTGAATTCATAAACTCCTTTTGATTACTTATCGTCCTCGCTCAAGTAATCATACAAGAAAGAGTTTTGATATTCCATTGTCAATTTCATATAAATGAAACTAAATATGACAATCATAATCTTTATATATTTAATGTGTTTATAATAGAATATTCAATCACAGTTAATTGCTTAAGTGTGATTAATAATCTTGTCATAAGACATGCATTAAATACGTGCACAATATTGTCCATATGATTTCTTCCCAAAGATTTAAACCACAAGAGTTACCTAATCTTTGAAGAAACTCATCTAAATTTTCTAGTCTAACTATTAAGATAAATCAAATTTCAAAAATTGATTATCTTTATGGACAACATCTTAATCATTCATATCATGTATACTTTACCCAACTTCATATTTGGTAATGTATCATAATGATTATTAGGTTTATAATAATCCTGTAAATCATAGTCCTCAGCACATTAATCAAATATCTGAGATATATTGTTATTCTATGAATGATAATTCCATTATCTTGAGATTTAACATTTAAATATCAAACTTCATCATCATCTTGAGATTTAACATTTAAATGTCAAACTTCATCATGATATTTACTAGTGTATTTTAGAAGATTATGTATCTTGTAATTTTATCATTTAAAGATCAAAACTCCCACTTGCTTTTAGTAATTTAAAGACTATCTTTAAATACTTAGCAAATAAAGAAACAATACAATGTTCTCTTTTGGGATATTACAAATACATATTAACAGTTCCTGACTTTACTTTGTTAATAACCTCTTCATAAGCAGTTAAACAAATTTAGAACTTCAATTTAAGACTTAATGTGATTCATCACATTCATCATATGATAATGTCTTATTAATCTTCTATTTTGGAGTTTTAATAAATATGTCCAAGTCATACTCAACATTCTAACCTTGATAACTTTTGGAAGAAAAGAAGTCATAGTTATCTTTAATCAAACAATATAACAAGAGTTTGATTTTCCTAACTGAACATACCATAAACATTTGATATTTCATTAGTATTAATATTGTAAGACAATCTAACAATATTTAGGTAACCATATTCCTTTTGCCTTGTCTATTTACCAACTAATTAATTTTAGTGGTACAATAATTTTCAAGCCTATTACATGCCTTATAACATAAGTACTTTTAACAAAGTTACTTCATGTCCATGTCTTTACAAGAAAACATAAACTGTTATAATCCCACTATACGTTATAAGTCATTTAACAATTCAATAACTTCATGTATATGTCTTAATTAAAAAACACAACAAGATAACGTCTTACTTTATTATAAGTCTTGTAACAATTAAAAGACTTTATGTTTATATCTTTACAATGAAACATAAACATGTTTAACTAAAGTAATTATGAACACCATCTCTTGGTTTCAATAGTAATTTCAAGTTAATATATTACTTCACAATAATGTAAACAACATTATTTATTTATTTATGTCATTCCAAGAACACATAAATATTCAGATTAAAGCAGCATTAGATTACTTTATTAATTTATGTCATTCCTAGAATTCATAAATATACTAATTAAAGTAGTCTTGATATCATATTGACACATGTTCTAATAGGTATCTAATTTAGAAACTGCAAATTCTCATAGTTCAATTACATCAGTTGATCTGCTAGTAATGAAAATATGAAATTCACTTTGTTGTTGCAATCTAGTTAAGCTCTCACATAACATAAATTGTAACACCAAGTGTTTCTTGAATTAGCTTAGTATAATTCATATTAGAACATTATTCTAATTTAGAAACTGCAAATTCTCATAGTTCAATTACATCAGTTGATCTGCTAGTAATGAAATATGAAATTCACCTTGTTGTTGCAATCTAGCTAAGCTCTCACATAACATAAATTGTAACACCAAGTGTTTCTAGAATTATCTAAGTATAATTCAAATTAGAACTTTATTCTCTTACCTTGTAGTCAAGAGAATCCATTAAATCATATCTTTTTATGAGTTGTTTCTTGCACACAATAAAGATAACATTTCTCCCACTTGTGCATGGAACAACCTCATATAGTTGATAAACAACACGCCATGCATTTGTTTATGTGATCAATCTGATTGTGTCATAGATTTTAGCATAACAAGTAGATGTAGAACAACAATGTCTAGTAAGGAAACGTACAAGACTATCCTTAAAAGTATGAGTGTCTACACTTGGAAAGTAATTATCTTTAGCTACCAAGATGTCAAAGCTTGTAACTCCCACTGAATTAAAGATCATTACAATAATTTCTTATTCAGTAATAAGTACACAATACTCCCACTGAATTTGACAACATTTAAAATGTTTCATATCTAGTGAAAGAAAATAGTGTACTTTTAACTTTCCTACACCTTTAATGTCCATACATAACAATTACTTATGTACTAAAGGTGTATTCTACTACGTAAATGATGGACTATCCACCAAATGCTATTAACTTGAAAATTGGGCATGCAATTTCTTCCTTAACAGGTCTACCATCCTACAATGTATGTAGCACCTTTAAAATAGTCAAAACAACTAGTTTGTCTTTAAACATTTTGCGGTAATTAGTCTAACTTCTAAATATAATAACTCATAAAATGTCATACATAATTTTCTGTTAACCAAATAGCATATTTGTTACTAAGAATTTGATCACCGAAGGAGGATGATAAAATCCTTATGAAAAATGTATGCAATTTCCTTAACCATTAAAAATTTGCTATGAGTTATATTAGAATTTAGACATATCTAATATTCCTATTATCCTTTCTCATTCATGAAAAGGAATAGGATTGTGTCTCACTCTTCCTTCATAGAAAGGAGACTTCTTTTGTCTTTTAAGTAAATAATTCTTAATCAAACATTTGTTTGAAAACAGAACTAGATCAATTTACCAAAGCCCAAATACGTTTACGGTTTGAACGTTGCATTAATACATTAAAACGAATTACAAAATTCAATTTCAGTATTTTCGATAATTAGATCTTTAAGAAAATAAAATACCCATTGGTAAATATTCATATAAACCATAGTATTTTCTTAAAGCTAGGATCCTAAATTGACATAGTACCATTACATAAGTTGATCTGCTAGTAATGATAGTATTCAACAAGGTAATTGTCGAACAATAATTGCCAATATCATATTGCAATTCCTAGATTTATGGGATCTACAATCACAAAACATTTGTATTGTAAGCATGTTTAGTCCCCATCTTAATGCCTTGAGTCCGAGTCTCACTTCCTACTCAATTTAAGTCTTCTAACTTAAAAACTGTAAACTCACAAATCCATCACATCAGTTGATCTGCTAGCAATGAATTTATGAAATTTACCTTTCCATTGCAATCTCGCCAAGTCTCACTTGACGTAAATTACAACTTCAAGTGTTCTTAATTAGATGGCATTCGACTTAATTTATAAGGGTATAACTATTTTGACGTGATCAAAATAATGTATGAAGAAGCATGCATACAACTTCATAACATTGGTTTTACAAAACAATTTATTTACCAATTAGCTAAGAGTAAAATAACAAAGTTTTGATTGAGGTATCGGGTTCACCAATTAAAGAATAACCATCAATTATCGTCCACTATATCGTACTTTTGCATAAGCCCGAAAGCTTAGTGTTTCGGATAATCATTGTGGAATTGTGGATTATTCACCCTTAAGATGACAATGTACATGTAATGGTTGTTCGGTAAGTCTAATTTACACACAAACGAGCGTTAAGACAGAATGTTGTCTCTCTAAGGCCACAATTTAATGCGTTGCCATCCTTATACCCATCTTATAGTGTGTAAACTTCGGTCGAGCCTATTTAACCATTACGTACAAAAAATCAATCAACCAATTCTTTGAAATTTAAACTCTTAAAAACCAAAACAATTTCGCCATTATTTAGTCCGTATTATTTTTCTATTCAAAAATTACCCTTTTCGTTTATAAACATGTCTAACACAATAAATAAACAAAAACAAGTAATATACAATAAAAAAATAAAACAACTAAATAAACACATATACATAATCATAACAATTAAATATGTATAAAACATGTAGCCACATGCAAATCTTATTCAATAGTCCTATTAATAATCAAATCTAGGTGTATAACGTATTAATTCAATTGAGGCTTTCTTCTTCTTGGAAAAAGAGCCACATACATCGATAAATCGATTGCGTAAGCCAAAATTAAATAAATACCACATAGCACATAATTGATTACTTAATATTGGAGTCTTCCCCAATTCGACATCTATTAATAAATTTACATGTTTCAATATAACTTAACCATTAATATATATAAGCAATTTAAACAATTTAAATTATAACACAATATAAAAATCCATGCAAATATGCACTTTTTCATGGATTAAGCTTAACAATTAACATATTGCACCAAGATCGTTTGCTAAAACGCATAACAATTACATGACATCCTAGGGTTTCTAATCATATTAAAAAATTAAAAACCAAAAACCCTAAAACCCTTTAAGGTCAAATCGACCCATAAAAAAAATTAGGGTTAGGAATCTAAAAAAAACCCTAAAAACATGTAACTGAACGAATCAAGATCCAATTTTTATGCGTTTCGATAATTAATTACACATTATAACGGCTCTAGATGCCACTGTTGGAATTATTATATCATGACCTTCATATAAATAAACCAAGTACATCAAAGTGAGCATGAGCGGAAGCAATTATAATAGATCGAATAACATGTAATTAATTAATCATTAATATAAATCGTAAACGTACCTTTGTGATTCTAGCCCGAACAAGAATCAATGCAATCTTCCGGAACCAAGAACCCTAATTAGGGTTTATAAGGATTATATGAATTAGCCCTTACCTTTTTGTAATTCAATCAAAGAAACAATCAATAGTGTGATTGTATCACGTTCTTGTACACACGTACTATAACGTATTAAAGTTATGCTAGTAATTAAATCACAAAACTTAAACCAAGACAATTTTTGTTTAACAAAAAAATCGATTATCCCTTGGAGAAGGAATAAGTCGATCGACCAAAGAAAAGAACAAAGGAGAAAAGATTTTAGGTTTTTGTGTGTGTGCACAAGAGTACCAAAAACCTAAACCTTTGATGTGTATATATACTAGAAGAAACTTAGAGCTCAAGTTTTGTATGGGTTGGGTAAACCCATTGCAAACCGATCGGCCCTCAAGGAATGAGGGGATCCGGAACCTTCTTGACATCTAATTTCATTCTAGTCCTCGTTCTTTTAATTTAACGTCCATTAGTCATATATCTTAAATACTAATAAACGTTTATATGTTTTGTGATAATTAATAAATGAATACAACATTTATATTCAAGTATTAATCTTTAATACTCATACGTAAAGTGTGCAATCCCGTGATCTCGAGTTCGATCCTAACATACGACTACTAAAATAATGTCCATATTCTAACACTCCGTGCTTGTCTTTGGTCTTTAGTGGAACGATTATTTGTTGTAGTTACTTTTATATTAGTGTTAAATGACCCCTAACTTGTATTTTGACTAGAATAAAAGCGCATTTGCTTGAGGACAAGCAAATCTCAAGTGTAGGGGTATATGATGAGGCAAAAATGATCCGTTTTTAGGGGGTCATTTAAGCCCGGAATTGAATTTATTTGATCAAATATTGCCCTAAATCGTTCCTTTTGTGATTTTAGGTTCTTTTGGAGTGAATTCTGGAAAAGGAAGCATTTTGGACGTTTTTGGAGCATAAAAGTGAAGAAAACGGCAAAGTCTTAATTTTCCTTGCTATGAACAGTACCTGACGGCGTCACCAAGTTCTTAATGACGGTGTCAAGAGGAAAACAAGAGGTGAAGAGGATGGAGTCCATGACGGTCCAGAATGTTTTTACATTAAGGCATGACGGCGTTACGCTAGGCCGTCATGGTCCCTTTACACGTGACGGCCCAGATGAAATTTGCTCTTGACGGCGTCAGATCTGGATCTAGGCAATCCAAGAATATTATGGGCGGCGAGTTGACGGCATCAGAATTTTCTTCTTGACGCCGTCACCTGAGAAATTCTATATATAGTTTTGTAATTTTCATTCATTAGGGGAGGACAATTTTAGGGATAACTTGGAGAAACCCTAGCACGATTTTATCAATATTTTCAAGGGTTTTCACCCTTTGAAACCTTTCATGTTCAATTAAGATAAGTATCCTTTCAATTCATTCAATATGTCTATCTGTTGTTTGAATATATCTTACGCTTGTCTTGATTTTAACATGCTAGGCTAGATCTCTTGTGTGTTTGCTTAGATGTAGTGAAACCTAGATGTTGATTATGGGTTGATTGCTTATTTATAGCTGTTACGGATGAATGATTTCGATGTTAGGCTTAAGAAAACTGGCAGACTTCCATAGTGTAACTTGCTTGAACGTCTTAAGAAACATGAACCAATGCGTACTAGGTTTTTACGGTTGTATTTAATGCATGAGCGAATTCTAATGATCCCATGTTAGGAGCTTCTTGCAGGCTCGACATAGGAGTGAAGTAGGAGCTTATAGAGTTGGGGAAGTACGTACGCCACCCGACGATTGGTATTAAGGAATATAACCCGTCATCCACGCAACTGTAACAAACTATCAACCTGTAAAAGATATCTAGGGAGTAATGAAATCTAAGTAAACACAATTTTCCCATTTATTGTTCACACCACTAGTTTAATTAGCTTTATTTTCATTTTTGTTATTTTATTTTGATTGCATCTTAGTTATTGGGTTAGTTGACTAGCAACTAATTCCGCCCACTCTTCCAAAACCCGAGATTTTTAATTGCTTTTCATAAAATATAAAAATACAAAAAGAATCATTCCTCACCTCTAGACCTAGTTTTTAGGCTTTCTAATCCTAGAGACACTATTCCTGAGTTGAACGATCAATCCCCCGGTACTTGTCACTATACTATACTACAACGATCAGGTACACTGCCTGGTGGGGGTTGTAAGCTTCTCGAGATCCCTCGAGAGGTAAAGCCTGGTGCAATTCCCACGCATCAAAAAGTAAATGCCGGTTTGTATTATGTTGTAATTAGGGTTTTCTAAGTTTTAGAATTGTGGTGATGAGGTATACGGTTTATAAAATAAAGAGTCAAATGGAAAAATATTGTGGAGGTGATACCGAGTCCTAGGGAAAGATAAGGAAGACTCATTCTCTTAATCTTCATTTCAAATTTTCATTATTATCTCTTTAATATTTCAATTGGATACAAAATTTACAAAGCTAGGAAATGGGTTTGACATATACGTGTGATATGTATTGGAAATGCATGTTGTGCCGAAATTAAATAAATGTACAGCTCTTCTATGACTTATATAACATGTGCTAGATACATAGGAAAATATAGTGTGCCGAATTCTTTATATACTTATTTTATAATTCATACTTTTGGTTCTAATTATTCGCATTCAAAAATTCAAATGTTATCTCGCATCATATATATATATATATATATATATATATATATATATATTTGAATGTCGTTTATATTTTATGTAGTACTCGTATTAGAAGTCCAAATGTCATAACAGAAAATCGGTTGTTATAATTCTTCCATTTTAAAAAGAAAATTTCGTCCGCGAAATTTGAAGTCATAAAAGTTAGACGGAGACGTAGAAATCCTCAAAAGAACGACACAATTAATCTCACTCTCAGAAAGGTCCTTCCAACAGAATCTTCACAAATGGAATAATTTTCTCATGACTCGATCCCGACAACTAGGATAGCCCCAGGCTCTCCATAGAACACAAATCATAACAAATCTGATCAAGCGAATACGAAACAAATATGTAGTAGATGACAGATGATAGTTGAAATTCCACAAAGAGATATATGAAACATATATTCCTACGAGGCAAAACGGAGATAGTGTTAACCGATAAAACTTCATCAACTCCTACCAAATCTGAACGAACAAAGGAACTTGCCAAAGTAAGATAACATAAATTGATGAGCCGAAAAATGATCCGTTTTTAGGGGGTCATTTAAGCCGGAATTTGAATTTATTTGATCAAATATTGCCCTAAATCGTTTCTTTTGTGATTTTAGGTACTTTGGGAGTGAATTCTAGAAAAGGAAGTGATCAGTGGTAAACCGTCAGATTATTATTAACAAAGGTTAATAAGTCAAAAACAGTTTAGACTAATGCTCCGTGGAGTACAATGTATCCTCGGGTCGTATTTCCCAACGAGGCGTGAAATCTGTAATAAAACGAAATTTGGGATCGGGTGATTATGAATTGGCAAAGGTGAGTTTGATTTATACTACTGATTTACACAATTTAAACAAATAAGCAAATAAACTTTAAACAGTTATGTAAACAAAACAAACGTATACAAATTAAAATTTACGTCTACGTACAGGAAAAAAATGAGTTTTAATGTAAATTTAAACTACAGGGGGTAAAATTGAAAATTCTACAAACTTAAATTTAAAAGAAAATTTAATTTAAAAAGAAAATTATTTTTTTAGATTATTTTATTATTTAATATTAATTATTTAAATAAAAACTATTTATCTATTTAATTAAAACTATTTAAATTAAACTAAAGATAATAAAAATTATAAATTAAACTAAAAACTTGCAAAACTATTTTATAAATTTTAAAATGAACTTGAAGAAAGTATAAAAAATTAAAATAAATATTTTTGTCTTTTTATGGTTTTTCTTTTAATTAATTACTAATTATTCTTATTAAACTATATAAACTATTTTGAATTACTAAAAATACTAAAATAACTTAGAAAATTACGAAAAAATTTATAAAACTAATTAACCATCACGGGAATCCTAAAAAATTATAAAATTATTTTAAAAATTATATTTAGGCTAATTTAATAATTAATTACTTATCTATTATTTAAGATCTATTTAACTAATTTTAATTAAAGAAAATAGGAAATGAACAGTAACAATTATGAAATTATTTTTTACAAAGACCCTATGGTCTATAAGACTTTTAAAAAATATAAAAAGATGTTGTTATTAACTAAAAATTATTAAAACTATTTAATTACCTAATATTATTTAATTACTAATTAAACTCGGATTAATTAAAATAATTAGTATTTGAAAAGTAAAAATTATGAAAAAATTACAGCTAGTATATTAAGTGATGAAAAGCTTAGGAAAAATAAGCTTGGTACTACAGCTTATCCAAATAAGCAGTTATAAGCCAAAACAGCTTATTTAAGCTTATATCCCAAAAATGGTGTTAAGTATATTGTTTAGGGAGAGTCCAACGGAACTGGTGCCCCAGAGCTTTTGGAAGGGGTGTGGGCACTAAGCATGTATACTAGCCAAGAGGTCCTGAGTTCGAATCCCACACCCACGTTTTTTGCTATTTTTTTTTTTCAATTTTTATTTTACAAACCTATTAAACAGATAAAAATAAGCAACTTTAAAAAAAGAAAACTTTTTATATCAACCAAATAAGCTCTGTATGAGCTTATTTGCTTATCAGTTGGCTTAAAAAGCCAAATTTGGTTTTTTAACAAGCTAAAAGCTACAAACAAGCTACCAACATATAAATAAGCTACAAACTAATACTTTATACCTAAAATAAGCTAAACTAATTTAAATAAGCTAAAGGAATGAGCTTTAAGCTCAAATAAGCACTCTTAATGAGCTGCTCAGCCAAACAGGCCAAAGGCCAATGTGCAGGCTTGTGTGGGGTCCACTAGGGGGTTCAGGGATCAAAACTTGGAGTTGAACCCTCAAGTTGGACTGGGTAGCTAAGAAATAAGCTAAGGTTTAGGTCAAGAAGCTCAATGATAAGCTCTTGATGATCTGAGGAAATAAGCTCTATGAGCTTGAATTCTCAAATATGCAGGGTACAAGGATCAAATGTAAGAGCCTATGGGGTCCACTAGGGGTTCAAGAGTTCAATTTTATGCTTGAACTCTAAAGTTGGACTAGTAAACTATCAATCAGGTCAATAAGCTAACCAATAAGCTCACTAATAAGCTCAGAATGAGCTTAGGAAATAGGCTCAACAACCTGAGTTGCTCAGATGACTTGGTTCAAATGGCTAACTTTCATGGCTTGGGGAGGGTCCAAACAAAAGGTCAGGGGTCTGATTTATTATTGATTCTCAAAGATAAGCCAAATGGCTTTAAAATAAGCTATGAATCAGCTTCTGGGTCCCATTAATGAACTCAGTGAGGGTTTGGAAGTTTAGTGACCTAATGCTGATGACTCAATATGAAGATGGACTTGGACAAATTTGAATGAGCATGCAACCCTACTAAATAAGCTACAAGGTGGAAAATTAAGCTATAATCTATTGAGTTATACCTAAAGTAACCTAAATTGACTAAATAAGCTACAAGAAATAAGCTATAAGCTTAAATAAGCAATCCTGGACCTTCTTACAATCAAACAGGCCAAAAGTATGAACTTGCAGCCCTATGTGGGGACCACAAATAAGCACAAGGGTCCAGATGGGAAGTTGAACTATGAAGGTGGGCTAGTAGGCTTCACAATAAGCCAATAAGCAGGGCTTATTGCTTATTAATGAGCTCTGGGTAAGCTTATGAAACTTGATGGTCAATACTGAGTGACTCAGTATACATGTGGTGATTAGGCCAACTTTAAAGCTTAAATAAGCTAAGAGCAAATAAGCTGAGATCCAAAACAAACCTAAATCCAATAAGCTAGACTGAAGGGCTTCTTAAAAAGCCAAGTTCCAAAGTGTGGGTCTCACAGGTGAGCCTAGGAGAGGCATATGAGATATAATCTCATATCTGTGCACAGGGCACTCTCTATCCCTGCAACCTACTTTGAGCTTATCTAATAAGCTGTAAAAATTTTACAAAAATGAAACAACTATAGATTTTGAAAGTTGAGCTGATGTATTTTTAAGCACAAGAATTTTCAAGGTTTGAAACTTAACACAAAATTCATAAAAATTCCTTGAAATTTTGCATTTCTGACAAAAGCTTGCAATTTGACTTTTTAATTTGAACACTAAGGTTGACTTTTATGAGATTCTAATGATTACTGATTACTAAATATACTATATTAAGATAAATTAAGGTGATTTTAAGCTAAAACAACAATAAGTTAACTGATATGAGAGATTATGGACTTAAAATTCCTATTAGTTAACTGATTAGAAGGAATCAAGATGATTTTTGACTTTTGACAAAGCAAACACTTGATTTTATGGTTTAACTATGCTATTAGGACCTAATATGACATGTATCAAGTAAGAACAATAACCAAATCTCACTGGAACTCAGGGAGATACCTTGAACCAAACACACCTTATTACAACTGAATTTGTAATTTTCTAAACAAGAAACTGAGATAGACCATAGTATTGATTCCAAAGTTTCTATTATGATAACTTAAGTGTTTTAAAACACAGAAACAACAACCTAAACTACTTATTCATATGAACTACTAATATACTAATATAACAGTGAACAATAAAAATTTTAGCAACTATGGAATTTAATTAACAAGATACTAATTTTAACCAATAATATCACTAACAAACACCAAATAAGATTAAAGAATCAAAGATAAGCAGATACTAAGCTATGCTACAGTAAGAAGCTAAAAATGAGTTTGAAAGTTTACCAATTGCAATCCTGCTTATACCAAGAACAAGGATCATGTAACACTCTTATAAGCTTCCCAAGAAGCAACTAAACCAAGGGCAATCCAAAATCCACCCTGCTCCTTCTTGATGATACAAGTCTGAAAATTTTTTTATTTAAAAACTATTTTTCATGATTTTTTCTATTTTTTTCTTTTTCAAGTAAAACTGGAATTTAAAGCTTCTAATAACTTTAATAAGCTATATCAATAGCTTATATGAGCTTAATGATAACAATCAACTTCAGATTACAACTAGAAAACTTGATAATATTTTTGAAATTAAAACAAGGATACTTGAACTTGAAATGGAACTTCACTTTGAATTAAAACTTGAACTGATGTTTCTTACAACATTACAACAATATGAAAATGCTTCAAAGCTTAAATTTAAACTGAAAGACTAAATTATGCTAATACGATTTGAAAAGAAAACTAAGTACAAAATTAACTAACTATACTCTTCATCTTCTTCCTCTATTTATAAGCTTCAATGTTCCAGGTGTCCACCCATGCAAATCCCACCATTCTTTACCCTTGACACGTATCTTATTTGATCACACCTGTTCAAAAGATATTTTGGCGCCAAAACCCACAAAGGTTGCTTGCAGCCGTTTTTCAAGCATTTAATGCGATTGATGTGACAATGGAGGGTTAAGGGAACAAAATGGAGTGTAAGGGGTGATGGTGGTGTAGGCTAGTAGGTTGAGGTGATGCAGAGATGGTGGGAGTAGTACGTGTTCCTTCCAGGAGCAAGGCTAAGGTTTGAGGACTCTTGGAGAGGATTACACGTGTACTAGAGGTAGAAAGAAATTGCAAGTGGAGGGGGGTGGTATGGTGGATGGTGATGAAGCAGGTGTGAGGGGGTGGGAGGTTGAAGAAGGAGGTGGAGGGTCAACGCGGGTCAACGACCAGTGTTTTATTAAAAGGGAATGGGCTTTAAGTGTTGGGCTTTGGGAAAAAGTAGCAGGCCTGGGTTATTTGTTTTGGATTTGGAATTGGATTTGTTATTTCTTTTTGATCCGTTTGGTTTGTAATAGTTTAGCCCAAGGACTAAACTTGTAAATTCTAAATTTCCAGGGATCAAACTTGCAATTATTCCAAAGTATATCACAAAGGACCTTTCTTGCCATTAAAAATATTATAAGGTCCTTTTTAATATTTTTCCAAATTAAAACACTCGGGGACCATTTTTGCCAAGATTGCAAAGTATAGGGACTTGTTTTGTAATTTCTTTGAATTTATCATCTAAGGGTAAAATTTGTCAATTTGTGAATTACCAAGGACCATTTGATGATAAAATTCCATTTTTGAATACTGAGGGATATTTTCTGTCAATATTGAAACTACAGGGACCTGTTTTGTCAATTTTGGTATTTTGAACTTTCAAGGATAAAACTTGTTATTCCTTGATTCCTGGGGATTGTTATAGACTTTTCTTTAAAATATTTCACCCAGGGACCATTTCTGACATTTCTTGAAAGTTCAGGGACTGATTTTGACAATTTGGTAAACTTTACCCGTTTTTCCCTGTTTTCAGTTCTTTTTTATCCGAAACATATAAAAACACCTTCTAAGGATATTTGTATTATTTTGTGGTGTTTCTGAGTGTTTTTTACATGTTTTTGTTGTTCAGATTTGACAGAAATGATGAGTTTTTATGAACTCATCAATCCCCTACACTTAACTATTGCTAGTCCCTAGCAATCTGGCATACACTAAAAACCCATTTTTGAAAATTTAATGGATTTTGAAATCTCTTTACCAGACAGCCATTACTTCTGGAGTAGCCAGGTGTGAAAACTGTGGTACACCTGATAACCGTGTGATTTTTAGCAAACCACCAGCTGTCAACGGTTTTGATTAGTCTTTACCAAAAGCCGTTTGCTTCTGGACTAGCCAACTCTTGATAGACAAAGTCAACATCTTGGTGAGCTGATTACCAATTATGGATTTTCACTGCCTTTACCACAAGCCATAATCTTGCGGGCTAGCCAACTCATTAGCTTTTGAGGATGATGGGGAGTTGAAGAACCATACAATTTTTGGCAAATTGCAAGCCATAAACGGGTTTGAGTTATCTTTACCAAGAGCCGTTTGCTCCTGGATTAGCCAGTCCTTGTGTGGATTAGACATGGTGGACTAATAACCATTTGTTGCGTTAATGCCAAGTACTTCATTAAGTGAAAATTTTGAAAAATTTTTAAAATTTTTGGCAAAAACGGGGGTACTAGATGTATAATGTGATTAAATTCGCTAGAATTTCCCCCCCTACACTTAGAAATGAATATTGTCCTCAATATTCAAAGTCACGGCTATTATGCCGACTCTTTGAACGTAAAAAGGCAATATTACAAGTTAAATGTAGGAACAACATTTATTTTATTTTTGTATTTTTTTCATTTTTATTTTATGTACTTTATTTACAGTAGGGCAACTCCCCTACACTTGGTTGATACACACGGGTGAAAACCCATGTTTATACTATAAATGTTTTTGTATTTTTAAAATTTTTATATATATGTACAAAAGAAAGAAAATTCCTAACAACCGCCCCACGAAAGGGAATCTGGGTCTGACAGAGCTCAGTAACTGTAAACAGCCAACAACCAAATGTTGTAACTAAGAGACTAATCAAACTGGGCAAGTTGTGTGCAAAGGAAAAATATTTTTGTATTTTATATTGTTTATGAAATGAAATATGAATATAGTATATGTAATCACTACCTCCCAGGCTTGTGTCAGGTTTACCACGCTAGCTAATCACTTGTGAATGATTAACTGTAATAAATATGCCCTGACAGCCCGGGAGTTGAATGATAAAGTATATAATATACATACAAGGATAGATATTTGAACAAAATTTACAAAATTCATTATTATTTATGTACATGATACTAATGTTTTTGTTTTCCGAGTCACTAGATTGACTCGACCCCGTATTAATTAGTCCGTGGGGAAAGTTTGGAGATCTGGGACAACCACTTGTGGTATGTCCCCTCCAAAGTAGTGTTTCAAACGATGGCCATTTACTTTAAAATTGGGACCGTCGGGTTGCAATAACTCAACAGTTCCGTATGGGTATACTTTTGCTACAGTAAATGGTCCAGACCAACGGGTTTTTAGCTTGCCCGAGAAAATTTTCAATCTTGAATTGAAAAGAAGAACTCTGTCACCAACGTTGAAAACGCGGTTCTTTATTTTAGAGTCATGTATCTTCTTAGTCTTTTCTTTATAGATTAAAGAATTCTCGTAAGCTTGATCACGTAGTTCATTTAGCTTGTTTAGCTGAACCTTACGGTGATCACCCGCTGTCTGAATGTCAAAGTTTGCATGTTTCAAAGCCCAGTAGGCTTTGTGCTCTAATTCGATCGGAAGATGACATGTCTTTCCGTACACCAACTTGTATGGAGTACACCCAATGGGTGTTTTATAAGCTGTACGAAAACCCAGAGTGCGTCGTCCAATTTGTCCGACCAAGAGGTACGGTTTTCACCAACCGTCCTCTCCAGAATTCTCTTAATGCCTCGATTTGAGACCTCCACCTGCCCACTAGTTTGGGGGTGATATGCAGTAGAAAGACGGTGAGTTACACCATATTTCAGCATCACTCTTGCAAATTGATCATTGCAGAAGTGTGTACCACGATCACTGATAATGGCACGAGGAGTCCCGAATCGAGCAAAGAGAGACTTCAGAAATTTCACAACAACTCGGGCATCATTAGTGGGTAAAGCTTTCGCCTCAACCCATTTAGACAAATAGTCTACAGCCACGAGTATATACTTGTTACCTCTTGAAGATGGGAATGGGCCCATGAAATCAATGCCCCAGATATCAAATATTTCACAGACTTGGATGATGTTTTGAGGCATTTCATCCTTCTTAGAAACATTCCCGTGATGCTGACAAGCATCACAAGTTTTGACAAGTTCTTGGGCATCTTTATAGATGGTGGGCCAATAGAAGCCGGAATCAAACACCTTTTTGGCGGTGTAGTTTGAGCTGTGATGTCCCCCAGTGGGTCCATCATGACAAGCTTTGAGGATTTCCATGGCTTCATTACCATGGACACACCGTCGGATGACTTGATCCGCACATATCTTAAAGAGGTAGGGGTCGTCCCAGAAATAGTGTTTAACGTCTTTGAAGAATTTTTTCTTCTGTTGGGACGACATCCCTTTCACAATGAAATTACCCGCATGGTAGTTTGCAAAATCTGCAAACCATGGGATAGAGGTATCATCCCTGGTAGAGATTAGATTGAGAGTCTCCAGAGGAAAAGTTTCATTAATTTCTTTTCTCTCTAGAATATCCTGATGAGGATTCTCTAATCGGGATAAGTGATCAGCAGCAAGGTTCTCTGCTCCTTTTTTGTCTCGTATGAGTATATCGAATTCCTGAAGGAGCAGGACCCAACGGAGCAGTCTTGGCTTTGCATCCTGTTTAGTGAACAGGTATTTCAAAGCCGAGTGGTCCGTGTACACCACGCATTTGGTTAGGATTAAGTAAGACCTAAATTTCTCAAAGGCATATACCACAGCTAATAATTCTTTTTCTGTGGTGGTATAATGTACTTGAGCTTCACTCATGGTCTTACTTGCGTAGTGTATTGGCTGAAAATGCTTGGATTTGCGTTGCCCCAGAACTACACCAATAGCGAAATCGCTAGCATCGCACATAAGTTCGAAGGGTAAGTCCCAGTCGGGGGCAACAAGGATTGGTGCCTCGGTAAGCTTTTTCTTTAAAGTAGAGAAAGCTTCGATGCACTCGGGGGAAAAGATAAAAGGAGCATCCTTTTCAAGAAGATGAGTCATGGGCCGGGCTATCTTAGAGAAATCCTGAATAAATCTCCGATAGAACCCGGCATGGCCAAGGAAACTCCTTATTCCTTTAACAGTGGTGGGATGAGGCAGTTTAGCTATAACATCAATTTTGGCCTTATCGACCTCGATCCCACTTTTTGAAATTTTATGGCCGAGGACAATGCCCTCCTTAACCATAAAATGGCTCTTCTCCCAGTTTAGACAAAGATTAGTGTCTTCACAACGTTGAAGCATCTTTTCTAAATGGAAGAGGCATGAGTCGAAAGAATTCCCAATGACTGAGAAGTCATCCATGAATACCTCCATAGTTTTCCCGATCATGTCGTGGAAAATAGCCATCATGCACCTCTGGAAAGTACCCGGAGCATTGCATAACCCAAAAGGCATGCGACGATAGGCAAATGTTCCGTAAGGGCATGTGAAGGTAGTTTTATCTTGATCCTGTGGATCAATGGGAATTTGGAAGTAACCCGAGAAGCCGTCGAGGAAGCAATAATACTCATTCCCCGCTAGTCTCTCGAGCATCTGATCCATAAAGGGTAGAGGGAAATGGTCTTTGCGGGTGGCTTCGTTAAGCTTTCTGTAATCGATACATACTCGCCACCCTGTAACCAAACGAGTTGGTATCAACTCGTTATCCTCATTTGTGACAACCGTGATGCCACCTTTTTTTGGAACACAATGTATTGGGCTAACCCAAGGACTAGCTGATATAGGGTAAATCAATCCTGCATCGAGAAGTTTGATAACTTCTTCCTTGATAACTTCGTGGATTTTTGGATTTACCCTTCTTTGATGCTGCACGGTAGGTTTAAAGTCCTCTTCCATTAGGATTTTGTGTGTACAAAAATCCGGGTTAATACCCTTTATGTCTGAGAGTTTCCAAGCAATTGCTTGCTTGTGGGACTTTAAAACCTTATGCAGCGCGGTTTTCTCCTCATCCTTTAAGTCTTTAGCAATAATGACCGGTAACTTATCGTTACCTTCCAAGAATGCATATTCTAGATGAGGAGGCAGGTCCTTAAGTTCGACCTCTGGGAAATCATCAGTTTTCTCAACATTTTTGACTTCCGCGTTATGAAGTTGTGGAGGTAGAACAGGAATGGGAGAGGGATCTTTGTTCAATAACTTCTCGAGGAGAAGTATATCCCTTTCCGGGTCAATCTCTTGGTTATCAATCCCCTCGGGAACTGAATTACTTTTGAGAAAGGCCTCTAATTCCTCAAGGACGAAATCACTTCCCTCAAACGGAGTGAGGGAAGGAGAAGAATTAGCGATTATGGGGAGAGAAGAGGGAGTGGGATTGCCACTCGGAGAACTATCAGTGAAGCCAAGGATTTCCTGAGCATACTCCTCGGATGCAATGTCAATGACATCAATTCGGTTGACCGATTCAGCATCATAATTCGAGGAATATCTCGAGGTTTGATCAAGATTGAACGTTATCGCTTCAGTGCCAACTCGTAACGTGATTTCCTCATCAAAAACATCGATTAATGCACGACCCGTCCTTAAGAATCCCCTCCCTAGTATGAGAGGAACTCTTGGATCCGCATCGAAATCAACAACGACAAAGTCTGCCGGAAAATGGAACTTTCCCACTCTTACAAATACGTCCTCGGCAATACCAAGGGGACGTGAAATTGAACGGTCTGCAAGCTCGAGAGTCATGCATGTGGGACTAAGTGCCTGAAGAGAGAGCTTTTTCCAAACTGGTAGGGCATTAAGTTGATGCTTGCACCAAGATCGGCCAAGGCAAAACAGTCAACCATTCCTGGAAATACACAAGGTATTAGAAATTTTCCAGGATCTCCTAGCTTCGCGGGAAGCTGTTTCAACAGAACTGCAGAGCAGTTCTCGTTGAGTGGAGTTCGTGCCATCTCAAACAGTTTTTCTTTATTGCTCAACAGGTTTTTGATTGTTGATGCGAATTTGGGCATTAAAAGAAGAGCATCCGCGAAGCTAATATCGAAGTGTAGTTCTTGAAAAATCTGAAAAAAATTTTCCATCTGATGATTAGCTTTTTCACGGAGCTTCTGGTCTTGCAATCGTGAGGGATATGGAATTGTTGGTTTTGGGTTGGCTTTTGGATTTTCAACAGGACCTTCGGTAGTTTCAAACACAACTCTTTTAGGGGGAGTCGGGATAACTGGAGGTGGGACGTCGTCGGTACTTCCTTCATGAATAGGAGGTATCATGTCCGTTGTAACCTCAGCTTCTTTTTCCAGTACCTCAGGAGAAGAGAAAGAGGTAGATGGAGTTTTAGGTCCTTTATAAGAAGCTCCACTTCTTGTGGTGATCGCCTTAACATCGCCCCTCGGATTAGCGATCGTGTTGCTAGGTAAAGTACCTGAGCCCGAGGGTCGATCATTTAAAGATTTCTTTATGTCAGAAATCTGGCTGATCAACAACCTGTTGGTTTCTTCCTGTGCTTTCATGAATTGTTTTAACAATTCATCAGAAGAGTTAGGGTTTGGAACAACAGCTGGCGTTTGAACGGGAGGGGTTTGCCCTCGAGTGTTCTACTGAAACCCTTGATTTTGGAATTGTCCCTGATTAGGGTTTCCATGAAAGTAGCCAGGATTATAGTTACTCGGTCCCTGATTTCTATTCCCCTGATTTTGAAAGTTTTGGGGATAACCTTGATTAAAGTGACCTTGGTTAGAATAACCTTGGTTACTTCTGTTTGGGTTTTGGGGACGGTTTTGGGTGTTCTGGTTAAAACCAGGTGGTACAGAGTAAGTGCTCGGACGCCATGGTGGCTCAGCAGGAGGACGATATGGATTGCCTCCTTGGCTAGAACTACCAGCAATCGCGTTGGTTTCAAGTGTGTTATTGTCTGTGGCAGTACAATTATAGTAGGCATGTGGTCCACCACAGGTAACAAAAACATCCACTTTCTTCACTTCAGCATGTGAAGGATTCTGTGGGAACGAGACTTTCTTCTGATTGGAGTGAACCAAGGCTTGTATAGCATCCGTGAGTTTATCAATCTTAGCATCGGTGCTGGATTGATTCACGGTAGAAGAAGAAGGATCAACCTGTTTATTACGTATGGTTCGAACCTTGGACTTATTTTCAATTATTGCTAAAGCTTCCTTGACAGTACGACTATAACATCCCGTAAAAATTTTCCTACGATTAATACATAGTTACAACATAAATTAACCATTTTTACCAATAACAATTTTTTTTTTTTATATACTTATCAATTGTAACGTTATCCACTTTCTACCTTGGAACGATATTTACACATAAACCTTGATAGACTAAATATCACATATGATTTAAAACATTTATATTTAATAACTATACGTTTCGACGGATAACCAAGTATGATATATATATTTCCCGAGCTTACGAAAAACTCCTTAATTACGCACTTGAGCCTCAACCAAAGTAAATCTTGTAAAATGATATAATCAATCTAGTCAAACCCTTAATTGCACAACATGTATCCTATCTCTACTAACGTCTAATGCACATACCAACTTGAACGATAAACATATCGACCTACAGCTAAAAACCTAGTTACATGCGTTATAATATACCTTCTATTTTGTTTCTGTTTTAACGAGACCAACATAACCCAACGTACCCTATTATTCTTTTATTACAAGACACAATTGGTCCCCCCCTTTCCTTTGTTTCAATCATCTAGCTAGCAAAACAAGACACATATTGCTTTCTTTCTCATTTTCCATTTACGTATATGAATGGCCAAAAGGACATTGTGGTCCAAGTTTCATGAACAACCAGACAAGGACAAGTTAAGCAACCATGTAACTCTTACACACCTTGGACCACACCTTTAGTACCATACTCTTACACAACTCCATCAGTTCTTTTCTTTTTATTGTTACTGTCGACTAAGATGAGAAGCAAGCAAAGAATAACCAATATTACGGTACCACATGTGTACTCAACTTACCTTGTATAGACTCTCCTTCCTTGCCATTCATATGTACACCACAGAACCTGTAAAAGTCTTTTGCTTCTTTGGAGTTGAACAAGGATAAACCAAGTTCTATTTGATTTGTTTCCTTTGATCGACTGGTAATAGCAAGAACAAGAACCATGTCACTTTCTTTACTTACACATACAAGCTATGACACACTCAAACTCACTGACACACTCCACCTTAAGTCACATGGAACTATTGTGATAAGTTAACCAAACCGTGTGAATCCAAACCACCTCCCTCACTTGTTCACTGCTCCAGTAACGACCCAAACAAACCAGGTGCAAACTCTCACCCCACCTCCATTTTTGGCCAATTAACGGACATGCAAACACTCTATCCCTACTCCATTCTGCCACTTAGCACGTTCCAGCTTGTATATATAAGGTTACATGCTGTTCGACAACCTTATTACAACTCACAATCACACATACCTATCGAGCCATGGTGGAAGAGAAAGAAGGGTTTTGGGAAACTAGTAACTGATCTTGGTTCCTAGTTGAGTACTAAACCGAACCTTACACCATCACCTTACCATATATCGACATACTCACTACTACATAAAATCACAAACATACCTCTCTTACTTTCCTTGCCTACTGTCCATCGAGAAGAAGAAGCAAACCATGCAAGTTGACAATTCACTCATAATAAACACAACCAACATTTCACCTTGATGTTGTTCCTATTGAACGAGAAGGAGAGGAGGAGAGCAAGGAAGTACCAATGGTCATTCTTGCTAGTCATTTTGGTGTAGCTACACGACGGGTTCGAAGGCTTGGAGTTGTTTTGGTTCCGTTTCTCACTCGCCCCTAGTTCGTCTTCCACATCGTTTCCCACCATCAGTTGGTGTAGTAAGTCTCCCAACCCATTCACAATTCATTATAACACATTCTGTTGTTATCTCAACATTTACCCTCGTACCATAACTATCTCGCGTATAAAATGGAAATACTCACGTTGAAAACTTAAAGATTTGCTTGTGGCTTGCATGAGGTGGCGCAATAATATGTAACTAGCAATATAACGTATCATTATAACTAAAGTTCTTGTATGGCCATAACTGAGAAACATGAATATAAACAACACTTAATTTTTGGCTCTCATAGCTAAGTGCTTATCGACTTAAAAACAACCATATAATACTCGACTATAAAAAAATTCAGTGAACTTCTGGTCACATTTGGAAATATGAGTTGAGTAAACTCAAAGGGGTCGAGACCTATTTTGAGCTTATCTGGGCTCTCGTATGTAAACATTGCACGTTTTCAAAGGTTTAGTATCTTATGTATTCATGGCATGGTAAACAGAAGTGGGAGAAATAAACATCGAAACTTATTTTGAAATACCAATATGCATGCAACACACGGGAAAGATTTAACCAAATCTAACACAGACTCGAAATAGTATATAAACGAAACGTGTGTTATAAAACACAATAAGTAGAATGGTTTAGTTGGGTGGGCACTTGGTTGCTGAGCAAGAGGTCATGAGATCAAACCTTGTCCATGGCAGTTTTGCCCAATTTTATTATTGTTCAACTTTCACCTCTTGGCAGATGTAACCCCTCGACTTTAAACTATTTGACATTTCTTTAAAATACTTTTATGAATTTATAACTTATTTTAATATTTACAAATTCAACCCCTAGAAGTTTGATAATTCGACATTTAGACACTTTTCATTTTAAAACTTTCATACTTTTTATAAACGTATACACTTTACCACTTTCATCTAGATAAATATATCAAACACATATTTTATTTAGACGACCACATTAACGTAAACTATAATATATTTGTCTAAATATAATATTTGCACACAACTTCGATAAATATATAATTCATATATCCAACGGTCTAATAAATAAAAGTTAACAAGTAATGTTTTACGAAGTCATTATGAATAACTATATGTTTATGAATATATATAATATATAACGTGAATTACATAACCTGACGTTATTAACGGTTAACTTGAATACACATTAAATAATGATTATTCCTACAATAAAACTCATCGGTCCATTTAACCTGACATAAATTTGCGATTACTATAATTTATCATTTATCAACTTTTGATACATATCATTTATTTATAACGAGAAATATAAATAATAAACGATACTTATACATAAAGACAAGTTATATAGTATATAACTTGCTCCTGAACTATTAAGCGTTTTGCCACGCAAGCCACCTCTGCCACAAATCATTCTGTCATCGAACACTATTCAAATCATGATTCTCGATAAGTCGAACTTATCTCGGACTTCCGTATCATTCAGGTTATCTTTGAAGTCATTTCCATTCTACCTCTGACATTACGTAATCTATGCCTATCATAACTCTCAGGTGAGTCATAGCCCCTACTCTTACTGGTTTTACAATGATTTATAAATGTTTTTGGGGGAGATACATGCTTAACTATTGTTTTATACTTTTACAAGTACTCGTTAACTATTTACATATTACTATAAGTTCACAGCTACACTTTCTATCATTTAACTGTTTATAAACTCTTTGGAAGAAATGCATGTGTAACAACTTTTCTAACGATTTTACTATCGATATTTGGAATTAAGGAACAAACTGTTTAAATACGGTTTCAACTGTTTAAATACGGTTCTCCACACACTGTTTGGATACAGTTTTAACTGTTTAAATACGGTTCCCCGCAAACTGTTTGGATACAGTTTCAACTGTTTAAATACGGTTCTCTACAAACTGTTCGGATACAGTTTCAACTGTTTAAATACGGTTCCCCGCAAACTGTTTGGATACAGTTTCAACTGTTTAAATACGGTTCTCCACACACTGTTTGGATACAGTTTCAACTGTTTAAATACGGTTCCCTGCAAACTGTTTGGATACGGTTTCAACTGTTTAAATACGGTTCTCTACAAACTGTTCGGATACAGTTTCAACTGTTTAAATATGGTTCCCTGTAAACTGTTTATGTTATGGATGAAATAACGTGGCCCAAATATCGAATCTCGTGTTAAATGGATTTATAAACCAATTACTATTTTTGATGTTGACCCGGTGAAGGGCAAACCAACGGATTGATTTGTATTGAATTGATAAGGAAATCACTCATTTTCTAATTAACGATTTAAACTATAAACTCTATGAACTCACCAACCTTTGTGTTGACACTTCTAGCATGTGTTTATCTCAGGTAACTAAACAAGAAGGAACTTGAAGGCACGGAGTGGGCTTGTAACCCGGCATGGGCTTAAATAAACATTTTGACATATTTCAAATAAACTTGTTGTTTAAATTATAAAACATCTTGATGTCTTGAATATTTGGTATTTTGAATGAATTAAACTTAAAGCGTCACTTTTGTGTCGTTTTCTATGATTGTGACAAAGATCCTCGAAGTAACACCCAAAAAGTCTTCCGCTGACATTTTAAAGTCTTCCGCTGACATCTTAAGTCTTCCGCTGACGTGATTATTTTGGGGGTGTTACAGATTGGCATCAGAGCTACAGTTATAGAGAACCAAGTGTTTTGAACATTGGACTATAACTACACTTTTAAAACGGACCACTTTTACAAAATACCACCTTATGCCCTCCGTGCCTACGCTTTCCAACATCTGGTAGAGACATTACTTTTACATGATTTCTTATATATGTTAACATGTTATGATTATGCTAATGACTTATATTTACTAATCGGGATTATTACAAATACCGTGTCTTCATATTTCCGTCCGCCAAACGATTATATGGCTTTTAAATAGTTTATGGTAAAACTACACTCTAATATGTTAATATATATATTTATATGCTCCCCCAACTATTTTGAGTACTATGCAAATCCTCTTTAATTGTCTCGCTTTCATCTTTATAGATGCGTATGACATACTCTTTTTGTACTCTTGGAAAAATCTGCGCATTACCTCGTCGATTAGTGTGAATGTTGAGTCAGAAATTCTTAAGTAGGATGATTTACAATGTCTTTATTTGAATGGATTGGGACGCCTTTTTATTGAAATAAAGAGATTGTAAACCGCCGAACCATAAGTTTATACTTTGTTATTTACATGGTTTGGGACGCTTCTCTATGTAAATAACGAATTATAAATAAGTGGGCTTAATTGTATCTGAAATGGCATGCGTATGAAATCATGGATCACTAAAGTTCATAAAACACTGAAACTTCAGCCAAAGACTCACGATTTTCTCCTGCGTATGCCTAATTCTAAGGCATTACGGCACAACCACATTTCTTCAATCATGTCCTTAATTTTACATTCTGGCGATTTATGAAACCTTTTCACGACATTGTATGTGATTACAATGGTCTCTCGTACTTCTCCGGCACTATGAGTGATATAGTAATCTCCGAACCTTTCACAACTTTACCTAAAATCCATAAATTCCTCTAATAGAAATACAAGATATGAAATTGCTAAGGAACAAATAGATTCATCATCTACAAAAGCTTGAAACCAAATACCGTGTTGTCACCTAAAACTATACAAAAGCTTAAGTTCAACAATTTTCTCTACATTCATCAAGTTCTCATCCGAAACCCTCATTGTTAAAAGTCTGTAACTAGCAAACACTTTGTTTAACGGGTAGGTTACCCCCCCCCCCCCCCCAAATTTTAACTTTCACGAAACAAAATATTGTGAACCATGTTTATCTTCAAAACATGTTAAAAAAAAAAAAAAAAAAATGGAATTGTTTCTTAAGTCAAGATTAATCAAAAGAAATTGAACATAAGACAATGTAAGTAGTTAGAACTACTCAACAATTATAACTATGAGAATTGTTATCATCAAAGAAGAAGCTAATGTAGTAGTAGATACGTTAAGCTTGAAAGAAAAATTAAAACCATTCAGGGATTAGATCGTTAGGAATGACTATTTGCTCACCCTTCCCACTCACCTTTACAGCTACCTTATCTTAGAATCCCGGGACGGGATTCCATTTAACGGGTAGGTAATATAACATCCCGTAAAAATTTTCCTACGATTAATACATAGTTACAACATAAATTAACCATTTTTACCAATAACAATTTTTTTTTTATATACTTATCAATTGTAACGTTATCCACTTTCTACCTTGGAACGATATTTACACATAAACCTTGATAGACTAAATATCACATATGATTTAAAACATTTATATTTAATAACTATACGTTTCGACGGATAACCAAGTATGATATATATATTTCCCGAGCTTACGAAAAACTCCTTAATTACGCACTTGAGCCTCAACCAAAGTAAATCTTGTAAAATGATATAATCAATCTAGTCAAACCCTTAATTGCACAACATGTATCCTATCTCTACTAACGTCTAATGCACATACCAACTTGAACGATAAACATATCGACCTACAGCTAAAAACCTAGTTACATGCGTTATAATATACCTTCTATTTTGTTTCTGTTTTAACGAGACCAACATAACCCAACGTACCCTATTATTCTTTTATTACAAGACACAATTGGTCCCCCCCTTTCCTTTGTTTCAATCATCTAGCTAGCAAAACAAGACACATATTGCTTTCTTTCTCATTTTCCATTTACGTATATGAATGGCCAAAAGGACATTGTGGTCCAAGTTTCATGAACAACCAGACAAGGACAAGTTAAGCAACCATGTAACTCTTACACACCTTGGACCACACCTTTAGTACCATACTCTTACACAACTCCATCAGTTCTTTTCTTTTTATTGTTACTGTCGACTAAGATGAGAAGCAAGCAAAGAATAACCAATATTACGGTACCACATGTGTACTCAACTTACCTTGTATAGACTCTCCTTCCTTGCCATTCATATGTACACCACAGAACCTGTAAAAGTCTTTTGCTTCTTTGGAGTTGAACAAGGATAAACCAAGTTCTATTTGATTTGTTTCCTTTGATCGACTGGTAATAGCAAGAACAAGAACCATGTCACTTTCTTTACTTACACATACAAGCTATGACACACTCAAACTCACTGACACACTCCACCTTAAGTCACATGGAACTATTGTGATAAGTTAACCAAACCGTGTGAATCCAAACCACCTCCCTCACTTGTTCACTGCTCCAGTAACGACCCAAACAAACCAGGTGCAAACTCTCACCCCACCTCCATTTTTGGCCAATTAACGGACATGCAAACACTCTATCCCTACTCCATTCTGCCACTTAGCACGTTCCAGCTTGTATATATAAGGTTACATGCTGTTCGACAACCTTATTACAACTCACAATCACACATACCTATCGAGCCATGGTGGAAGAGAAAGAAGGGTTTTGGGAAACTAGTAACTGATCTTGGTTCCTAGTTGAGTACTAAACCGAACCTTACACCATCACCTTACCATATATCGACATACTCACTACTACATAAAATCACAAACATACCTCTCTTACTTTCCTTGCCTACTGTCCATCGAGAAGAAGAAGCAAACCATGCAAGTTGACAATTCACTCATAATAAACACAACCAACATTTCACCTTGATGTTGTTCCTATTGAACGAGAAGGAGAGGAGGAGAGCAAGGAAGTACCAATGGTCATTCTTGCTAGTCATTTTGGTGTAGCTACACGACGGGTTCGAAGGCTTGGAGTTGTTTTGGTTCCGTTTCTCACTCGCCCCTAGTTCGTCTTCCACATCGTTTCCCACCATCAGTTGGTGTAGTAAGTCTCCCAACCCATTCACAATTCATTATAACACATTCTGTTGTTATCTCAACATTTACCCTCGTACCATAACTATCTCGCGTATAAAATGGAAATACTCACGTTGAAAACTTAAAGATTTGCTTGTGGCTTGCATGAGGTGGCGCAATAATATGTAACTAGCAATATAACGTATCATTATAACTAAAGTTCTTGTATGGCCATAACTGAGAAACATGAATATAAACAACACTTAATTTTTGGCTCTCATAGCTAAGTGCTTATCGACTTAAAAACAACCATATAATACTCGACTATAAAAAAATTCAGTGAACTTCTGGTCACATTTGGAAATATGAGTTGAGTAAACTCAAAGGGGTCGAGACCTATTTTGAGCTTATCTGGGCTCTCGTATGTAAACATTGCACGTTTTCAAAGGTTTAGTATCTTATGTATTCATGGCATGGTAAACAGAAGTGGGAGAAATAAACATCGAAACTTATTTTGAAATACCAATATGCATGCAACACACGGGAAAGATTTAACCAAATCTAACACAGACTCGAAATAGTATATAAACGAAACGTGTGTTATAAAACACAATAAGTAGAATGGTTTAGTTGGGTGGGCACTTGGTTGCTGAGCAAGAGGTCATGAGATCAAACCTTGTCCATGGCAGTTTTGCCCAATTTTATTATTGTTCAACTTTCACCTCTTGGCAGATGTAACCCCTCGACTTTAAACTATTTGACATTTCTTTAAAATACTTTTATGAATTTATAACTTATTTTAATATTTACAAATTCAACCCCTAGAAGTTTGATAATTCGACATTTAGACACTTTTCATTTTAAAACTTTCATACTTTTTATAAACGTATACACTTTACCACTTTCATCTAGATAAATATATCAAACACATATTTTATTTAGACGACCACATTAACGTAAACTATAATATATTTGTCTAAATATAATATTTGCACACAACTTCGATAAATATATAATTCATATATCCAACGGTCTAATAAATAAAAGTTAACAAGTAATGTTTTACGAAGTCATTATGAATAACTATATGTTTATGAATATATATAATATATAACGTGAATTACATAACCTGACGTTATTAACGGTTAACTTGAATACACATTAAATAATGATTATTCCTACAATAAAACTCATCGGTCCATTTAACCTGACATAAATTTGCGATTACTATAATTTATCATTTATCAACTTTTGATACATATCATTTATTTATAACGAGAAATATAAATAATAAACGATACTTATACATAAAGACAAGTTATATAGTATATAACTTGCTCCTGAACTATTAAGCGTTTTGCCACGCAAGCCACCTCTGCCACAAATCATTCTGTCATCGAACACTATTCAAATCACGATTCTCGATAAGTCGAACTTATCTCGGACTTCCGTATCATTCAGGTTATCTTTGAAGTCATTTCCATTCTACCTCTGACATTACGTAATCTATGCCTATCATAACTCTCAGGTGAGTCATAGCCCCTACTCTTACTGGTTTTACAATGATTTATAAATGTTTTTGGGGGAGATACATGCTTAACTATTGTTTTATACTTTTACAAGTACTCGTTAACTATTTACATATTACTATAAGTTCACAGCTACACTTTCTATCATTTAACTGTTTATAAACTCTTTGGAAGAAATGCATGTGTAACAACTTTTCTAACGATTTTACTATCGATATTTGGAATTAAGGAACAAACTGTTTAAATACGGTTTCAACTGTTTAAATACGGTTCTCCACACACTGTTTGGATACAGTTTCAACTGTTTAAATACGGTTCCCCGCAAACTGTTTGGATACAGTTTCAACTGTTTAAATACGGTTCTCTACAAACTGTTCGGATACAGTTTCAACTGTTTAAATACGGTTCCCCGCAAACTGTTTGGATACAGTTTCAACTGTTTAAATACGGTTCTCCACACACTGTTTGGATACAGTTTCAACTGTTTAAATACGGTTCCCCGCAAACTGTTTGGATACCGTTTCAACTGTTTAAATACGGTTCTCTACAAACTGTTCGGATACAGTTTCAACTGTTTAAATATGGTTCCCTGTAAACTGTTTATGTTATGGATGAAATAACGTGGCCCAAATATCGAATCTCGTGTTAAATGGATTTATAAACCAATTACTATTTTTGATGTTGACCCGGTGAAGGGCAAACCAACGGATTGATTTGTATTGAATTGATAAGGAAATCACTCATTTTCTAATTAACGATTTAAACTATAAACTCTATGAACTCACCAACCTTTGTGTTGACACTTCTAGCATGTGTTTATCTCAGGTAACTAAACAAGAAGGAACTTGAAGGCACGGAGTGGGCTTGTAACCCGGCATGGGCTTAAATAAACATTTTGACATATTTCAAATAAACTTGTTGTTTAAATTATAAAACATCTTGATGTCTTGAATATTTGGTATTTTGAATGAATTAAACTTAAAGCGTCACTTTTGTGTTGTTTTCTATGATTGTGACAAAGATCCTCGAAGTAACACCCAAAAAGTCTTCCGCTGACATTTTAAAGTCTTCCGCTGACATCTTAAGTCTTCCGCTGACGTGATGATTTTGGGGGTGTTACAACGACTCAAAAAATTCCCTCCTGCTGAGGCATTAAGGGAATCCTGGTCTGCTTGGCTTACTCCGTTATAAAATGTGTCGAGTTGCATTAACTCAGAAAATCCATGGTGGGGACATTTGCGAAGCAACTCTTTGAATCTATCCCATGCTTCACTGAATGTCTCACCAGGTCTTTGTGAAAACTTGGTGATCTCATTCCTCAGATAGGCAGTTTTGGATGGTGGATAGAATTCATTCACAAATTTTTTAACTAGATCTTCCCATGTTTCTATGGATCGAGGGGGTTGTTTCTCTAGCCAGACTCTGGCTGCTCCCTCGAGAGAAAATGGAAACAGAAGTAGTTTAATAGCCTCCGGCGGGACATTCTTATATTTGATGGTAGATGTGATTTTGTTAAACCATCTTATATGTGAATGAGGATCGTCCCTTTCGAAACCATAGAACTGATTAGAAGTAACCAGATTAAGTAATCCGGTTTTTAATTCAAAATTATCAGATACTATGGCGGGTACAATAATAGCATCTCCATAACCCTCGATGGGTGCCTGGAGAAGCTCTGACATTGGGCGTTCTTCTGCCATGATGACTGCAGGTTTAGGTTCAGTTTGTATTTGAGTTTCAATTTTCGGGGCAGATTGTGTACGTTTTCGAGGAATACTGACAAGCTCGCGATGAGGACTTGTAGACCTAGAAGAACGTGTGTGCATGTACTAAAAACAAAATTTTTCAAAACAAGATCGAGGCAAAACCACAGTAAACTTAACCCAATAATCACGGGTAAAATGGCTTCTTTATAAAAGGTACACCACTTACAGGGATATTACGTTAAAATTTTTTTTATCATATGTTTGTGAACTTATTCTGAAGGTTATTTAATTTATTCACAAGAAAATGTTTTTGGGTATATGTGTATGGGTGAAAACTTGGAAAATATTTTTGGAATCGATTCGTTAACCGAAATCGTTCCTTTAAAATCACTCGCAGGCTAGCGGGAGGAAATAAATGGATTCCTCTTCAGTTCGCAATTTAATGTCAGAACTTACCTTATACCAGCTGTTTCAGGTTGTGATCTTAAAGAAAACGAAGTAATTTAACTTCACGATTTATTTTGTTGTTATTTAATTTTTTTGGTGTTTTTAACACTTTAGGAAAAGTGTTAGTGAACTTTTCAGTTATGATATTTATTTTCACAAAAATTTACAGACTGATGATATTTGTACAGTGAGTTGATATTCAGAACCACGTATGCTTCCAAATTCGTAGTACGCAGCACATCTCCCCGGCAGCGGCGCCAAAATTATGATCAGTGGTAAACCGTCAGATTATTATTAACAAAGGTTAATAAGTCAAAAACAGTTTAGACTAATGCTCCGTGGAGTACAATGTATCCTCGGGTCGTATTTCCCAACGAGGCGTGAAATCTGTAATAAAACGAAATTTGGGATCGGGTGATTATGAATTGGCAAAGGTGAGTTTGATTTATACTACTGATTTACACAATTTAAACAAATAAGCAAATAAACTTTAAACAATTATGTAAACAAAACAAACGTATACAAATTAAAACTTACGTTTACGTACAAGAAAAAAATGAGTTTTAATGTAAATTTAAACTACAGGGGGTAAAATTGAAAATTCTACAAACTTAAATTTAAAAGAAAATTTAATTTAAAAAGAAAATTATTTTTTTAGATTATTTTATTATTTAATATTAATTATTTAAATAAAAACTATTTATCTATTTAATTAAAACTATTTAAATTAAACTAAAGATAATAAAAATTATAAATTAAACTAAAAACTTGCAAAACTATTCTATAAATTTTAAAATAAACTTGAAGAAAGTATAAAAAATTAAAATAAATATTTTTGTCTTTTTATGGTTTTTCTTTTAATTAATTACTAATTATTCTTATTAAACTATATAAACTATTTTGAATTACTAAAAATACTAAAATAACTTAGAAAATTACGAAAAAATTTATAAAACTAATTAACCATCACGGGAATCCTAAAAAATTATAAAATTATTTTAAAAATTATATTTAGGCTAATTTAATAATTAATTACTTATCTATTATTTAAGATCTATTTAACTAATTTTAATTAAAGAAAATAGGAAATGAACAGTAACAATTATGAAATTATTTTTTACAAAGACCCTATGGTCTATAAGACTTTTAAAAAATATAAAAAGATGTTGTTATTAACTAAAAATTATTAAAACTATTTAATTACCTAATATTATTTAATTACTAATTAAACTCGGATTAATTAAAATAATTAGTATTTGAAAAGTAAAAATTATGAAAAAATTACAGCTAGTATATTAAGTGATGAAAAGCTTAGGAAAAATAAGCTTGGTACTACAGCTAATCCAAATAAGCAGTTATAAGCCAAAACAGCTTATTTAAGCTTATATCCCAAAAATGGTGTTAAGTATATTGTTTAGGGAGAGTCCAACGGAACTGGTGCCCCAGAGCTTTTGGAAGGGGTGTGGGCACTAAGCATGTATACTAGCCAAGAGGTCCTGAGTTCGAATCCCACACCCACGTTTTTTGCTATTCTTTTTTTTTTTCAATTTTTATTTAACAAACCTATTAAACAGATAAAAATAAGCAACTTTAAAAAAAGAAAACTTTTTATATCAACCAAATAAGCTCTGTATGAGCTTATTTGCTTATCAGTTGGCTTAAAAAGCCAAATTTGGTTTTTTAACAAGCTAAAAGCTACAAACAAGCTACCAACATATAAATAAGCTACAAACTAATACTTTATACCTAAAATAAGCTAAACTAATTTAAATAAGCTAAAGGAATGAGCTTTAAGCTCAAATAAGCACTCTTAATGAGCTGCTCAGCCAAACAGGCCAAAGGCCAATGTGCAGGCTTGTGTGGGGTCCACTAGGGGGTTCAGGGATCAAAACTTGGAGTTGAACCCTCAAGTTGGACTAGGTAGCTAAGAAATAAGCTAAGGTTTAGGTCAAGAAGCTCACTGATAAGCTCTTGATGATCTGAGGAAATAAGCTCTATGAGCTTGAATTCTCAGATATGCAGGGTACAAGGATCAAATGTAAGAGCCTATGGGGTCCACTAGGGGTTCAAGAGTTCAATTTTATGCTTGAACTCTAAAGTTGGACTGGTAAACTATCAATCAGGTCAATAAGCTAACCAATAAGCTCACTAATAAGCTCAGAATGAGCTTAGGAAATAGGCTCAACAACCTGAGTTGCTCAGATGACTTGGTTCAAATGGCTAACTTTCATGGCTTGGGGAGGGTCCAAACAAAAGGTCAGGGGTCTGATTTATTATTGATTCTCAAAGATAAGCCAAATGGCTTTAAAATAAGCTATCAATCAGCTTCTGGGTCCCACTAATGAACTCAGTGAGGGTTTGGAAGTTTAGTGACCTAATGCTAATGACTCAATATGAAGATGGACTTGGACAAATTTGAATGAGCATGCAACCCTACTAAATAAGCTACAAGGTGGAAAATTAAGCTATAATCTATTGAGTTATACCTAAAGTAACGTAAATTGACTAAATAAGCTACAAGAAATAAGCTATAAGCTTAAATAAGCAATCCTGGACCTTCTTACAATCAAACAGGCCAAAAGTATGAACTTGCAGCCCTATGTGGGGACCACAAATAAGCACAAGGGTCCAAATGGGAAGTTGAACTATGAAGGTGGGCTAGTAGGCTTCACAATAAGCCAATAAGCAGGGCTTATTGCTTATTAATGAGCTCTGGGTAAGCTTATGAAACTTGATGGTCAATACTGAGTGACTCAGTATACATGTGGTGATTAGGCCAACTTTAAAGCTTAAATAAGCTAATAGCAAATAAGCTGAGATCCAAAACAAACCTAAATCCAATAAGCTAGACTGAAGGGCTTCTTAAAAAGCCAAGTTCCAAAGTGTGGGTCTCACAGGTGAGCCTAGGAGAGGCATATGAGATATAATCTCATATCTGTGCACAGGGCACTCTCTATCCCTGCAACCTACTTTGAGCTTATCTAATAAGCTGTAAAAATTTTACAAAAATGAAACAACTATAGATTTTGAAAGTTGAGCTGATGTATTTTTAAGCACAAGAATTTTCAAGGTTTGAAACTTAACACAAAATTCATAAAAATTCCTTGAAATTTTGCATTTCTGACAAAAGCTTGCAATTTGACTTTTTAATTTGAACACTAAGGTTGACTTTTATGAGATTCTAATGATTACTGATTACTAAATATACTATATTAAGATAAATTAAGGTGATTTTAAGCTAAAACAACAATAAGTTAACTGATATGAGAGATTATGGACTTAAAATTCCTATTAGTTAACTGATTAGAAGGAATCAAGATGATTTTTGACTTTTGACAAAGCAAACACTTGATTTTATGGTTTAACTATGCTATTAGGACCTAATATGACATGTATCAAGTAAGAACAATAACCAAATCTCACTGGAACTCAGGGAGATACCTTGAACCAAACACACCTTATTACAACTGAATTTGTAATTTTCTAAACAAGAAACTGAGATAGACCATAGTATTGATTCCAAAGTTTCTATTATGATAACTTAAGTGTTTTAAAACACAGAAACAACAACCTAAACTACTTATTCATATGAACTACTAATATACTAATATAACAGTGAACAATAAAAATTTTAGCAACTATGGAATTTAATTAACAAGATACTAATTTTAACCAATAATATCACTAACAAACACCAAATAAGATTAAAGAATCAAAGATAAGCAGATACTAAGCTATGCTACAGTAAGAAGCTAAAAATGAGTTTGAAAGTTTACCAATTGCAATCCTGCTTATACCAAGAACAAGGATCATGTAACACTCTTATAAGCTTCCCAAGAAGCAACTAAACCAAGGGCAATCCAAAATCCACCCTGCTCCTTCTTGATGATACAAGTCTGAAAATTTTTTTATTTAAAAACTATTTTTCATGATTTTTTCTATTTTTTTCTTTTTCAAGTAAAACTGGAATTTAAAGCTTCTAATAACTTTAATAAGCTATATCAATAGCTTATATGAGCTTAATGATAACAATCAACTTCAGATTACAACTAGAAAACTTGATAATATTTTTGAAATTAAAACAAGGATACTTGAACTTGAAATGGAACTTCACTTTGAATTAAAACTTGAACTGATGTTTCTTACAACATTACAACAATATGAAAATGCTTCAAAGCTTAAATTTAAACTGAAAGACTAAATTATGCTAATACGATTTGAAAAGAAAACTAAGTACAAAATTAACTAACTCTACTCTTCATCTTCTTCCTCTATTTATAAGCTTCAATGTTCCAGGTGTCCACCCATGCAAATCCCACCATTCTTTACCCTTGACACGTATCTTATTTGATCACACCTGTTCAAAAGATATTTTGGCGCCAAAACCCACATAGGTTGCTTGCAGCCGTTTTTCAAGCATTTAATGCAATTGATGTGACAATGGAGGGTTAAGGGAACAAAATGGAGTGTAAGGGGTGATGGTGGTGTAGGCTAGTAGGTTGAGGTGATGCAGAGATGGTGGGAGTAGTACGTGTTCCTTCCTGGAGCAAGGCTAAGGTTTGAGGACTCTTGGAGAGGATTACACGTGTACTAAAGGTAGAAAGAAATTGCAAGTGGAGGGGGGGTGGTATGGTGGATGGTGATGAAGCAGGTGTGAGGGGGTGGGAGGTTGAAGAAGGAGGTGGAGGGTCAACGCGGGTCAACGACCAGCGTTTTATTAAAAGGGAATGGGCTTTAAGTGTTGGGCTTTGGGAAAAAGTAGCAGGCCTGGGTTATTTGTTTTGGATTTGGAATTGGATTTGTTATTTCTTTTTGATCCGTTTGGTTTGTAATAGTTTAGCCCAAGGACTAAACTTGTAAATTCTAAATTTCCAGGGATCAAACTTGCAATTATTCCAAAGTATATCACAAAGGACCTTTCTTGCCATTAAAAATATTATAAGGTCCTTTTTAATATTTTTCCAAATTAAAACACTCGGGGACCATTTTTGCCAAGATTGCAAAGTATAGGGACTTGTTTTGTAATTTCTTTGAATTTATCATCTAAGGGTAAAATTTGTCAATTTGTGAATTACCAAGGACCATTTGATGATAAAATTCCATTTTTGAATACTGAGGGATATTTTCTGTCAATATTGAAACTACAGGGACCTGTTTTGTCAATTTTGGTATTTTGAACTTTCAAGGATAAAACTTGTTATTCCTTGATTCCTGGGGATTGTTATTGACTTTTCTTTAAAATATTTCACCCAGGGACCATTTCTGACATTTCTTGAAAGTTCAGGGACTGATTTTGACAATTTGGTAAACTTTACCCGTTTTTCCCTGTTTTCAGTTCTTTTTTATCTGAAACATATAAAAACACCTTCTAAGGATATTTGTATTATTTTGTGGTGTTTCTGAGTGTTTTTTACATGTTTTTGTTGTTCAGATTTGACAGAAATGATGAGTTTTTATGAACTCATCAGGAAGTATTTTGGACGTTTTTGGAGCATAAAAGTGAAGAAAATGGCAAAGTCTAAATTTTCCTTGCTGGGAACAGTACCTGACGGCGTCAAGAGCATTTTGATGACGGCGTCAAGTGCAATTTTGGTGACGGCCCAGATAAAACGTGACGGCGTCAAATCAAGGCCGTCAAGAGTAAAAGTGGTGACGGCCCAGAGCAGCAATACACGTGACGACGTCAGATCTGAATCTAGGCAATCCGATTATATTTTTGGCGGCGGGTTGACGGTGTCAGAACTTTCTTCTTGACGCCGTCACCTTAGTAAATCTATATATAGTCTTTGTAATTTTCATTCTAAAGAGAGGAGTGTTAATACAAATATCGCCTAAAAACGTTATTTATATTTTACGATCTTTGCCAAGTTTTGTTAATGACAAAGTATGAAGTTTAGCTATAAGTAAATAATCACTTTAAGTGTTTAAGTCTTGTTTAACTAAGGTTAACATTTCCTTTTAAACAAAACATTGTTTTTACTTCTTAAACTAAAATGAGTCTTGTCACATCATATTTATTTCTAAATATAGTAAGGTCACATCACATTTAGGGCAAGTTTTGTCATTATGCATTTATGGAAAGAAATGTGTTTGACTAACTTTGTTGTTGCTTGCAAGCTTTGTAGTTGACTTGATTTAAGTGATGTGACATTGTTTGGTTGCTAGGAGTTATGAGACAAGACCTTGTTTGGTTTGAAGAGTTATTGCAAAAACCTACTACAGACCCGGCGGTACCCTGGGGGTACACGGGCGGAACCCATCTGAGGGTTCCGCCTGATCCGCCAAGCAAGCAGTATGGTGTGCTATAAATACCAAGCCATAACTTGATTTTTGGCTAACCCTTTTAGGACATATATTCACATATTCTCTCGACTAACTCAGTAACCTTTTGATTTGTGATTCTCTTATGTAGCAAGGGACTTCACAAGATCATTCAAGAAGTTACAAGCTTCAACTCTAAAGTTGCAAGTCTTGGTAGCTTGGTCATGTATAAGCTTTGATAGTTTATACTTCATGTGTGTCATGTATATAGATGTAAGTGGTTAGTATTTTAGGCCTCAAAATACGTAGTGTGTCGGGAGTTGTTGTACCCTTCTAAAAGAACTAACGGGAGTGGTTGTACCCTTGGAAAAGAACTCGACATCTAGCTTTGTGTCGGTAAAAGTGTAAGCGACGTACGGGAGTGGTTGAACCCATGTAAAAGAACTCGACATCTAGCTTAGTGTCGGTAAAAGTGTAAGCGACGAATGGGAGTGGTTGTACCCTTGTAAAAGAACTCGACATCTAGCTTAGTGTCGGTAAAAGTGTAAGCGACGTTGTAAAGGTTTTCTCCGCCGGTGAAAGGAGCTTGTTGATTAGTGCTTATAACTCTCGAGTTGGAAACTCGGGGCGTGGATGTAGGGCAAGGAAAAAGAGTCCTTGTAGCCGAACCACGATAAATAATCGTGTTGTGGTTTGATCGTTTCTTTCTTTATCTTTGCTTATTACATGTTGTCTTTTAGTTATAATTGCTAACCACATATAAAGCTTTCCAAAAGAATTAAAACAAGTAAAGTTGTATTTATATCTTGAAACAAATGTAAAGCTTTTCAAAGAACTAAAACAAGCAAAGTTAGGATCATCACAAGTAAAGCTTTTCAAAGTATGAAACAAGTAAAGTTAGAATTGTTATTCACATGAAAAGCTTTTCAAATAATCAAACATATAAAGTTGTGTTTATATCTTTAAACAAACGTGAAGTTTCTAAAAGGATATTTAAGCTAAATAAGAATCGAAAAAGTGGTAAACTATTCAACCCCCCTTCTAGTTTTCCACAAGGAGAATTTTAGGGTCGAATTGCATAAACCCTAACACGACTTTTACAGTATTTTCAAGGGTTTTCACCCTTTGAAACCCTTCATGTTCAATTGAGATAAGTATCCTTTCAATTCATTCAATATGTCTATGTGTTGTTTGAATATATCTTACGCTTGTCTTGATTTTAACATGCCAGGCTAGATCTTTTGTGTGTTTGCTTAGATGTAATGAAACCTAGATGTTGATTATAGGTTGATTGCTTGTTTATAGTTGTAATGGATGAATGATTTCGATGTTAGGCTTAAGAAAACTGGTAGATCTCCATTGTGTAACTTGCTTGAACATCTTAAGAAACATGAACCAATGCGTACTAGGTTTTTATGGTTGTATTTAATGCATGAGCGAATTCTAGTGATCCCATGTTAGGAGCTTCTTGCAGGCTCGACATAGGAGTGAAATAGGAGCTTATAGAGTTGGGGAAGTACGTACGCCACCCCACAATTGGTATTAAGGAATATAACCCGTCATCCACGCAACTGTAACAAACAATTAACCTGTAAAAGATATCTAGGGAGTAGTGAAATCTAAGTAAACACAATTCTCCCATTTATTGTTCACACCATATTAGTTTAATTAGTTTTATTTTCATTTTTGTTATTTTATTTTGATTGCATCTTTAGTTATAGGGTTAGTTGACTAGCAACTAATTCCGCCCACTCTTCCAAAACCCGAGATTTTTATTTGCTTTTATAAAAATATAAAAATACAAAAAGAATCATCCCTCACCTCCAGACCTAGTTTTTAGGTTTTTTAATCCTAGCGACACTATTCCTAAGTTGAACGATCAATCCCCCGGTACTTGTCACTATACTGTACTACAACGATCAGGTACACTGCCTGGTGAGGGTTGTAAGCTTCTCGAGATCCCTCGAGAGGTAAAGCCTGGTGCAATTCCCACGCATCAAGTTTTTGGCGCCGCTGTCGGGGAATAGTTACTGTCTAGGTTAGAATTTCTTTTTATTAGGTCTACTTGCTAGATTCCTTTCTAGTAAGATTTTATTTTTATTTTTAGGTTTTCTTTAGTCTATCTATTTCTTCGTGTTTTTGTTCGTAACTCTTTACCATCCGACATCATAGAAGGTGGTAACATCTTTGAACCCATCAACCCACCACAACAAGACCACCCATAAAACCCACCACTAGCTAACCAACCTCTTAGGCCCCGAACCCTAGGAGAGTATTCCCGACCTAGCCACCAAGGATACCGAAACACTATTGAGCTCACCTAAGGAGCCAATGTGTCTCCCTTACGATCCGACACCATCCGGTTGGTGCAAAGCGGATGTGCATTCCATGGACTTTGTTCCGAAGATCCTAATCAACATCTCAAGGACTTCCTTAAAATCGTAGATTATATAGACCTTGATGTTACAACTAGAGAGTCAACCCGATTACGCCTATTCCAATTCTCTCTGCGTGATCAAGCTAGTCAATGGCTTGAACGTTTTCCCGCGGGATCCATCACCTCATGGGATGATCTCACCACTCGTTTCCTTGCTTAATTTTTCCCACCGGGGAAGACTGCGATGCTTAGAAATGACATCTTGATGTTTGAACAACATCAGGGTGAAACTTTCTACGAAGCATGGGCTCGTTTTAAGGGTCTACTCCAAAAAGTCCCTCATCATGGTATAAATCTTTGGTTGTTAGTTCAAATCTTCTATGACCATGTCGATTATCACACCAAACGTACCATCAATCGAGCCGCCGGAGGTAGATTGCGTGATAGGAACGCCGAGGAATCTTGGGCAATTATTGACGAACTTGCCGCCGATAATCAAGAATTATGGGAGTTTAATCACACTATAGAAGCGGCCATCAACGCAGTCTTGACACCTGGAGGGACTACTGAAATCTCCGATGAACTCCATTGTAAACTTGAGGCAAAAGTCGACTATTTCGAGGAAAGACAAAAGACACCTTTAAGTCCTAGACGAGCTGCTGTCAATTCTGTCTCGAAAATGGCTTCAACGCCGCTATCATAGTCACCCTCTAGAGAGAATGTTGAGACCTTTCAAAACTATGCCCCACCTTATTCTCCTCAGGAAAAACTTAGCCCGGAATTTGAAGCTCGAATGAGAGAATATATGGCAACCCATTCTGAGCGGCTTGCTAGATTTGAGGAAGCAGTCTATAAAGAAAAGGAGGAGATGCAAGAGAAAATGAATGAGATGATGAGCCTAGTGGAGGAGTATGCCAACCAGAAAACCCCTGAAAGGATGTTACTAAGGAAAGAAAGCGTCACCCCCACTACCCGGTTTGTTAATTCCATCACAATTGTCCATACGGATAATGAGGAAGTAGAAACCCCTAGGGAACAAACCACAAAAGAACCGCCACAATCTCAACCCTTAAGTTACTACCTGAAACATGATATAAACAAAAGCACCATAACAAATTGGATAAAGGGTGACGGGCGTAACCAATCCTCCAAACAGGGTTTAGAGAAGGAAGAAGAGGGAAAAGATGAGTATGATACATTACCTGGGGGACCGGTATTTGAGAAACTACTGGTACAAAAAGTGGCTACTAAGGAGATGGCGCGTGGGAACTTTGAGATACCAGCCAGCATCGGGAATTTGAAATGTCTAAACACTTTCGCCGACCAAGGATCAGAAGTAAATCTTATGCCCCTAACTTTCTACACCCAACTAACGACATAAATGCCAGCCACCACTCGTGTTAGGCTATCCTTCACTGGACACTCTTACGTGTACCCCCTGGGAATCGCAGAAGATGTGCTGGTAAATGTCGCAGGATTCACGTATCCCGTTGATTTCATGATCATTGATGATAAAGGAGGTGGATGCATGCCAATAATTTTTGGGGCACCATTCCTTACCACCGCAAGAGCTGTCATTAGGTATGAAAATAGGAAAATTGAGCTTAACTCAGGAAAAAGGAAGATTAGCTTTCCCATGACCCCGCGATATGCACAAGAAAGTTTGATGAGGAGAAGGCTCAAAAACAACATTGACACATCGCCTATTCGTGTTCAAGAGAAGATACTTGCATAGGAGGCAAGAATTAAAAGTTACAAAGAAGCTAAACATGAAGGAAGCAAAAGCAAAAGCAAAAGCAAAAATAACGAAGTTCATGTCGCTTTTGAACATAGTCAACCAACGAGGAATCATGTACCATTCGCAAAAGGGGACCTAGTACTCTTAAGACACTTGGAGGTAACGCTACTTCCCGATAAACCGAGTCCCTGGTTGTATGGGCCTTTCACAATTGAGGGCATAAGCCAAGATGGGATGGCTAACTTGAGAAGTAAAGGAGGAGGAGAGGTGACTGCGAGTATTGATCGATTGAAACACCACCACCACGATAGTAATGATCGCAATTATATGGGGTACATCATCTCGAGAGATGAGGTCACGTAGTAACCCATGACCTTGAGTCTAGCTACAAGACTCGTAAATAAAGAAAAGCGCTTCTTGGGAGGCAACCCATGCTTTGTGTGATTTTTATTTGTTTGATTGTTATTTGTTTCCGTATGCATGCTTTATTTTTATTGTTGGTAGATCATGTTTCAAAAATAAATGGTGAAAATACTTCATTTTATCGTTTAACTTCGTCCTAACTTCATACAAAGGTATTTCGCAAAAGATAAGTGTAAGGGGAAACCCCAAATTTGTTTTTAAGAAACAAAATTGATCATGATTTTCCACAATATTAAATGGACATGTATATTAGTAATTTTTAGAGTCAAATGCTTGTATCGAGTCATAATGATGTTTTGCAAGATTTTCCAGGAAGTAGGACAAAGTTTTTCCAGAAATTTTCTGGAAACTTAACGTAAGAATTTCTGCAGGTCACTTCTGACGACGTCAGGAAGAAATTCCTGAAGGCGTCATGTGTAAAATTCTGGAAATTTTGCTAGTTTTGTTTTTCTAACGGAGTCTTAAAGTTTTTGTTGAATCTTTAATTTTATAAACTCCAGGGAATCTGCAAACTTCATTCCACAAGCATTATATCTTACTTTGTTTTCTAGGATTTATTAGTATATATAGATTGCCGCCGATTTTACGCGAGGTTGCCTTGTTTGTTTTCTCACGTTTAACAGGTTATGTATGACAAGAAGATAATTTATATTTCTGGAAGGGAAGCTTTGATTGTTCATTTTCTTGGAGGAAGATCTAACCTTGTTACCATACTATCCATACCGAGCGAATCAGGGGAGTATTTGATTTCATTCTTTTACCTATTTCACTTTTACATTCTTTAATTGAACATTGGGGACAATGTTCATCCTAAGTGTAAGTGGAGGGTAAAATTATGAAACCTTATAGGATACACTTTCACTTGAGTTTGTCTGTTTGATGGTAGATGTGTAATAAAACTATAAGAAATACTTGTTAGTGTAATTTTAGCGCCAAATTTAAAAAATTTTACAACATTTAGGAGTGAAACTTTAGCCATAGCAAGCGTCTCATGGATAGGAATATGAGATTGTATGACTAGCACAAAACCGTACCATTCAGAAAAATTTTCCACCCAAATATGTGAGGTTCGCCTTTAGATTTGATAGGAAAAGCATTTACTATTAGTACTTATGAGTGTACCAATAACATTTAGATTCTAGAACTTGCGTTAGTGATGCATCCCGAGACCGCTAGTGAGACTACAATCGTGTAGTAGGATTTACTACAAGATAAGAGGCACTAGGATCACCCTTGTGTTAAACCCGTATCATAATTACTTGACCATTTAAGTCATATTACTTGGCTAGTAAAGTCAACTAATTTTTCCCACACCCTTAGCGTTGTACTCATTTTTAGTACAAATAACCCCTAGTACACCCCTCCGAGCCTATTTTTTCGTTTCTAACTTTAAGCATCTTACTTAAAGGAAGAATTTGTTACACCCCACTTAAATGTACAACCAAATCGCCTTAGCCTTCTGTGTATGCACTCATCTTTAGTGCATTATTGTTATTTGTTTAAACCCTTAGTTAATTATCTAATTGATTACATGGTTGTTAAGTCGAGTCATATCCTTGTACATATTGTTTTGGGATGATTGGGACTCATGGGTAAAGTACTTATTTTATGGAGTAATGGGGGAGAACATCATTTTATTACCCCCATATTTACGTTAATCTTAAAAGTACTCCAAGTATTTTGATTATCTTAATTCGAGTCATTAGATTAGTTTATTGTAAAGTATGTAAAAATTCAAGTGTAAGGGGAATGTTCATTCCCTATGATGTATTATTTTTTATGGTAGGGAAAGAGTGTATGCACAAAAAAAAATAATAAAAAAAAAATCGAAAAATCAAGAAAAAAAAATATAGAAAAAGAAAAGAGAAAAACATACGGACTACCATCTCGTTTCATTCTATGTTTATTTTACGTTTTTGTTATTTTTCATTTATTAGCTTAAGTCGAGTCTAGTCTTGGCTTAGCAACGCCATATTGTGCATGTAATTAACCAAGATGTTTAACTCGCCACCAGTAAAGATTGCCTATATCCAACAAAACCGTGTATTCCATATCCCTACACCTAACGTTATAACCCTTTAAAAGACCTCTTTGATAGTTTATCCTAGGTGCTTACGCCATGTGGTGGAGGTTTGATCCTTTCCCAAGCCTATGGTAATCTATTTTGTTATAACAGGTAGTGAGAGATATTTTCCATTTCCATATTGTGATATATACTTTATTCCACCCGAGAGATGTGAGTATCTAAACACTATTTGTGAGGTGCTAGTGTATGACCTCCGTGCTTGTCTTTGGTCTTTAGTGGAACGATTATTTGTTGTAATTACTTTTATATTAGTGTTAAATGACCCCTAACTTGTATTTTGATTAGAATAAAAGCGCACTTGCTTGAGGACAAGCAAATCTCAAGTGTAAGGGTATATGATGAGGCGAAAAATGATCCGTTTTTAGGGTGTCATTTAAGTCGGAATTTGAATTTATTTGATCAAATATTGCCCTAAATCGTTCCTTTTGTGATTTTAGGTACTTTGGGAGTGAATTCTAGAAAAGGAAGCATTTTGGACGTTTTTGAAGCATAAAAGTGAAGAAAACGGCAAAGTCTTAATTTTCCTTGCTGGGAACAGTACCTGTCGGCGTCAACAGCATTTTGATGACGGCATCAAGAGCAATTTTGGTGACGGCCCAGAGAAAACGTAACGGCGTCAAATCAAGGCCGTCAAGAGTAAAAGTGGTGACGGCCCAGAGCAGCAATACACGTGACGGCGTCAGATCTGGATCTAGGCAATCCGATTATATTTTTGGCGGCGGGTTGACGGCGTCAGAACTTTCTTCTTGACGCCGTCACCTTAGTAAATCTATATATAGTCTTTGTAATTTTCATTCTAAATAGAGGAGAATTTTAGGGTCGAATTGCATAAACCCTAACACGACTTTTACAGTATTTTCAAGGGTTTTCACCCTTTGAAACCCTTCATGTTCAATTGAGATAAGTATTCTTTCAATTCATTCAATATGTCTATGTGTTGTTTGAATATAGCTTACGCTTGTCTTGATTTTAACATGCTAGGCTAGATCTTTTGTGTGTTTGCTTAGATTTAATGAAACCTAGATGTTGATTATAGGTTGATTGCTTGTTTATAGTTGTAATGGATGAATGATTTCGATGTTAGGCTTAAGAAAACTGGCAGATCTCCATTGTGTAACTTGCTTGAACATCTTAAGAAACATGAACCAATGCGTACTAGGTTTTTATGTTGTATTTAATGCATGAGCGAATTCTAGTGATCCCATGTTAGGAGCTTCTTGCAGGCTCGACATAGGAGTGAAGTAGAAGCTTATAGAGTTGGGGAAGTACGTACGCCACCCTACGATTGGTATTAAGGAATATAACTCGTCATCCACGCAACTGTAACAAACAATTAACCTGTAAAAGATATCTAGGGAGTAGTGAAATCTAGGTAAACACAATTCTCCCATCTATTGTTCACACCATATTAGTTTAATTAGTTTTATTTTCATTTTTGTTATTTTATTTTGATTGCATCTTTAGTTATTGGGTTAGTTGACTAGCAACTAATTCCGCCCACTCTTCCAAAACCCGAGATTTTTATTTGCTTTTATAAAAATATAAAAATACAAAAAGAATCATCCCTCACCTCCAGACCTAGTTTTTAGGTTTTCTAATCCTAGCGACACTATTCCTGAGTTGAACGATCAATCCCCCGGTACTTGTCACTATACTATACTACAACGATCAGGTACACTGCCTGGTAGGGGTTGTAAGCTTCTCGAGATCCCTCGAGAGGTAAAGCCTGGTGCAATTCCCACGCATCATAAATCAAATTATCAAATGTATCAAGAGTCTCATAAAGAGATGGGTAATATATTCGTACCGACGATCAAAATCACAAATCAGAGTATCAAAATGTATCAGAAGGCATAACAGAATAGTTAGGATAATCTGATGGCTAAGAATAAATCTAAGATCTAACGTGTCGCGAACTAAAGCTTCATCAAATGCCAAGATGTCTAACTCTCCTATGCAGACGGAACCACAACTCCTAGTCTAAATCCCATATTCCTCCTCCACAATAATAACTAATCCATTAGTTACTGTAATAAACTCTAAACCTTCAGTAAGTAGCTCTCCGACCTTATTCCAACCAAAGGTTTTCCTTAGTGAGCAACACAACCGAGTTAAACACTTGTCAAATTTTCCGCTCAACACATCTTCCAAGCTCCAAAATAGTTTTTTCTATCAGTCCATCCATCTGAAAATAAGAAGTCGTACTAACATCCCGAGCCAAATTCCCATAGTCTTCTATACCTCTTCTGAAAGTGTGTTGCAAAACACGATTCTCTGACATGATCACTGCAGTTGCACCATGTACCTTAAATAATCTTCTGGCGCAAGAAAACTCCGTCGATCTTCCAAGCAAGCTATCTTAATCAATGCTCCATTGTAACTCCACTCGGGTTGTCCTTCCCGTCTGTGCGCGGAAATCACCAATGTAGTCATCACCGTCTTCAAACCATTCCGTCCAGCTCCTGCTTCGAGCCTCTATTCATATTAGTAAAACTAAGATGAATAGAATCGATAGGATTGTGTGCTTTAATTAAAACTGCTTCCTTCCATCTTCTAACATGGATAATCTTCTTCCTTCCTTCTCCTGAGCTTCTTCATGTCTGTCACAAATCACTCTCAAGTCAAGCATCGGATAGTTCACCTACTACGGTTCTGGATATATTGATGCATAACCGACAATCTTCCCATGTCGCATGAGGACATAGCTATGTCCCCTTCTGAAGTAAAAACAAATCTCTTTCCAGTTCTTCCAAATCCTCCTTTCTTTCTTCTGCCCACAAAAGTTACTTCTTCGAAAGCATCACATAGAGCTTCTTCTAACTAGAAATGTCAACACAAAATACGAAGATGATCCTCGTGTTTTTCTTTCTTCTCTAAACACACCAATATGTCATACTATGATAATTTGTCCAAGTATTCATGAAAGATACGATTTATCACTTTTATATGAACAGTCAAGGTAGTAGCCAATACAATTGGCATCACCATGCTCATAGAGATCATAACGAATATGAAAAGAAATTCTAGGAACATCTCGCCCCTTTACACGAAACATAACACGATTTAGCTTCCAGAAATCAATCCACAACTTCATGCTATCATCATTCTTCTCCTCGAGTAAAACAGAAGCACATCGAAGGTACAAACTTGCATAGATGAAACCTCTTCCTAAAAGCTAGTTCTTCAATTCTTTCCTTTCCACCTAGTAGTTCATCGAGGAATACGTAGTGAACATTTCAGGTAATCCGAATAACTCTAGAGACGAGTTTCATCAAACGAAGTATCTTCAAAATCGCGAGGGATTAACATACGAGTTTCAAAACAAAGGTGATCATAATTATTTACTAGGTTGGGAACCATGGTGTAGAATTTTGAGTTTCTCAAATCGTCAAAGATGACAAATATAATATGATAGTTGGTAGCATCACAATACTCCATCAACAGATCCATATCTGGATTAATATCGAATTGAACATTCCAAAATAACCAGATTAGCAAACGAAGATCATCTTCAAATATCTCCAGAACGCATCGACCAAATCAGATATTCTTGATGGAAGGTCATAAGATTATCATAGAGATAGAATAGGTAAGGTCAAAATCAGTAATGAAGAAGGAACATTAATATGCTTATCAAAAGTAAGGAAAAGCCATAGAATGTGTCAAACACATCGGATTCATACATACGCGAATTCTATGAACGAACGAAAAGGCATCTAAAAGAATGAAAAACTAATCACGAATCGAAGTTTCAAAATAAAGAGATAACTTCAGAAAATGAAACCTATAAGGTATTACTATGAAGTCTCAAGGCAATCTAAACTTATGTTTTTGAATCTTGGTAAATCTTCTAAATCTCCGGAACAAAAGATCCTATAAGAGCTTAATTAAAAGCAGAGGAAAAATCAGAGTGATCTGGAAGAAAGATAACTAATCATAATCTACCCAATCCTCACCAGTCATAACTAAGGTTCTTAAGGGGGAACCTAGAGCAAATCCTTCTAAGGTTATTCCATAAGCTCCTAGAGTGCAAACCTAAGGGTCCAAATCCTCACAGGCCATAACTTATGTACTACAAGTCGCAGCCTGGGCTCTGATACCATAATTGTAACACCCCAACCTGACATGGGTCAAAATGTCACATTATGGTGCCAAATCAGAACATACAAACGCAAGCGAAAGACTTATAAACATAAAGTTACATGATAATCTAGGATAACAAATGAAATGCTAACTCTATACAAGATGAAATCCACAACTGAAAAACAAGTCCAACTAAATCTAACTGAATCCAAATCCAAGTCTAATCCAGAGTAGATGGGCGTCTATTCATCAGGGTGGTCCACTAAGAGCTCCTATGCACTCTTCACTAAACCCAGCTTCCAATCTAAAACCTGCCGCAGGAAAAGAAATGCGGCTGAGCTTAAAAAGCCCAGTGAACAGATATATATATATACAAAACTGATAATCGAAACGTATGTGAGTATAGAAAAAGGAAATCATAAACTCCTGCTGGAATGAATATCATCTGTCAAATGAAAAAGATATCAACGATCAACTGAACAACAATCATAAGTCAATTGAATGAAGCATCATAAAAAGATCAAGTGATAGCATAATCAGATAGTAATAAGAGTCAAAGAGCACGTATCAACAAAGGCGTGTCTACCAGAACCACCCGAATAGACACAACGAAACATAGGAAAGCCATGAGCCGACCTACCCGAGACACTCGAATAGATCTCAAATCACATAATCACATATCCGTCAAATCATAAGTTGTACAAGGAGTAGCTAGCTCCAATGTACCAGAAGTGAAAGGGGTACAAGGCATGTACAGCCAGTCACTGTCTTCTCAAAACAAAACAGAATCTAAGATGCATCCATACGCCCCCTGCAAAACAAATCATATATATACACCTGCTCGCATGACAGGTATATACACACATCATAACGGCCAAGTGATCACATATCATATCAGAACAGAAGGGGACGCCGTGGATCAACCACACCTCTACAGAAAGTGTCATGCCATTAGTGCCATCAATGACAAGCCCATGGTACCTCCATGGGTAGACTAAAAACTCGGGCATCAGAACAGAACATACTAGAACAAACAAGCAAACAAAGCTATCCATAATCATAACAGAGCTCCCAGAGTATAACAGAACAGAATCTCATATCCAAGAGATAGTAATCAGATCATCATAACAGAATGGATAGCAAACATAATCATATCAAATGATAATATCAAACGAATCATATCAAGGAATCATATCAAAAGGATCATAGCAAAGGCTCATATCAAATGAATCATATCATAGCAAACGAATCAAAGTCATGGGATCGTAACCCTTACTGAGAAAGGGTAGAATATATGTACCTCAAACCGCAAATGAAACCATATCAGAAACACAAGGATAGGAAGTTACTCCTTCTTCAGCGAATCTACACGAATTAATGATCGTCTTGTTATTTATAAGCTCATTTTAAATCAGATTACTCATTTTAGGTTTCTTTCCATTTTTAGAAACTTTCCATTTTTAGCAAGTTTCCCGAATTAGTAAGTTTCTATTTTAAGTAAGTTAATAAATTAGGATTATAATTGATAATAAATAGACTTAAAGGTTTAATAGGATTAGTATAGTAGTTTAGGGTGACAAGTGTCTAAATAGCAAAGTTTAGGGTTAATTATATAATTGTATCATTATATGCCAATTTCTTAACTTTACTAGTTTCATGATATTCGATTACTCAGGCATGCAAAATTCAACCTCGCCCATTTAGACCATACTCGACATCGACACGACCCGATACGTACCCTTTTATTCCCTTTATCATTTTATGCGATTCTCAACAATTGAAACAAACATGTATTTTACTCTTTTTAAGTCTGATTATGATTAGATGAGAACATGCTTAGGTTGTATAATATATAGGTCAAATGCATGTACAAAACAGATTCAACAAACATGTTTCTATATCGATTAGGTTGAGCTTTCAATCGTTATTTCATGTGACCCTTTTCTTATGCGACAACTATATGATTTCATGCATGCCAATCTTCCAAAATCAAGTCTTATATTCACGTATATATATATTTGTATACTCCATGCTACTTATTTAGGTTTATATCTAGATTTATTTTTCATGTATTAGAAATCAATTCATGATCTCATGACCAGATCAAATGTGTAAATATAACCACATATTCGAATAGCATGTCAGTAATTAAGATCGACATATATAAGTTTTATATATATATATATATATATATATATATATATATATATATATATATATATATATATATATATATATAATACTATAAGATTCAGTCCCTAAATTTAATGTGGAGTTATGATGATAGAGTTGTTAGAGTTAGAAACAAGTTGGAATCGTTTAGTAGTTGCGTAGAGTACAAGATAGCTAATGCTCGGAATTCAATGCAGTCTCATAATAACTATACAATCATGAAAGGAGATGAAGTGCAAGGTTTGCCGGAATTGATCACATGACATTTAGTATAGAATTAAAAGTCAGTTAGATGAAGTGCAAGGGTTGCCCGAATTGATCACATGACATTTAGTATAGAATTAAAAGTCGGTTAGATGAAGTGCAAGGGTTGCGAAAGATTGCAAGAATAATTAATGATTTAACCTAATTCATGCCTATATAAACCGGGAAAAATCACATTTAGTATGTACATTTGAAGATGATTCACACATCTTTTAGATCTTTGATTGTTGGTAGCGGTATGTAAATTATCTTTTGCAACATTTTGTAGATGATTCAAACATCTTTTAGATCTTTGTAATTAACTTGGTCTTCTTTTTTTTCTTAATTTAGTTATCATATGCAGGTACCATGAAAATCACACAAGATCATGCATGCTCAGATAAATGAAACCAAAGATTGAGATACCAACTATCTTCTTTGTTTCTTACATATTTAGGTGATTGTTATAGATAAGCATATATATAGATATATGTATTATGTTAATGCATTTTCATATACAAGTAATTTATGTGTGTTTTCTATTGATGTAGCTCACATGTGCGAATTGATTCAAGAAAATGTGCACGAGCATGTATGTAAAGCAACATTTAAATGGTTAAATGATACTTTTTAGCTTGATTAGTTTATGTAAGTAGTTCCTTTCGAATGCTTTTTGAGAAATATTAGAATGAATTTATCGTGTGCAATTGAATTATTATTGAAAAGAAGAAGGGTCGCGCATCGCAAAGTGTTTTCTTTTTCTATATGTAGAATCATTAGTGAGAAACTAATATTTACGCCAATTAAATGAGTTTGCGATAATAGCAAAATACGACATATTAAAAATATCACATTGAGTAATTAATAGAAAGGAAAAAAATACATAATTTTGACTTAAATCCGTTTGTAAATTGTAATATCAAATAAAAAAGTTGAGTTTTAAACATAAGCAAAAGTTCAAACTTTTATCGAAAAACAAAACCGGTGCATTTAATGTGAAGCATATACAACATCGAGATGGAAGTGCAAGGCTTGCTGAAATTTATCACATGATATTTAGTAATTAGTATACAATTAAAATTCGGTTATGGTTCGAGATGAAGTTGAAAAGGTTGCAAGAATAATTGATGATTTAACCTAATGTAATATATATAGATATATGTATTATGTTAATGCATTTTCATATACAAGTAATTTATGTGTATTTTCTATTGATGTAGCTCACATGTGCGAACTGATTAAAGAAAATGTGCACGAGCATGTATGTAAAGCAACATTTAAATGGTTAAATGATACTTTTTAGCATGATTAGTTTACGTATGCATGCAACTTGAATAATGAATATAAAAGAAAAAGTATATAATTTTTGCTCAAACCCATTTGTAAATTAAAAAAAAAAAAATTATGTTTAAGATATGATAGTGGAGTCCAAAGGTTTTAGGAATTATTAATAATGTGTTAATTAATATTCATTTAGTTAGCTATTTAGAATCGAGTTTATTGATAAGATTTATTAATATTAGTTAGACTATATAATGTTAATTTTCAATAAAATTAGTAAATGAGATGAAGCTAAAAAGGTTTGTAACGATTTTTATACAGTTTATGTGTCATTATTATATATACATTATTACACAAACTTTAACTTACAAAATTAATAAAGAAAATATTTAACGCACATTAAACTATAACAAATTAGATAAACCCCGTGTGCTTCATATTATCATGCAAAAACCATCTAATAGACAAGTATTGTAGGGCTAAGTAAATAAGTAATAGACCAAAAGAAACAAAACCATTTTTTTATTATGCAAATAAGTAATAAGCCAAAAGAAACAAAGCCATCACAACTTAATAACCAAAAGCCCATATATAGAATACAACACCACAAAACCAAAACAACATCAAACACCTTTCAATTTTTATACAAGAAAGTTAAAACATTTCATATGATATATTAAACCATAATTAAGTATACACTCGCCAATATACAGAAAGAATACACAATTAACAATTAGATTATTAGCCCGTGCGTAGCACGGGTTCTGCATGTCTCGTATATATATAGAGTTAGGATCAAATAAGAAGAATAATTAAAATAGAAATGATAAGAAGTAACCACAACCACACATTTCAGATGCACCTACAAAAGTGGATGCATCTTCCTTCAAAATTTCCCTCCTAATTTGAAATGTATGGCTAGAATTACTTGTTACCCTTCTTATTTTAATTATTCTTCTTACTTGATCATTTCCATATATATATATATATATATATATATATATATATATATATATATATATATATATATATATATAACATCACAACCTATATAAAGCACAAGTTTGATTTCTAAATTTAGAAGCAAAAAATCAAAAAAAATCCCTCAAAACTCCACAAAAACTACACGTGTCATTTATCACAAAATAGCAAGTTTAGCAATTTTTGTTCAAACAGTTTTGGATGGCTTGGTCAACCGAATGGTTGAAGCCTTGAAGGAATCCCTAATTTTTCTCCCTCTGATTTTGCCTTTTTATTAAACCGAAATTTTTGAATTCAACTTTTTAGGTGGATCATATCACACAATCCCTAAAAAAATATCCATAACCCACACCCTAAAACCATATCAATAAACCTAAAAGCATCACAGAAATAATCTCACACCAGGTAGGTAAAGCAAAATTATTATTCCAGTTTACATATTTTGATTTTTGATTTGGGGTTGCAGGCACACACTTTGTATCCATTTACATAAACAATAATCAATTATTATGATTTCAATATAAAGAAACAATAATCAAAATCGGGTTTGCAGGTATATAAGAAATCGATTAAACAATAATCAATAAATATGAAACTTAATTAAATTTTGATTCAAGATTTGTTTTTATTTATTGAGCCGATCTCGTGGATATCAAATTAAACAACCATTTTTTTTTTGACAATCATGCATAGGAATTAGCAAATATATGTGTAACATCGGATCTTAATTTCAGGCATAGGTGTATTTTGTGAGTTTGATTGTTTCTTTTTGTAGGACCATGGATATGATTATCAAAATTTTGGCAGAGCCATAATCAACATCAAAGGGTGAAAAGCTGGAATTCAAATTTTGATTGTCAGGAGTTCAAGTTGCAGGTATGATGTTTGATATATTTATGTACATGATAATTTTTTGGATTAATTTTTGAAATATTGTATTTTATGTAATATGAATGGTCGAGTTAAGCCGAGGAGATACTCAAGTTGAAATTATATAATTACATTGTTTATAAGAATAAGCAACTAAAATATATAAACATATTGTTCAAGTTAAGTAGCTTTTGAGCAAGATCCTTTATAAGGATTTTATATGATTCATCAACCTTTGCCTTGACTGCTTCATAAGCACGATATAGCATATAGTGTTTGGATATTACCTTAATGATTTTTTAAAAATTTCAGCCATCCATATCATTTGTGATGAGATCAATTGAGTGGAACAATTACTTTATTTGCAGCTTTGATTTTTCCAGAGTAGACCAACGGGTAAAAATGCAAAGGTAAGTTTATTAATTAATTCAACGCCACGAGCTGTTAGTGGTCATATTTGGATTTATTGCATAACATATTGGTGTCTAATTGGTGAGATAATTTGATTACGGTTAATGGTGATGCTAATGAAAGGTATTGATCTTAGTTTATCAATTAGTAATTTATTTAACTGTAAAATGAGTGTATCAGAGTTTATATACTATGAGCAGTTTTTTTGCATATTAAGTAATGTCGTGTTTGGTTTGACAATAAGGAAGAACTCTACAATGTGTATTTGTCTTCGCATATTAAGTAGTGTTTTTTACATGTCTGAAGTAGACCTGTCAAAAAGGTTAATTGTCAAGCTTTTCCGCAATGTTTGTTTGGTTAGTCATAAAGGGAACATCTTCTTTTTCATGGTTTTACTATATTCTGATATGATACTTGATGTGAAACTTGGCTATGTTTTTATTTTACATGTTAGCTTATCTGATGAGGTAATAATTTTAGCTGTGAATCTATTACAGAGTTTGTCGTAATTTAGTTGTGGCCTTGGATTTTTTTTTATCTTTTACTTGCATCTATGGTACTAGATATATAGTGGCTCGGTAGGTTGATCTTATTTGTGATACTGAAATTTCACAATATTTGTGAAGCATTTATCAAGGTTCATATTGTTGGAAATAGTGGAAGGCATCCTGGATAGTGAAATGTTATTATGCTGTAGCAACGTTATACTAAGGCAGTAAATAGTAGTTGATATTGTGCATTTACATGCTCTTTTATACATTTCTTATTTGTGATGCTCATTCTTGCTGGAAAATATATAAGGAATTGTAGCAGGGGTAGTTCTTTAGTTGGCTAATGGGATACTATATAGCCTTTAGAATACTATTTGTGTGAATCTATGAGGTGTGGTAACTAAACGTATCAAATAATGATGTTTTTGAAATACAATGGTAAACTTATCAAAGCATGTCTTGATTTGGATGATTTGATGCTGCAACTAAAAAATATGTGATAAACTTATGCTGATAGTGGAGTTACTTGGAGCAGTATTATCACCATAATTTTATTTAGAACATAAAATAGTAATGGGTGTTCTTAGGTAAGCTACAAATAGGATTTTTAGAGAACTAGCAATGTGGAGCAAATAAGTATGTTCACAATATTGCTTATTGGTTTCTTTGATGTAAATTTCTTATAATCTATATAATCTTTTTACACATGTGATGTTCACGGGTCAATCAACTATATCATCTTATAAAGAGAGGTTTTCAAAAACCGTTCCACTCTCATAAAATAAAGGTGTCACGATATTGAGGTATCTAAATCGGCAATGTTCTCTATGTTAGCATCTCACATTGCTTGATCGCAAACTAGGAGAGAGGTTTTGTGATGTAAATAAGGAGGTCTAACAGTAATAGAGTGCACGATTTTCAAGCATCTTTGATCTTGGTTTTGGACATCTGGTGGTTAGATTTTGATATCATTAATGGTATGTGGATAAATAAAAAATGCATTAAACTGATAAAAACAAATGCTTCACATTTATCAGTTTGTTGAATACTCGCACATTAATACTCACACATTGGTTTGAAGGTGATAGCTATGTGTTTGGGAGACTCTGGAAGAGCGAGGAGCTAGAACCACTATGCAAGTCTTTTCTGCACAAACTACGACAATTATAGGTATATATTTTTAAAAAATAAATGATATAAGTTTTTGTCTAAAAGGGTGTTTGGTTGCTAATTTTATGACTAATGTTTTCTAAAAAAGTATTTGGCTACTGATGGTTACTCGTGTTTAAAGGGGTGGATCATAATTTGTCACATAAGTTGAAATTTGAGGTGAAAAGCAATCATGGATGGTGTAACAATCAGGTTATTATGTCATGTTACTTTAAACATACACTTACTAAATAGCTGATAGCTTCAGTCAAAAAGTGAAGCTAATTTAATACCAGAACCGCATCCATTTGCTAATCAATTCTCTTATATATATATATATATATATATATATATATATATATATATATATATATATATATATATATATATATATATATATATATATATATATATATATATATATGCAAGGTATTAACCAAAAAAAATGAATGTTGAAACTGAAGCTGTAGGATTTTGAGGATTGAAACTAGAGTTTGGATATATCAATGGGCTTCTACACACCCACTTATCTCAACAAAGGTTCAATATTTCCTTGCGTATCTTTCAATAGATTTTGCCTTTTCCATTAACATGGTGTATGTAGAACATTATATAGATTATTTTCAATAAGTTTTTACTCTATTACATTTTTATTCCATTTCATGGTTATGTCTTTACATTTTGCTTGTTAGCTAATGGCTCATACTCTACAATCGTGTTTTCCATTCATCGAAGATCGTTAAAATACAATTATAGGTTCGATTCTAAATATCTTCTTTGTGTTTTGCAGGTTCTGAACATAGATGCTTGAGGGAGAATATGTTGGTTGCTGCCAATGTTCCAAGATGTAAGTGTTTCCTCTAATTGCTATTTATAGGTGTAAGTTTTGTTTTCGTAAATTTTCCTATAATCCCGTATGTTTACATGTTCTAAAGTTTATATAAACTAAGGTTTACAAGCTGGTGGCACATTAAAAATATTTTTTTATATACATTTTAAGATAAGGTTGCAATCTGGAAGAATGTACTCGAGATTTGAAGGAAAATTTTACAAAATGATTTGATCTATTCTCGCAACAAGATATAAGTTGTGCGGATATTTGAGGGAAAAATATACTTTAATGTTTTATTTTTAAGTTTGCTTTTTGATTTTTTTATACTTCTTACCCATTGCCCCATTAGAGTGACTCACGCAAAGTTAGATTAAGAATATATATATATATATATATATATATATATATATATATATATATATATATATATATTACTAAACTCATTAAGTGGTTCATGCAGCAATGCACTTTAACCATCAAATATGGTGTCTGCGTGTATGCCGGTACTAAAATATAAAATGGGATTGTTAGTGCAAGCTTGGCATTTAACCATCAAGTATGGTGACTATGTATGCGGGTGCTAAATGATAATGTGGCTATGTGACATTGAATTTTGCAGGAAACGAATCAAAGTGTTTCAAGGACACAAGTGAAAATGTTTAAAGGACTATTAATGACACAAGTTGGCGGATTATCTCTCTTAAAAGAAAACAACTGAATTCACTAGAGCTACTATAAACATGCATCAATTTTGTAAAATGAAGTTACTAGATGAATTTTCACCTTTTTAGTTCAGTATCCAACTTCTGTGTAATTCTTTTTTTTTTAAGTTTTACATTGATACGATGAACTTGGTATGTGATGTCATTTACTATATTAAATAAGTTTAAGCCTAAGCAAGCACAAGTTACACCCTATAATTTATGATCAGATTTTGGTTTACTTAAAACTATATAAACTGATAGAGCTAGCCCGCTCATCGGGCGGGTCTTGAAGCTAGTATATATATATATATATATATATATATATATATATATATATATATATATATATATATATATATATATATATATATATATATATATATTGATTTTATAGATTCGTGTTAACGAGACTCATATCGTTATAGTATATTTCAAGCATGCATTAAAAGAAACTTTCATTAACTGTTGTGATTGTATAAGATACGTATATTATGCTATAACTAGATTTCAAATATATGATTACATGTAGCGTATGAGGTTGATCGAGTATGAGATGATAGTAAAAGATTTATACCTCCTAGTCAACTGAAAGGCTGTTATATCGGGACTATAACAAACAAGCAAAGAACCTAACAAACTCGAACACTATCGACACTCGAGTCAACGCGTATACAATCGAATGGATGAGCAAAAGGATCGGCTTCACCACGAGCTATAACGCACCAACGAACCCACCTTAAACCCGATCATGAATCGCTCGAACCAAGGCCTTACCCGAACCGAACAGGTACTAAATTCACGACCCAAAGTTTTAATTACCTGCTCAAAAGTGATAACCCTCCAACGAATGAGACCGAAATGATCTACTCGCTACAAACCAAAGATCACCACGCGAGTACCACAGACTTAACGCGAGGTAAAGTCGAGACAAAAACCTAGACGTACACTTCGAACCAAAACCAAACACACGATTCACACCAAGCTAGAATACCAAACTGATTACAAAACAAGCTTCCACCTTCGTACATGTGAGCTTGAGGGAAAAAGTAAATGTCGATTTGTATTATGTTGTTATTTGGGTTTTTTAAGTTTTAGAATTGTGGTAATGAGGTATACGGTTTATAAAATAAAGAGTCAAATGGGAAAATATTGTGGAGGTGATACCGACTTACCGAGTCCTAGGGAAAGATAAGGAAGACTCATTCTCTTAATCTTCATTTCAAATTTTCATTATTATCTCTTTAATATTTCAATTGGGTACAAAATTTACAAAGCTAGGAAATGGGTTTGACATATACGTGTGATATGTATTGGAAATGCATCCTGTGCCAAAATTAAATAAATGTACAGCTCTTCTATGACTTATATAACATGTGCTAGATACAAAGTAAAATATAGTGTGCCGAATTCTATATATACTTATGTTATAATTCATACTTTTGGTTCTAATTATTCGCATTCAAAAATTCAAATGTTATCTCGCATCATATATATATATATATATATATATATATATATATATATATATATATATATATATATATATATATATATATATATATATATATATATATATATATATTCGAATGTCGTTTATATTTTATGTAGTACTCGTATTAGAAGTCCAAATGTCGCAACGGAAATTAGGTTGTTATAACCAAAGCCGACAAAACACATCTTAAAGTGTCCTTCATCATACGTATCAATATGAGTTACCGTACCATCATCTGCCATCTCCAAATTATGAAAATAATACGGTAATTAATCAAACGATTCCGTAGGACAACCAGTGAGAATCTCCAATGCTCGATTTTTTCCGGCCCATGCTTTTTTATAAGAAATGTCGATATTGAATTGTTCAGAAAAATATCTTTTATTTCTCGTGGCCTGTAGATTCGACTGCTGTCTTTCAGTTTTGGTGCGATCAAACGTGCCAATAGTTTTATAGTAGCATTACGGTGGTTAGGAAGAAGTTGTGTTTTGGGACAAGTGTTAACATCTATGATTGTTCCTATCCTCCATTTAACACTATTTCTTATCCTTGACGTAACTATTTTCCAATCGCACCCATGATGAAAACAAGCTACATCGTACCTAAACGTATCAGACTTTCTAATCCTAAATTGTCTTCCATCTATTAGAGCTTTCTTACCAATTTCATACATGCACCAGCCTTTATCATCAAATTCGTCACCTGCTTTATGGATACGAGAGCTATTGCTGTTGAATTCCATGTTATGCAGTTCCTTAATGGTAGATAATGGTTGATCGGGAATAGGAGGCATATTTTCAAAAGTATTTGTTTCTTTCCATTTATGCACAAATTGTTCATTTGAAGATAAAGTAGGCCCGGAATTTTTGACAAATTCCTGATTAAATTCGTTGTAGTTTTCAAAAGGTTCATTTTTTGGCATTTGAAAATCATTGTAAAAATCTCTTGGTTCAAAATCATTAGTAAATAATGAATCATTAAGGTCAAAATCTAATGGCTTGGAAGAAGATGGTTTTACTTTTGCCTTTACCTTTTTAACAACCATTTTAACAAAAAGTTTAGGCAATGCAGCCTTCGGCCTACAAACTTAGGTAGCGAAATATTGAACATCGTCGTCATCAACTATGTTGACTGGACCGTGTGCCATTTTGTAAAAGAACTTAAAACATATTCGTTGTTAAGTTTGAACTTTTTATTAACATAGGTAACTAACCCATCGTATGTAACATTCTTCATTAGTGAAACACCATAACTGGAGCCATCTTCGAACACCAGATATACACAAAATTTAGTATCTAAAACACTCATATTTTTTGTTGGTACCTTCCAATAGGTTATTACATACATGCATATGTATGTGTGTATGTATTTTTATATATATACCTTACAATAGTTTGCTGGTGGTCGAGCAATCGAGCATATACGTGTTCCAGTCGAGCAAAAAAATTAGCGGGAACTTTTGGCGCTATTTATTTTGGCGGGAACAAATGGAGCTATTTTTTTCTTAGTGTACCATCACATCACATCACATTTTTTAAAAGTACATAGCATTTATTAAAAATACCTACCATACATTAATTTGCCATAAATGTTTCATCTACATAATGACATTGTAATAAATGTTTCATATATCATATATTAAATTGTAATAAAGGTTTCATCTACCTACATTAAATCATTGAAAAAGTCAACGCTCGACTAGCAAATGCTCGACCGGAAATGTACTTTATAATTTTGAAAATTGATAAATCTAATGGATAGATGGGTGGACCGAAAAATAAATGTGAAGGTAAGTTTAATAAATGTGTATTGGGTACAAGTTTAACCTCTTTATTGTATGTACACCGCCGGTCGAGCATTTGCTAGTCGAGCGCCGTTGGTCGAGCGTTGACTTTTTTAATATGAGTTAATGTAAGATAGGTAAAATGGCACCAAAAATGTTGAGGTACAATAGGGCAAAATGGCGCCAAAAATTCTCGCCAAAAACTCCTATAAAAGCATATGTCACACAACTAATAAATTACTTGTCTTTTTGAGGAAAAAAAACACCTACACATTGTAATCATGAAGATGGCAAAATATGAAGCTTTTAAGTGTCGATGTGGACACGGAGATGTCATTTTGCGACAATCACAACGACCCCATACCTATGGTCAATTGTACTAAGCATGTCCTCTATCAAAGGTTAACAATCAAATATTTTGTTGTTTGTGCAATAAATAAATAATAATATGTTATTTGTTGAAAATAATTCTCTTTATACTTTAACAGCCTTTTACAGACGATCACAGATGTAAGTTTTTCCTATGGAAGGAGGAACGAATCCGTCTAATGATGGGGAGTGGAGGACCGTCAACACCAAGCTCTGCAAGCCCGTCAACACCTACAAGGTATTCTGCAGGACCGTCAACACCAAGTGGGGAATGCTCAAACTGCAAGTTGTTGTCTAACGAGTTAATGGTACTAAAGACAACACTAGAGATGAACAGGCATCCAGAAAGCCACACAGATGCATCAGCTGTACTACTTGAACACCTCTATGATAACTTGGGAAAATTATATATGTAGTAATTAGTATGCTTTATTGTTAAAACTTTTATTACTTTAGTCGCTTTGTCATTTAACTAGTATGTTATTAAATTACTTTAATATTTGTTGCTTTATCACCATGATAATTAACCCTATCTACTAAACATTTACCTTCTTAACCGGTCGAGCAGTTACTAGTCGAGCTCGACTAACGGCGCTCGACTTGTAACTGCTCTGCTCGATTTGTAACTGCTCGTTACAAGACTTATAAGTTAATTCGTTGTAGAGGGTTTGTATTTTGAATATACTGAAAAAAGCAACGCTCGACATACGGCGCTCGACTTGTAACTGCTCAACCGGTTGTATACATATTAGGAATGGTATCACATATATCTACAAACAAGTGCATTAAAAATGTTCATTAAACAAGATGCTTAAAAACTTACATAAGTTAAACTTAAAAAAAGGAACATAAAGGAAGGATTACATCAGCTCAAACACAAATTACACTATCTTTGTAACGGACAACACTTGATCTTTGTAGAAAATCTTCACAAAATTTCTTATCGTAATGTTAAGGTAATTGCGGCCAGATTGTTTTGGTGAAAACACAGAAACATTTTTTAGCACCAACACATATCCAACGGTAAGCACCTTTGCAAATAACTCATCCGCCAGGACTTTGTGATGAATTGTGCCTGAGAGTAAACCTGAAACATCTTTTAGTGTTACTGTGAGATCACCCAAAACATTCGGAGTACAAGACTTGATCATCGCAACAACTTTCTCAACTTTCCCTTTATTGCAAAATTTTTGGATATCAGCAAAAACACCAATCATCATCCCGTCACTACCATTAATAAACTCAGCTGCGTTAACCCATGGCGCACTCTTAAAATCATAATCATCGACATCCTGAACCACCCTCCTTATATATTCTTGTGTCATCATCACAGGATCAACACCTTTTCGAATATCAGAAGTTTTGCGGATCTTCGTAGCTTGAACAATACCTGCAGGACCAGGTATTTTCATAACATTTTGAACTGTAGGAGCTACGTTCTGGCTGGTGGCGGAAAGTCGAAGATCGGAGTCGTCTATGTCAAGTAATAGTTCCCATTCATTATTTGGTGGTGAATTCATTTTTCTATTTTTCTATCTTATTTAGGTGGTGGGAACTACATATGTTATGAGGGCATATTTATATTGATCATCTACCTCATAACATTAAATGCATAATCTCCCCAACCACTGGTCGATGGGTCGAGCAATATATGGGTTGAGTTGAACAATCAAAAATGTTAAAAACTATCAACTTAATGGTGTTTTTTGTATTTTAAACATTTTCACTTGTAATCAAAGTAGAAAGTCACAACATCAAACATTATAACAGATGCAGAATACAGAATACAAATGTTATAATATGATACTACATAGTCCTGGTGTACAAATCTAGTCATATTTTGTGTTTCACCAGTACACTAGACAAAAGAGTAAAAATGTTTGGAGTTTTCACCAACACACAGCCATTACTCATCCAGAAATTACAATTGTTTACTGGGTAAACCCTTTAGGAATTGGAATCTTGTATTTCCAAAAAAAACAGCCAAATGCTCACGGTATGCTAAAGCGGCTTGATCCAGTTTCCTGAAATTAAATGGCATTTTTTTGGACAACCTGTTTAATAATATAATGACCCAAATGCCACAATCCCCATACAGGCCACCTTGTTTAGGGACGTTAGCTGCATACCGAAAGGATACATGATAGGAATTGGGATCCATGTTCCTCTTCTCCATCACCTCACTCTTGATAAGATAAATGGGAAGTTGAGTTTGAAAGGTTAGCCTTAATTTTCGGTCCCAAGGTGAGAGGTATTTATCTTTCTGACTTCCAAGGCTATCATACAATGTTATAACATCGGTGGAAATTGTTAATTCACCCAAGGTCCAGTGCACGTCAGGTTGATTAATTGGAAAAAAGACCTACAATATTTGCATTAACGCAATGTAAAAGTTGAATGTGTAGATAGTGAAGAGACAAAGTCATGATATAGTATCTGAAAGTAAACATTCAGGAACCGTAATATATGATAAGCAATATTACTTGAAGTTTTAAAATACACACCTTTTCAATGCCTTGACGAAATTATGGGATACCATTCGTTACTCCATCAGCATAGCATAGCGGTAATTCATGGTCGAGGATCATGGTGCAAAAAAATGGACCAACCATGACCCAGTCAGCATCGTCGGGTCGAAAATGCATCATTAAATCAACAAATAATCCAATATGTTGTCATATAAAAATAGAAAAAAATAATAAATTAACTATAATCCGCCGGAGTTAATTTTATCATATTTTATACTTGTAAGAACTACATACCAAATCACTTAGCCAACCTCTACCCTTGGCGTCCCTACCCAACAATCTCAGCCAAAACTCGAGATTAGCAGGCGTACCGCCGCTTCCCTATGGAAAACGAAATAACTGCTGGTCATCCAATTTCCTAATCTTTTTCTGTTCATCCAAGAAACACAATATTTCTGGGTGGACAAACGCTTTATACGTTGTGCCCATAACATTGCGTTTAAGATTCTGAAATGTCGCATTAAAAAAAATGTTGGGTTAGAAACACATAACAAGCTAAATCTATCTAATTAACATTAACAAAGAAATCAGCAAAATCACTAAATACCTCTTTCCAGGGCTTGAGTGCGATTTCTTTCCCATCAGGTTCAATGACCTTAGGAGTAACGTTCGGAACATATCTCTTTTGACGCTTTCTTACAACTTTTGGAGTAGTCGTTGGTTGTTGCGTGTATGGGGATTGCAAGACTTTGCTCACCTTCTTTTCACGTTCAAAGGGAACACGTACAGTTTTAACGAAATTTGTCTCATAGTCAAACATCTCAACATCCACCATATGAACAGGACTGCCGACTACCTGACTAAAGGCATGCTTTAAATTTTGTGGTGTACACACCGTGTCGTTCACTGGCACACCTTGCTCATTGTCAAAAAGAAGAATGTCCTGAAAAACAATTAACTTGGCATGAATTTGCGTATTGGTTAGTATTTGATTAGATTAGCATGCTAAACGTATATTTACCGGGTTAAAAGGGGAGTCTAAGATGTGTGGATCATTCATCACCTCATCCTCTGCCACATATTGGTCATCGTTCTTAACCGGCACATCCTGAAAAATAGATGACATTGTGTGATTGTTTTGCTTTTTGGTTATGGTTTGATAATATAAACATGTTAAACTTATGTTTACCGGTTTAAGAGGGGCATCTGATTTTTGTGGATCATTCATAAATGTTTCATCCACTGGAACATGTTGGTCATCCTCGTTAAAAGGAGATAAATTTTGGGGCTCTTCGTTCAACACAGGAACATGTTGGTCAGCATTCGCCACTTCATTCACAGACACATCTTCATCATGTTCAACAAGGCTCTCATCCTGATAAAATGGACGCGTAAACAGGCCAAATATTCGGTGTGGGAATTGTAATTAAAAAAACAAACAAAAAAGACATGTATATATTACCCCGCAACCTGTCGGACATTCAGGTGAGCCAATAAGGTTATCCACTACTTCTTGCACCTCTTGTGTAGATAGATCGTTAGCCGAGGAGAAAACATCTTCCTGCACATCCATATTATCTTCATTTTCAGTTGATTTCTGAAAAAAATATATATAAATAGTTAGAAAAACAAATTAACTCAAATCATTGCTAAAAAACATACAAATATATGATACCCATACTATCTTAAAGATCAAACCTTTGAATCGTGATGTACATCCATATTATCTTCATTTTCGGTTGATTTCTGAAAAAAAATATATATAAATAGTAAGAAAAACAAATTAACTCAAATAGTTGCTAAAAAACATATAAATATATGATACCAACACTATTGTAAACAACAAACCTTTGAATCGTGATCTACATCCATATTATCATCATTTTCAGTTGATTTCTGAAGAAAAAAAAAAGATAAAATAAAAAATAATTAGAAAAACAATTATGTTAACCTACTGGCTCACTTATTGCGGTGACCGAGTAATTCAACAATTACAAAACTGATACATAGTTGGTTCTATTACACATAACTGATACATAGTTGGTTCTATTACACATAACTAATGCATAGTTGGTTGTATTATACATAACTGATACATAGTTGGTTCTATTACACATAACAATTACAAAAAACATACAAACAACTAAAACATACTACAACTGATACATAGTTGGTTCTAACAACCCTACATTGTTGCAAATTGAGACACAAAACAATCTGGATGAGTAAGAAGCAGTAGTGAGTCGTTTAAGGAGCACATGAAGAAGGACCCTGCATCTGCTTCAACACGAAGATTAATAAACTCTTGTGATGAAATTTGGAAGGCTTCAAGTGTGTGATCCATTTGATAGGGCTTGTCAACTTCAAAACAGGAATTCAACTATTCGTAAATCCAAGTAATTTTAACAATTGCGGAGTGAAGATGTTGAATAGTGTTTTAAAGGAGTTAATTTTGATATAACGATTCAACTTTAGCTCCCATATATAGAATGAGTGCCACTGATCGCCTATCACGTTCCCAAAAATAACAAGAGAATCTCTTAACTTTGAAACATATAAAGGTACCGAAAGACGACTTAGTAAGCTACCAGGTATATCTATGACAGAAAATATGTGGTTAACCAAATCAAAAGAGACAATCATATAACGTTTTTGAGATAAAAGGCCAGCATCACCAAGAATCCTTTCAGAAACCGCCCAATAAATAAAACTACCTATAACTGCCTGACTTGAACGTTTAAGTCGGATTGATTGACGAGGCAAATGTTCATTTTCTTAATTCTTCCAACACTGTGAGTTCAATGTAAACACCCAAACATTCCACGGTCCGTGTCCATGAACCGGGTAGGAAATCCTTAGAATGGTAGGGTCAAAAGTGTTGGGATTAACACCAAAACCCACAGCAACTTTATGAGATTAATACTAACTTAACAAACTAGGGAATAACGTTGCAACTGATTTTCTTATTGATGGGTTCCAAAGAACAGCCATCTTAAAAGAATTAGACAAACATATCAAACCATGAGAGCTGCCAATTGGAATAAGATTTAAATAATCGAAGTTTGTATTACATAATACTTGAGGAATATTTGGAAAACACCTATGTTGTGGGGACAAATTTCTAGTATCATCTTAAAAACATATAAATTTTGACTCAACAAACCCTTGCTTGTACATTATAAGGAAACAACAAGGCTGAGTCGGACGAACACGAAAACGGACATGGAAGTTAGAGCTATCAATGAAAGACTTCCATGTCTTTGAGACTGTTCTAAACTGAAGTAAAGCTTTGACAGGAAGTTTATTAATGATTTCAGTTTGAATCTCGTAAGGTATTTTGTCCGACATTTTTTGGAGAGACAATGAAAGCTTTTAGTTTACATAAATAATGGTAATAGAGAAATAAGGTGACTTACAACTAGTAAAGGCTTTTACTATAAATAATAGGAGCAATTAGGCAAGTAATAAAGGCTTGTACTTTTGGTTGATGTGACTAGCTTCATAAATACATAATATGGAGTTTGGTAATGAAATAAATAAGGGATTTAATATAGAACCTAAACACCTAATGAGTTTAACCTCTAACAAATAATAGTACCAAGTGGTGCGGTAAGCTATCTAAACTAATTAGTATTGTAATGGTATATAAATTAGATCATAAGGATCGTATAACAGTGTCATCTACTAATTTACCATATGCGACTCTATAACATGCGACTAAATTATACAATGAAATCTAAACTATCGCTTAGGGCATACAAGTCCGCCTAGAAGCAAAATAAATTCATGAAAAAAATAAACAATAACTAGAAGAATTCAATTGCATTGTACAAATAAATAAATAAATAAATAAATATATATATATATATATATATATATATATATATATATATATATATATATATATATATATATATATATATATATATATGTGTGTGTGTGTGTGTGTGTGTGTGTGTGTGTGTGTGTGTGTGTGTGTGTGTGTGTGTGTGTTTTTAAAAGTGTAAGTAAGTAATATAACCTTCTCAACAAAAACTCTTGTAGTGTCGGATGGTCCACCATTCACCTGACTAACACCATCAGCCATGATATGATGGAGAAAATCCTGAAGTCCGGTAATCTGCCGTTGCATACAAGCCATCTGAGCTACAATTGATGCGCTAGGAGGTATGTCCGCATCCATATCCGTCATGTGAGTAAACCCATTAGGCTTCAAATGTGCAACATGTTGACGAAGATGATTAATCTGCCATTGCATATCATCCATTTGTGTTGCAACTTCTGTGCTAGATGGCATTTATTCATACACTTGCGGCATGGTTTTCTCCACATACCTACGCACCTCTGTACGGATATGTGTCGACCGACGAATCTCGGTACGAACGACATAACAACTTTTATGTGGTGTCATCTTGGCCCGTGATCCTGACGCCACTTTTGGTGTGTTCATGTTTGGACTAGGTGGTACATCATTCAAAGACCCTGATGGCATAAACCTCCCGAAATAGTCTAGACTCGAACTCCACCATAGTTGATTTCTCTCAGCATCTGTATATTAAATAAGTATTATCCACTAACCCCATGCTTTAAAATAAATAAAATAAATAAAATCATATACAACTAATGTAAAATTCTTACCTGTCGGCAAGAGGCGAACACGGTAGTTATTGCCAAAAAAAGATCGTAATCGTTAATTTCAAACTTCTGTCCATCCTCCCATGCAAGTGCTCTTGGTATCACACTGTCATCTTTAACCCACCAATTGGTAGCATTGGGGTAGGTTTCCAAAATCCAAACCTAAAATAAATAAATAAATAAATAAAGTAAACAACAAGCAATGAGAAAAAAAAACATAATTAATGAATTTCACAAACACTAACCTTCAAAGCAAACGCAAATCCACACAGCGTGTATGTTGCGACGTAACTAGGACCTTTCTCGGCAATTTCTGTCAAGTGTCGTTCCCTAATCTTTAAAACAGAATTGTATATCCTGTTGTGAAACTCCACCCAAATATACTCGCCCCATGGAAACGCATTCCATGCATATAAATCGTCTACTAAGACTAGGATCTCATCAGAGATTAAACATCTTTCCCGTTTGCCCATAAAAACGTTCTCTAAAATTAACAACAAGCAAAGACGTACAACAACATCATTCGTTAGCGAACCAAACTCAAATGGATCATTAAGTATCTTTAAAAGATGCGCGGCCTTTATAGTACTTGTTCTCTCAGGTAGACTTTCTCTAATAATCTTTAAAATACGATCTTTAAAACCAGATTGACGCATGTGACAATGAGCAAAAGAAACATCACCAAATCAAAACCCTAATATCAAACACATTTCCTGCCGACCAAATTCTAAACTGTGCTGCCCGATATCAAAATAAAATGGAGTATTTATATCATGGTTCTGAACTTGACGTTGATGTTGAAGTAAATAATGCAGCAAGTGGTTATCATGAAAATATGTTTTTATCTTTAGCCAATCACCAAAAACCGTGCTTTTAAATAGGGAAAGACGTTCCTTATTTGCGCTCAACTTTTGCCTTATGGTCTTTAGATAGTGCAACTTCGTTCTGGTACTGACCTTGGCATGATACAACTATAAACACAAAGCAACAAAACATATAATTATTGTGACTTATCTAATCACGGCAAACGTAAGATGTGATTATAAATCAAACTGCATTATATAACTAGGTATTAAGACATCTTATGAAGGGTATTAAGCACCTATAAATAGTAATAAGCTCTTCTAAAATAAGTTATACGCCATCACATTACTAGTCTTTAAAATAAGCACTGTTACATTCTAATGAACCTAATGAACCATACAAGTCATAACACAAGCGACAACCATGGTAACAACAATTCAATTCAAGTACCAACAACTAACAAGAATATCGACCTTGCTTTCTTTTATTGCTTAGAATCCATGCTAAATACTAATAGAAACATCTAAATATCAAAAGACTTGCACTAAAACCAAATGGATAACCTTAAAGATAATAACATTGATATCAATTTACACGGGAATCCTCCATTCAAGGCAAGCATGTGCTTACACAATGCTACAAAATTTACACTATGCTGCTGACAAGCAAATGCAACAATGACGGGGATCTATCACATTGACAACCAAATGGATAACCTTAAAGATAATAACATTGATATCAATTTACACGGGAATCCTCCATTCAAGGCAAGCATGTACTTACTCAATGCTACAAAATTTACACTATGCTGCTGACAAGCAAATGCAACAACGACGGAGATCTATCACATTTGGTTGAAATCTAGGACATGGGACAACTATTTCAACAATTTCAAATTTTAGCTCATATAGCTAGCCAATAACAGCCCTTTTGTCTTTTTCTAACATGTCTACTGTCTAGCCAAAGATCACCATGCCCATCTAGATACTGAAAAAATTTATACCAAAAAGAGATTCCGGTTTTGGGATAGCCTGTGTAGCAAGATATTTCAAAGCACAAGACCCGTGTTTGACAGACAATTTGTTTGCATAATCAAAATCTAAACTGAAAAATAAGATATGGTTGGACTTTAGAGATAACCAGGAATAAAATTTCACAAAGTGCAAGTCCAAAGCCTTATTCGAAACACATATAGAACCTCTGTATATATTCAAGATCTCTAAGCACATAGAACACCAAGTTCATTGGTAGCTATGCAGTAACTAGAAACAACAACTACACTATACACAAATCAATACAAAAGAGGTGATTATACATAGCATCAATCATCTAAAGAAAGCAAATCATTATTTATAGAATTTTGTGAAAGAAAACTGAATTCTAACCATGAATATATGTCTCCCAAACGCTATAAAATAATAAAGTTATATATAGCCCACGAAAACCACAAGTCGTTTGATAGCAATTGTGCTCCAAATATTAAGCTTGGCTGCTTAACTGTGACTTGTTTGTAGGGGGTCTAATTTTATAAAACCCCCGATATTGTATTTTTTCCATGCTGACAAAAACAAGAAACTAAATTCACAGAGGCATTTGAACTCTTGAAGAAATCATGCCACACGCAAAGCAACAAATACATGACAAATTGGGATCTTTAAAACACTTTATTTCCAAATTCCCATCTTTTGATCCAATCAGACATTGGATTGGTAGGGATTGAAATACCAATCAGCTGTTTCACTTCTAATCAATTTCGTCACTTAAATAACTTGTACGGCAACAACAACATCAAATCCACAATCAAACATAAAATAACCCTAAACATTAATAGGCAATCCCAAACATAAAAACCCTAAAACGGCAACAACATCTTGTTAAATAATCAAACCCTATAATCGTAATACACAACCCTAAACAGTGATTAGATCGATAAGTTAATCATTAACTTACTTGTATGTCATCCATCAGTTTTGCAACAGAATCATTAACCCTCGAAGCGTTTGCCTGAGCGTTTCCGGTGATCGGAATCGTTTGACTAAGCGTTTCTCTGGTGAGTTTTGTGTCGCGAGAAAAGGGGCGGACTCTAATAGTGTGGAAGATGGGATGCAATCGCCGTCAGTCGTGTGTAATGTGTGTGTGTTTGCCTTCTAAACCATGCACGTTTCCCAACACATATCGTGTGTAGTGTGTGTGTGTTTGTATTTTTTTTTTTTATTTTGAAATTATGAAATAGGAAAAAAAACATAATAAAATATTGGATAAAGTACAAAAAAAAGGTATAAATAAAATCTTTGGAGTGAGATTTGGAAATTACATATAAAATATAAGCAAAAGATTTACTGACAGTTTTTTGCTTTTTCAAGGACAAAAAGTACACTGTCAGTCGAGCAGCCGTCAGTCTAGCAATATTTTATATTAAAGTACCCCACTAAGAATAGTAACAAATATTCTGTCAGAGATTTTGTGGTACACAAAAATAGTAATAAAAAAGTAAAAGTATGCCACGTGTTGAACATTTAGGCCAGTTGAGCAGTCGAGCAGTTAAGCATGACCAAATTGAAGAAAATAGTCAAATCATGACCAAAACATGCTGCGAGAAAATAGCTTAAAATGTCATTTTTTTTTTAATTGAAAAACTGCGTTGGTGGTCACACAACAACGATATGATATTATGCCAATACATGCCACCAATATTCATGGTAATAACTTGAGTACAACTGACAGGGGCGGTGCTGAGAACATCAAAAAAAAATTAGGCCTGGCACGAAAAAAAATGTGACCCTATATTATAATATCCATAAATCATAATCAAGTACGAAAAGCCAAAAATACGAATAAAAATCATTCTTACAACAAAAGTATTACTTCTACAAAATAAAATATATTTAAGTAAACCGTGCGGTTGCTTTTCTTTTTCGTTTTAAACTACCAGATACTTGTTTAGGAGGCATAATTTTTTTAAGCAACTACACATGAAAAAAAAAATTAACATTATTTAACAATTTGTCATTTGTCGAATATCAATTACTCAATTTGAGTATATACTGTATATCAGTATATATATATACAATTATGCAAAAAATAATAATAATAATAAAATTGATAACTAGACAAAATTGATAACTAAAAATTGATAACTAGGCAAAATCGATAACTAAAAAAAATTAAAATTGATAAATAGTTGAGGGTTCTAAGTTGTAACCTTAGTTATGATTTGAAGATAGAGATGGATTATTGAAAGCAAAGCTTCAGTGCTTCACTCCTTCAGCCCTTCATTTTTTTGTCCTTTCACAATCGTTTTTGACTTTTTAGATTAAATGATTAATAGGGTTTATTTTCAGTGCCTCTTAGTGGGTTGGGCCTAGTACATATAATGGGTATAAAAAAATTTTAGTGTCCCTTAGTGGGTTGAGCCCGACTCGATTACTAATGGTGCGCCGACCCAAAACCGCCCCATGCATACTGAGATGGTAAATAAACCGTTATAAATACAAGTTTTACATTATAGTATTAACATGTATTTTTGGCAGTTGTTACCAACTTTTTAGCATTATAGCAAATCCCTAATATTAACATGCAATAATGTGATGTTATGCCAACAAACGCCACCAACATTTATATGGGTAATTAAACAAATATCCCTATCCTCCTATGTACACACCCCTTTACGCATTACGGTGTTGTACAGTGTGCATCAATGATAGTAATTTAAAAGTGTGTGTATAAAATTTTTGTACCGTAAGGGTGTGTTTATAGCAACACTCCATTTATATTCATTACTTAAGTACATGCTCAAGACAAGTTTTACGCTAAAGTATTAACATGTATTTTTTACTGTTGATAGTAAACAAACCACTTTTTAGTATTATATATTGTTGGTGATTTTACATCACCAATATGATTTAAATGTAATGAATTAATTTAGTTGACAAATGTATAATTATGATAAATGTTCAATAATTCGGGGTTGTGCGGAGTGCACACTTGTATGACGTTATTATGATTATCATTCGTGGGCGAAGCCTCAAAACACAACAAGGGTCCGGGGGCAGCGCCCCCGGTAGCGGGGTTCCAGGGGTTGCAGCCCCTGGTAGCAGGGTCCAAGGAGCGGCAGCCGCTGACAGGGTTCAATGGGCAGCGCCCCTGGCTGGGGTCGAGCTATGTTAGAAACGCACTTAAAAATAAAAATCTTCGGTATTTTGGACCTCAATTTTACCCTTTAATTTAACCGTTGCGGTAGTTAAATAACTGCCTTGGCAGTTACAACTGTGCTTTGGTTTTGTTGGTCATATTTTCATCACTTTTCTGGTTCGGTTTTTTCATAACAACAAACACACATTCTCGTTTCTAAATCTGAATTTTATCCGAGATTTCGATAGAACTATCGAAATACTTCGATCTAAAAGTGTTTACACGACTATCATATTACCGCGATCCTATAATTTCTAACATATATTAAGTAGCAAATCCCTAATATCAGTTGAGATCCGATAAGAGGTTTCAAATACTCATCAGCCAGCTTCTGAAGTTTCCCACGAGCTGTTACTACAGTCATTTCGAAAAGTAAAAAGAAAAAATATAGAGAGATAATTTGCACACTCTTTAAATTGATTGATACACTTCAAATTAGAGTGTGTTGACAATTATACTCTCACATTAATTTACACATTTTGACTCTGCAAGAGTATAACTGTTAACACACTCTAATTTGAAATGTGTCAATTAATTTAAAGAATGTGCAAATCAGCTCTCAAAAATATACGATGGTTTATCGGGTTTTGATTTCAATGTAACTAAAGTAGGGATGAAATTCGGGAGATAGAAGCCATCCAACTGTTAGTAGGTAGTATAGTGAATGAATTGAATTCATCTCTGTCAGTGCAGTTGTCATCCACGTTCACATCTTAAATGTCATCAAAAGTCTTTCCAAGACTTTTCACTTTTCTTTTGGCATTATTTGTTATAAACTTATAAATATTAATAATGCTCAGCTAACCATAAGGGCACATGTATAAAGTATAATGTTATAACTAACAGATTGTTTGTTCTATGTTTATCAAGTTTTGTATTGTTCAAGGACTGAGGATGAAATAATCACTATGCAAGTTCGCAACTGTTTCACACTTTCATTCATTCAAGTATTCAACTATGTCTCTCTCATTCTCTGGTGTTCAATTTTTTATTGGTTGATCTTGTTATTACAGGTTCTTATAATCATCCAGTCACGTATGGTGTTATAAGTAGGGGTGTTAATAAGTTGAGCAAACGAATTACTCGAGCTCGAGCTCGTTTATCTAGAGTCGAGCTTGAAAGTTATATATACAACGAACCTATCTCATACTAGGCTCATAACGACGAACCTATTGTTCAGACGCGGTCAGACATTTAAGTAACATTTTCTAAAAATAATGATCAAGTTAATCAGGGGCAGAGTCATAAAAAAATTTGAGAGAGGCGTTTTTTTTTTTTTTTTTAACATCAAGCTAAAAAAGAGAAAACAACCTATATGAAAACAATAAGACCTTAAACACATGCCATATTTTGTAGGTATTAGACTCATGAAATATCATTTTTATAACACTAAATTAAAAGAAATGAAAAAAATAAATTCGTGACAGAAAGAAAAAAATAAAAGTACTAAAAACAAGAAGTAGACATAAAAGACCTCATAACAATAGTACTAAATTACTAACTACCAAAATACTTAAACTAAGGGTGCGTTTGGTATCTCACTATGGGAATGATACTATGACTATGAAAGTGATTAAAGGTGTTTGTTTAAAATGAAAGGGTCCATCACTATGGTAATGAATGATAGAAATATTCCATACTCTATATACCTCAAAAGGGTAGGGAATTGATCTTTCATACTGAGGGGTCCACCACTATTATCAAAATTATTCCCATTGTGATTCATGATGTAATACCAAACGCACCCTAATAAAGTGATAAAATTAAATGTGTAAAGTTATAGTTTTGAGTGGATTGGACTTGAGATTAAAAATAAGTGTATCAAGTAACTAACTTTACAATAAAATAACGGCCCGTTTGGTTTAAAAACAGGTTTGGAATAGGTTTTGGATTTAGTTTATGATTTGGACTTAGGGAGCGTTTCTTTTTCCTCTTAGCTAAGGATATGGACACACAAAACACAATTTAATATTTTTTTTGCAGTGAGGTTTACTCATTTCCACAAATTTATCTATATATGAAGGGTATAAAATATGAGCTCCTCCCCATTAAGAGGAAGTAACAGACGTGGGACCCATTATTTCTGCTAGTGAAGAAAAAAAACAATGCCTTAGTTTGGATTTAGAAAGAGAAATTATATTTATTAAATGTATTTCATAATAAAATTAAAATAAAAAAAATATTATGTTGGTCCCTTTTACTTGGTTATCAGTAACTAAAGAGTTAAAGTAACCAAGTTATATGACTTGAACACAGATGTATGAAACTGATTAACAATAAAGTAACGTAAAAATAAGAGACAATATTTTCCAACGTTTAATTCTTTATTAGAAGTTAATCACAAAGAATCGTACCCAAGTGTTTGCGGAATAACACTTGGGGTTGAATTGACAAGTATTGTATGGACTCCTCACTAAACTCAACTAAGTTGAGTGACAACTTAAATTACCCACTGAGCTATCTCAGGGGCTTGTGTTGTTCTTTGGAGTAGTAAAGTGGTTTGTGAATGCTTTGCATTAATTGCACAAACTTGTCAACTTTTACTCCTCACATTTGCTTCCTATTTATACACAAGTATAGAACAACTAAATATACATTGGACCTAAAGCTTCCTTAACAATATCTTGAAAGATATTATTCTTCTGGCAAGGAACCTTCTTTGAGTTAGATCCAAAAGGCACTTTCTGATGACAGACTGGTTTTAACCATTTGGGGAAAGTTTGACATTAAAGTGATAAAGCACTTTAATAAAGCAGCTCAGACTTTCCCGCCCAGTCCCGCCAAAACTTCAGTCTTCATGTCATCAGTCTTCAGTACGATTAAGTTGTTGAGGAGTCATTGGGGTTCAGTGAGTTATTGTCATCCTCACTGAACCCATCACCTTCTTCTTGGCTTAGATCACACTTCACTGAGTTCCGCCTCACTGAATGGAGAACCTTTCTTCTTAGGCTCGGTCTTAGCATCCTGAAGGTGACTCACTGAGTTACTGTTCACTCAGTGACTTGTTTGCACTTAGGTTATTTTACGTTCAAATCCTTGTTAGAAGATGTGGGGAATTCAGTGACCCAACAATCTCCCCCTATTTGAACATACAAATAGCCTAAGTGATACTTGATTCAGCATGAGTTGTCAGGGTACATCTTCTCTTACTGAATGTTTGTTGTAATTGAAAGTAGGACATAACTATTTAAACAAAACATCATTTTATTTATAGCTATTACATTTTTCCTACAAATTACAAACAAAAATAAAGATAGTTGTTGCAGATCAGATGTTCAGATGATAGCCAAGTCCCTCAATCTTAGCTTTCTTTGATCTCAGTAGGTGTTTCTCAGGATGCTTCTCAATCTTTTCCCGAAGGTCCTTACAGAACCTTTGGTTTGCACCACTATGTATAGGAGAAGCTAACATCAGGTATGTTACCATTGCTGTGACCCCTGCCTTGTCTATATCAGACCATCTTTGGAAAGCAAGGTCTCCATATTCATCAGTAAAGCATAGACCTCGTTCAGGGTGTTCAAGCACGATATTGTTCACGAAGGTGATTCCTTCAGGAACGGACCTATCACAATCCAATCCTGGGACCTTGATCTCAGGCTCGGACTCAATGTGCTTCCTTTTTCTCCTGGTGGTGGTTGATGAAGCAGTTCCTATTGTTGGAGCAGGAAGAAGGGAGGGAATGTTGAGGGCTTCAGGCATTGCTCTCAGTCTGTCATACCTTTCATTCAGTGACTTGAGGAGTTGATCAACAACGGCACCATTTTTATTAGCAATGATGGGACGGAGTTCATCAAGTTCAGTGATCCCAAAGTCAGCGAATCTGAATGGGTTATGAATGTCCATGATTCTTTTATCAGCCCCCCTGAAGACAGTAACCATTGCGGGTTTGGTATTCCTGTGGATTTTGATGTCAGTGATGGTTTCAGGCTTCAATCTTTCCTTCATCACCCAATGATATCTTTCAACCCTGGTCTTCCTGATTTGAGCTTGCCTTTTCAGCTTCTCTTCCCTTTCCTTTTTCAGAGCAATCATCTGTTCTTCCTGAGCCTTTTTAAAGGCTGCACCAGCTTGCTCAGTAGCTAGTGCCTCAGTATCCAGACCAATCTTTTCAGCCTCCTCATGAACAACCTGTATCAGTTCAGGCTTGCTCAATCTCTCTTCTTCAGCTGCCTTTGCCACTTTCTCAGTTCTCTCCATGTAGTCTTGTATTTGTTCATTGGTGAGTTGATAGATTTTTCCATTGATTGCAAATGGGACCCTGATAGGTTCATCAGGGTCAGTTCTCACCATTGTGGAGGCAGGCTGGAGTCTTACTTCAGGTTCTGAGGTGGTGGCTATGCTTTTTCCTCTGTCCTGAAAGAGAGTGGAGGAGACTGGTTCCTCTTGTGGTGGAACTTGTGTGATTGGTGTGGCTTCAGTGACATGCTCCCCCTCAGTGTGAGAGGGCTGTCCGGCTTCTTGTTCATCAGTAACAGGGGTTTCAGGAACATTCTCCCCCTCAACAATTGCCGGAGCTGCAGTGATGGCAAGTGTTGGAGTTACTGAAGATGAAGTAGAAGTACCCTTGAAAGCTTGAAACATTTCCGTCATCATGGACTTGATCTCCGCAGTATCCTGATGAATGAGAGATACCTTGGAGTCAAGTGAAGCCTGAGAATTTTCAAGGGCAGTCATCCTGGATCCCATTGTCCATGCCAGAGATGTGGACTTCAGGGATTGAGCTGTCACTGATGCTTCCAACTGAGTGAAGGAAGACCTGAGGGACTCCACCGTGGAGCTGAGATTCTAAACATTTGAATCCCTTATCAAACCAAGTAACTCAGTAAGAGCCGCCGAGTTGATCTGATACGTCTCAGATGCCTGAAGAATTTTCTTGTTGAGCTCAGGATCATCCTTGACTGATTCATGAACTGACTTAACCCCTGTAGCCAGCTCCTTAAGGGATTCCAAAAACTGATTGATGTGTGAAGCCATTTGTGTCAGGGAGTGACAGACAGTGGAATTTTGCTCCCTGACATCATCATTATAGTCTTCAACAGCATCTTTGAGAAGGTGATAGTGGACTGCTTGCTCAGCATGCATGTCAAACACCTCTTCAGTGACCCCCCCTGTATAAAATATTGGTCATTTTCTTGATGAACTTTTGGAAGGCTCTTTCAGTGAGAGGAGTTGAATCGTCTTCTGAGGTTTCCGGCTCGGAATGTTGTTCATCTTCGTCATGGTTAGAGGTTTGAGGAGACTGAGTAACAGGTTCAGGGACTGTCTCCTCATCCTCCATATCATCTCCGGCCGTGAAGACTTCCTCGTCACTGTTAAATTCATCATTAGAAAACAAGAATGCCTTAGCATCCGCCAGGGAGGTAATCTGCAACAAATGGAGGTTATCCGGCTCTTCTTCATAAGAAGATTTGCCTTCGTTTTGGCCAGGTCCTGACCCCTCAAATCCGGTAGGTTGGGTTTTACCTACCTGGTCTTTAAGGCTAGTTCCCAAGTTTTGCGCACCTCCGGGAGTGGTTTTGGATTCCATATCAGCGGGTGGTTTATATCCCTCTAAATCTTTGTCCTCCGTGACCCCTTCAGACACTGATGGGTGTTTCTCAATGCCATCACTAGGAGTCGTGAAAGTTGTGTCCCTATCAGCGAGTTGTATGTTTCCCACTGAGTCTTGGGGATGAGTAGGGGTGCCCTCAGACAAAAGTTTTGATTTGCGAATGTCCTCATCAGGCAGGTGAGTGGTTGAGTCCCCCTTTCCAACAGGCTTGTTCTGGCCTGTCGAAGGTTTAGGGACATGAACTCCCTGATGCTTGGGTTTTGATCTACCCGAGCCTTTAGCAGGATGTGATTGTTTGTGGACCCCCTTCTCAGTGGAGTAGTGCTGCCCCACCGAGGATTTAGGATCCCTTACTCCCTGGGACTCTGGTTGTGATTTGCCAGAGCCTTTAGCAGGATGTGAAGGTTTGGTTTGTTTCGGCTCAACTGTCTTGTTTATGACAGTAGAGTCTTTGGAAACGGGTTTGCCCGAGGACACTGAGTGTGATGTCTCAGTGCCCTCCGATGGCTTTTGTTGCAGGCCTAGTGACTGGGTTATTATTCTCAGGGTGTCCGCAGTCAAGGGCGGTATTTCAGGCCCCTTTTGGGCAGTCTTAAGGTTAGAGGTCTCAGTGTCGAGTGACTTGGGTTGAGCCACCTTCCTGGACCCCTGTCCCTTCTTCCTCTTCACCTTTTTGGTGGGAGAGGGTACTGGTGATATAATATTGTCACCCTGGATAGCAGTAAGCATATATTGGGTCAGGGTGACTGGTGTAACCTCTAGAGGGTCACGAGAGTAATTAGCCTTGTGTAACACTTCAGGCTCAAAACCTACTGCATCAGGCTTTGCATACTCAGACCCAAGCAAGTCTTGTAGGGCACAGGAAATGAATCTAGGGTATGACATAAATTTTTGCCTAGACTTCCCCCCCTAACTTTGCTATGAGGTCCTTGAAGATCAATTCTCCAAGGTCAATCAATTTACCCTCAATGAGACTGAACAATATCATTGCTTGAGTATTGTTCAATTGCTCAGTAGAGGATTTATTTCCCCCGAGGACCTGAATGACAAAGGTCATTATTATCCTCCAGGGGGCTGGGAACCAGGTCTTGATAATTGGGGTTTTGGATAGTAGGGCCCCTGGTGACACTTCAGGGTGAAGTTTGTCATAAGGCCCTAGCGTCAGTAAGACCTCCTTCACATCTTTATCAGATGGTGGGACAACGAAGGTCTGTGTGTAATCAAGCCCAGTGGCTTTGGCAAAAGTTTTATAGTCAAGAGTTAGGGACTTAGTTCCATCATTGACTGTAAACTTAATTTTGGCCTCTTTGGGCACATCAGGGCTTTCAACCACTGCTGTGCACCAAAATTCCCTCAAATACTCAGGGTAGATGACTGAGGGGGTCTTTGTGAATGCGGTGGTCAGAAAGCAATTCTGAAGGAACTTCACCACTTCCCTGTATTCAGGGAACCCTTCTGGGTAGGCAAAGTTCCCCACCACATTATTTTTGGTGAGGTCTACGCTTTCCATTTGGAAATCCACATTGGGTACGTATTTTATGACCTTAGAAGAAGCCATTTGGTTTAATAAAAAGCCTGGTTTTGGTTTGAAAGATGGGTATGGGTGAGGAAACACACGCAGTTTTGAAAACAATTTGCAAGAGTTTTGTTAAGATTATAAAAGCATGTGTGTGTTTCCCTTTTTGTGGGGGTATTTATAGGGTAAAGATTTGGGTGGTGATGTTGCGGATACCAAAGGTTTAATTTATTTAACCGAAACGGCATAATAATTTTGGTTTGATATCCGCATTAAATATCACGATTCCCACTACCCTATTTTCTCTCACATCGTGGATGAACAGTTGTGCGGCTCTGCAAATAATGCACTTTTGCAGAGAGAAATTATCACAACTTTTGTGTGTGAGGGAGCATTTAATGCTCAGTGGTGTTTGGTGAGAGGGATGTGGGGGCCCAAGGAGTGGATGCTAGTTGTGTAAGTAACATATATTCCTATATTTAATAGGATTCAGTTACCTACCTGGGACATTAACTGACTAAATACTTAGAGCATTTAGTTAGGGTATTCAATGCCATTTTTCATCCTGAGCCCCCTGAATGATTTTTTCATTCAATAAAAATGAGTTTTCAGGAAGGGTGTGATCAGGGACCTAGAGAATTTACATCAGGTTGGAACACTTTTGATCAGTGTCCTGATTCTATGTCCAACATGCCCAATTCAGCTTTCAATCTTGTGAAAGTGGGTTCATCCAGAGGTTTTGTGAAGATATCAGCTAGCTGATACTCAGTGGGGATGAAATGTAGTTCAATTTATCCATTTGATATATGGTCCCTGATAAAGTGGTATCTGATGTCAATGTGTTTGGTTCTTTGATGAAGCACTGGATTGTTTGAGATGGCTATGGCACTTGTATTATCACAAAAGATAGGTACCATTTTATACTGAATGCCATAGTCACTCAGTTGGCTTTTCATCCATAGTACATTTGCACAACATCCTGCAGCAGCCATATATTCAGCTTCAGCTGAGGACATGGCCACTGACTGTTGTTTCTTTGTACTCCAACACACAAGTTTACCACCAAGAAATTGGCAGGATCCTGAAGTACTTTTCCTATCCATGTTACATCTTGCATAGTCAGAGTTAGTGTACCCTTTTAGATCAAATCCTGAACATTTTGGGTAATACAAACCAAGGTTTGGAGTACCCTTCAGGTACCTGATGATTCTCTTGACAGCAGTGAGATGTGATTCTTTTGGGTCAGCCTGGTATCTTGCACACAGGCAGACTGAGAATTGGATATCAGGCCTTGAGGCAAGTAAGTACATCAGGGAGCCAATCATTCCTCTGTATTGGGTTTGATTCACTGATTTTCCAGTGAGATCAGGGCCAAGGTTGTTTGGAGGAACCATAGGAGTTTTTACTGAAGAGCAGTCAGTGAGCTCATACTTATTCAGTAGGTTCCTGAGGTATTTCTCTTGGCAAATGGATATTCCTTTTTCAGTTTGTTTAATTTGTAGTCCAAGAAAGTATGTGAGTTCACCCATCATGCTCATTTCAAACTTTGTGGTCATAAGTTTTTCAAATTGTTTGCAAAGTTTGTAACTTGTTGAGCCAAAGATGATGTCATCAGCATACACTTGGACAAGAATGACATCATCCTTTGTTCTGTAGATGAACAGTGTGTTGTCAATTCTTCCTCTGACAAACTTGTTTTGGATCAGGAAGGCTGAAAGAGTTTCATACCATGCCCTGGGTGCTTGTTTCAGTCCATAGAGGGCTTTGTTCAGCTTATAGACATGGTTAGGGTATTCACTACTTTCGAAACCAGGAGGCTGTTGCACATAAACATCTTCTTTGATGTTACCATTCAGGAATGCACTTTTAACTTCCATTTGGTAAACTTTAAAGTTCATGTAAGTTGCATAGGCAAGGAAGATCCTGATGGCTTCCATTCTAGCAACAGGTGCAAAGGTTTCCTCATAGTCTATACCTTCCTGTTGATTATATCCTTTGGCAACCAGTTTTGCTTTGTTTTTGATAACTGTGCCATTCTCATCAGTCTTATTCTTAAAGACCCATTTCATACCAATGATTAAAACACCCTGGGGGCATTCAACAAGGGTCATGACATCATTTCTGTCAAATTGTTCCAATTCATCTCTCATGGCCTGAACCCAACTTTCATAAGTCAGGGCTTCTTTGACATTTTTAGGCTCAATTTCTGAGAGAGCATAAAGACATATATTGGCAGTGGCAGCCTTGAGTTTGGCAGCCTTGCTTCTTGTGAGCATGCCTTCAGTGGGTTCACCAATGATGTTCACAAGCTCAATGATTTTGGATCTAGTCCAGCTATCCTGGGGTTTGGGATAGGAATTTGAGCTTGTAGGAGCCTGATTAGATTCAGACTCAGGAACATGAGGTAACTCATCAATATGTATTTCAGTGACAACTGTAGGAACAATTTGTTCTGTGGGTTCCTGAACATTTTATTCAGTGGTGTCAGTCTCATTTGAGACAGGCTGAGTTTCTATGAACTCACTGATAGGTGGTTGGGGTAGGTTGTGAGGGATGATGTAATAGGAGACATCAGCATCAGCTTGGTATTGAGTTGAGGGATTGTTCTCAGGATGATACTCATCAGGAGGATATCTTGATGAGTCATCAATACCAATTTCTTCTACTGAGGAATTTGAGAACCTGATGGATTCAGTGCTCTCATCAACAGTAATGTGATAAGTTTCCTCAGTTTGCTGTCTCCTTGTGTTGAACACCCTGAAGGCTTTAGAGACCAAGGAATATCCCAGGAAGTATCCATCATCAGCTTTGGCATCAAATTTACCTAAGTGATCCTTGTGATTATGTATAAACACAGGACACCCAAATACATGAAAATAGCTGATGTCAGGAATCCTTCCTTTGAATATCTCATAAGGTGTCTTATTATGCCTTTTCACAATGATTGACATGTTTTGAGTGTAGCAGGCTGTTTTAACTGCCTCAGTCCAAAAATGTTTTGAGAGGACTGAGCCATTCAGCATTGTTCTTGCTGCCTCAATGAGTGTTCTATTTCTCCTTTTAGCTACTCCATTTTGTTCAGGAGTATAGGGAGAAGTGAAATTTTGAGAAATTCCTCTCTCATCACAAAAACACTCAAGGTCTTGGTTTTTGAATTCAGTGCCATTGTCAGTCCTGATCTATTTAACTTTGACATCATTTTGATTTTCAATGTTCCTGACAAATGACATGATGGTTTCAGCTGCCTGACTCTTTTTAGTTAGGAAGTAAACCCAAGTATATCTTGAGTATTCATCCACTATGACCAGAGTGTACTTCTCATGGTGTATGGACATTGGACTGACAGGTCCAAAAAGGTCCATATGAAGAAGATGCAGGCAGCTTTTGATGGAAAAGGTTTGTTTGGTTTTGAATGATGCCCTGTGGTGTTTTCCTTTTTCACAAGCAGAACAAGGCTTGTCTTTGGTATACACCAGGGATGGAAGGCCCAGAACTTTGTTCTGTTTGGCCAGGTTGTTGATGTTTTTGAAGTTGAGATGAGAGAGTCTCCTATGCCATAGCCAGTTGATTGTCTCACTTGCCTTTGAGAATAGGCAAGTCCCATTTTGAGTCAGGGATGACATGTCAAGGACATATACATCATCCCTCCTAGGGGCAATCAACACAACTTCCTTATTGGCATTAAAGATGGTCCCTCTCTTGTCATCAAACTGAACTATGTATTTGGCATCACATAGTTGGGAAACACTTATCAGGTTGTACTTCAGACCATTAACATAAGCTATTCTTGTAAAAATTATACCATTGCAGTTTACTGAACCATAACCCTCAGTGGGAGCTGATGAGTTATCACCAAATACTACTTTGGGTCCTGGTTCTTCCACATATTTGTGCAGAAAACTTTTCACACCAGTCATACTTCTGGATCATCCACTGTCTAGATGCCAGGTAGGATCCTTGATGTGTTTTTGCACAAACAGTAAACTGGGTTAGTTTTGCTTGTTGACCCACCTTCTAGTGGGCTTAGTCCTCAGGGACTTTTTGAACTCAGTTAGTGAATCATGGTCTGAAGTTGTGTGACCTGAGCTTCCACATGTTTTACATTTTGTGGATGTTGATGCATCAGGTGACTGAGAAGTGTTGGTTTGGTTTTTCCTTCTGGACTGAATCACTTTGTCATGCCCCCTGGTTTCATGGGAGGGATCTCCACAGATGTCACAGCATTCTTTCATCATACAATCATCAGGAAGATGATCATTGAAACCACAGTGAGGACATGGTGAGAAAGGCTTAGCCTTCAGTCTTTGTTTGGAAGGTGTGGCATATTGATAGCCTTGGGTTTTGTATTGGCCCCTTGCCTTTAAAGAGGCAGTGTGGGGGATGTGATCACAAGTTCTGTGGTCCTCTTGTTTGCATATCATACAAAACAGGACTCTGTAGCATTTATCAGTGCTGTGATTTGGATAATTGCACAGTTCACATCTCCCTGAGGGTCTGGGTGTGGTTTTTGGTTTGGAAGAACCTGAGGATACTGAGGGCTTTGTAGATTTAGAGTCAGAGTTTTTCTCAGTGGACTCAATTTTCTCACTCAGCATCCTGACAAGTTCAGCAAGCTGATCAACCTTTGAATCAGTGCTTTCATGCTTCACTTCAGTAGTTACTGAAGGTTTTTGGTGTTCAGTGGGTGCAGGAGTAGGTCTTTTCAGTATAGTCTTTCCTAACCTTGATTTCTCTTTAGGAGAATGTGGTTGAAAGACTAATGGTGCAAGGTCAGAATTGGGTTCAGCTCCCTGAAGTTGTTTCAGTGGAGGGAGTGGTGAATCAGACTTAGACTCTGTGATGGACTCAGTAGGACTAAGTTCATCAGTGACTCCTAGCAGCTCCTTGATGGCCTGACTTTCAGGCTCCAGGATTCTTCCAGTGTTAAAATTTGGCAATTTACTATCAGGATTGTTTCTTTCAATCCAATCACTGGGTTTGGGAGCTAGTTCTTTGCTAGAGAGTATGTTGGTTAATAGAAAAGTTGTGGAGTGGCTACTCTCCCCTGAAACTTCAGTGAGTTGATCATCACCCAGACCAGCCTTATTGGGGCTGGGTAAGAGACTCAGTGTTTCATAAAGTTTTGGGTTTTTCTGAGTCCACTTCCAAATAATTTCCTTTTCTTTCTTAAGTTCTTCCTGAAGAGCTTGATTTTGTTTTACAAGTTCAGAGTTTTGAATTTGAAGTGTGACACTTTCAAGCTTGGCTTGTTTTAAGGCAAGTAATTCATCTCTACAATGATTTAATTCAAAACTAAGTTTGTTAAATTTTGAAAACAGATTAAGTCTTTGCTCTTCAACATACTTAAGATCAACATTAATATAGTCTAAGTAAGATTTCCAATCATCATTATCATCCATAGAAAGTAAAAGATTTACCTTCCTCATTGTGATGTTGACCCATTCACCATTTCTTGCATGACTCTTCCCCATAGCAAGTTTGTTGTCTTCTGACAGAGCCATCAGGGCACTGATGTGAACTTCATCATCATCAGAGGACACTTCAACCTCATCCCAGTCATATGTTTCAGCAACAAGCCCTTTGTTCTTGGCTTGAGTAGGCTTTGGAGCCTGAGGAGGCTGAGAGACTGTTGAGGATGATTCAAGAAGGGCAAGCTTAGCTTTTGCCTTTCTGTACTTTGCTTCAAAGTCAATTTGAGGGACTTTTTCAAATATTTGACTAGACTGAAGCATTTTTGGTTGAAATTTGCTGGGGCCTGAAAAAGAGTTATTTCCTGAAAATTTGAAAGATGGTTCTGAGGTTGTTTTTGAAAAACAATCTTTAGCAAAATGCCCCATTTTGCCACATTTAAAGCATTCAGTATTGTCATTTGCTTTAGAAGGAAATTTGTTTTTCTCAAAAAACCTTTTTGAATTAGCAAGGAGTGCTCTTTCATGAAATTCAATTTGAAGATCATTAAGATACTCCTCACTGGTTCTTTGGTCAACCTCATCATCAGATCCATTCTGAAAATCCTGCACAACACCTTTTGAATATAAAGCAGTTGATATGGGTGTAATTGTCAAGGCCTTTTTGGTCTCCTGAGCTTTACCAGGGTATCTCCTGGTGATAAGATTGTCTTCATAGACAAACTTCCCATAGATGGCAGGGAGCTCAAGGTTCTGAATGTGGTTTGCATTTCTCAATCCCTGAGAGAAGTTTAGCCACTTCTCAGGGAGACTGTTGACAAAACCAACATTGATCTCATGTTTTGACAGTATAACACCATCATTGGTCAGCTCATTCAGGAGGGTCTTATACCGAGTATAAGTCTCAGAGAGACTTTCAGAATCCTTGGCCCTGAAGGTATTGAATTCAAGCTTCAGGTCCATGATTCTATTCTCTTTGGTATCAGAAGGCCCTTCATAGCTATGAACCAGGTCAGTCCATGTCTGCTGGGCAGTGGGACAGTTGATCACTGATTCCATTATATCATCAGGAAGGCATGATATAATGATGCTTTTCAGGCGCTGGTCTTGATTGACCACCCTCCTTTCATCTGGGGTCCACTGAGCTTCAGGTTTGATTAAACCTTGGGCAGTTGTTGGGACATATGGACCCTCATTAATCAATTTGATGTAATAAGGTTCCATCCCAGTTAAGTAGCAAATTATTCGCTTTTTCCACTTATTAAATTTGCCAGCTTCAAGTCGAGGGGCAGTTGCTGAATAACTTCCACCCTTTTTATCAACAAGCTGGGGAACATCTATGTCAGTCATAGTGGGATCTTGATTTTTAAAAACTTGAGCACTCTTAGGTTTTGAAAACAGGTATAAGTTTTACAAATCAGAGGCTCTGATACCACTTGTTGGTCCCTTTTACTTGGTTATCAGTAACTAAAGAGTTAAAGTAACCAAGTTATATGACTTGAACACAGATGTATGAAACTGATTAACAATAAAGTAACGTAAAAATAAGAGACAATATTTTCCAACGTTTAATTCTTTATTAGAAGTTAATCACAAAGAATCGTACCCAAGTGTTTGCGGAATAACACTTGGGGTTGAATTGACAAGTATTGTATGGACTCCTCACTAAACTCAACTAAGTTGAGTGACAACTTAAATTACCCACTGAGCTATCTCAGGGGCTTGTGTTGTTCTTTGGAGGAGTAAAGTGGTTTGTGAATGCTTTGCATTAATTGCACAAACTTGTCAACTTTTACTCCTCACATTTGCTTCCTATTTATACACAAGTATAGAACAACTAAATATACATTGGACCTAAAGCTTCCTTAACAATATCTTGAAAGATATTATTCTTCTGGCAAGGAACCTTCTTTGAGTTAGATCCAAAAGGCACTTTCTGATGACAGACTGGTTTTAACCATTTGGGGAAAGTTTGACATTAAAGTGATAAAGCACTTTAATAAAGCAGCTCAGACTTTCCCGCCCAGTCCCGCCAAAACTTCAGTCTTCATGTCATCAGTCTTCAGTACGATTAAGTTGTTGAGGAGTCATTGGGGTTCAGTGAGTTATTGTCATCCTCACTGAACCCATCACCTTCTTCTTGGCTTAGATCACACTTCACTGAGTTCCGCCTCACTGAATGGAGAACCTTTCTTCTTAGGCTCGGTCTTAGCATCCTGAAGGTGACTCACTGAGTTACTGTTCACTCAGTGACTTGTTTGCACTTAGGTTATTTTACGTTCAAATCCTTGTTAGAAGATGTGGGGAATTCAGTGACCCAACATATTATTTAAAATAAGAGAGATGAAAAAGAAACAAATTAGTGTGTGTGAGAGAAAGAGAGTAAAAAATAAAAGTGTGTGAGAGATAGATTTGATTTTTTTTGTCTAAAACCCACCAAGCCTACCTGCATTGGGTTTATTGAAATGATTGCACTTTTTAAATCCTAAAAATGCATACCAAACATATAAAATTGAGAGTGAAGCCAAACACCATTAAAAAAAATCATAAACCAAATGGGTTTAGATTAAAACATTAAAAAACCATAAACCAAACCCCTAAGTACATTAAGGGCCCGTTTGGTTTGTAGATGGGTTTAGATTAGGATTTGGATTTGAATGTAAAGTTGTAAATTAGGATTTGTATTAGGATTTGATGTAGGAGAGAGAAAATAATATTTAATAATATTAATTATTTTATATAATATTTTTGTAATAAAAATATTATTATTAAAAATAAATATAGAGATAAATAAGAGTATAGTTGTAAGTGGAGCTTACAAAAAACATAAATATTTATTAAACTCTACCCCTCCCCTTACTTTTGAAAAGTGTGGGACCATCGGGACTCATAAACACAACCAAATACATGATTTGCATTAAATAAATCCAAAACCCAAGCAAATCCCACATACCAAACAGGTCCTAAAAAGAAGTTAGGCTTTAGATTAAAACAATAAAATGAATAAACCTATCTTTTGATTGTCTTCTTCTTCTTCCCACAACCAATAATACATATGTTTTTTTTTTGGGTAAATTACAAAAATGGTCCTTAACGTTCCACGAAATAGTAAAAACGGGACCGAGACAAAAAGTAGCGCAAAAAAGACACCAACGTTCCACATTTTTGCAAAATCGCCACCGAGAGGCCTTTTCCGTTAGTTTTCCTCTTTAAGTGCAATGAAATGACTAATATACCCTCGTCTGCTTTCCCATTTGAATTTCTTTTTAATTTATATTTAACTTTAAAAAGAAATCAAGAACAAAATTCCGACAGCTTAGAATGCACCACAAAGGTCTAAAGACGTTCTCGAATTGGCCTACTTTCCCACATTAAGTTCAAGTACAAAATTCAAGACTTTTGATATCCTGTCTGATGAGGAGGTAAGGCAAGGCCTAAAAGTTTACTCAGACTGGTCTAGTTACCCTCAACTATACATCAAAAGTGAACTAATTGGTGGATCGGATATTGTCTTGGAAATGCAAAAAAGTGGAGAACTTCAAAAGATCTTAATAGAAAAAGGTATTATTTCTCTCGAGGAGCGTTTGAAGAAGCTAGTTAACTCTGCACCTGTGATGCTCTTTATGAAGGGTACCCCAGATGCCCCAAAATGCGGTTTTAGCTCAAAAGTCGTTAATGCCCTTAAGGAAGAAGGTATAAAGTTCGGATCTTTTGATATTTATAGTGATGAGGAAGTAAGACAAGGTCTAAAGACGTTCTCGAATTGGCCTACTTTCCCGCAACTTTATTACAAAGGTGAGTTGATTGGAGGATGTGATATCGTTTTGGATCTTAAAAGTAACAGTGAACTTGCATCTACCCTTTCAGAGTAAAAGGCGGGACTCGTGTCGAAGTTTTTCGTAGTGGAAGCTCGTTTTTTAAATGATCACATTGATATATAAAGTAGCGGTGTTTTGAGCTGTTTAGGAGTTTTCTGAATTTTGATATGGTGTTGAACTTAATGTGGTGTTTGTGATCATTGTCCCAGTAGTTAGCTTGTGGGACAACTTTTCTTTTTCCTTAAAACCTTTTAGCTTATTTGTTGTTAACTGTTGGGAACTTAAGCTCCAACAGAGCTTATTTTCATGTTTTAAAAAGTTTCCTTTTACAAAAGTTGTTTATTATTAGTTGTTCATGATTACTGGATTTAAATGTGAACATTGATACATGCAGAGTATGATGCGGATAATCCAAAAATTGTGACGAAATGTAACTAGGGACTAACTAAACGAAAAAAAAAGAAAAAAAAAATGATCGGAATCTGGGTTTGGTTACCAGAATCTGGGTTTGCTCACCGGAGAAGATGAAGATGAAGGGTAAAGGGTGGTGGTGGTGGTTGTGTGGTGGTAGAGAGTGGTGGTGGTGGCGGCTGTGAAATGTGAGATAAAATTACTTTGCAAATTTAGTCCCTAAAACAACGAAATGACGAAAATGCCCTCGATGACATGGCACTTAACGGGAAAACTAACGGAAAAGGCCTCTCGGTGGCGATTTTGCAAAAATGTGGAACGTTGGTGTTTTTTTTGCGCTACTTTTTGTCTCGGACCCATTTTTGCTATTTTGTGGAACGTCAAGGACCATTTTTGCAATTTACCCTTTTTTTTCTCAACATTATACATCTAAGAACAACTTTCATTGTCCAAACTAAAACTACTAAACACATTACGAAAATGTTAGACATGTGCATATGTACTTGATGACAACTACTTTTATGGTATTTCATCGAACATGTGGTGTTCGTGCATCAAATGTTAGACATGTGCATTAGATACCATAGCTAGTATTATAAAAAAAACATACGAGTATGTCACCCCTTATCATAACATCAAATAATACCACCTTTTGGGACTCACCCTTTTAAAAAAAAAATACAAATTAAAAATTAACCCCTTAACTAATATTTTATTCATTACATACTAATGCAAATTACGAATACTTTATAGGGGAGTTTAAATTTAATTACAAAAAGTAAAAAAAAAAAAAAAGGTCTTTTTTTTTTTTTTTTTTTTTTTTTTTTTTTTTTTTAAATCTAATTATGTAGTCGTTAAGGGCTTAAAATGATTTTTTTGTCCGCTAGTGCGTTTCAACACACGTTTCTCTACCAACGTAATCCTCAACGCAAAGGCAATGCCAGACGAACGGGTATTGTAACGCAGAGGCAACGCCTGCCACGTAGGCCATAACTCCGTTGTTGTGTTAGTGTACCGATCGCTCTAAAACTACCACCCACCAAATGAAAACCACCATAATTATCTTCAACCTCTAATCATGATCTTCTTCAACCATCTTTAACCAAACATTGCCTAAAAAAACTTAAACCAAACAACCCGTAATCATTATTTTCTTCAACCCCTTACACACAAGCCACCACCATCAACACCTAACACCATTTCCGGCCACCACCCTAACACCATTCCCGGCCACCACCCTAACACCATTACCGCCGCTGTAAATCTTCCACGCTACAAACACCAAAACAACCATAACCTATCTTCCATAAAAGTATGAAAACCACCAGATCTGTTCCAATTTTAATTTCCTTGAAAACCCATAAGAACAATAATTACAAACTCAAGCTTCGCAACCTGCACTACTATTCCATCGTCGCCGCTTGCAACCCCACCGTTTCTCAAACCGAATCAATGATGTGTCTTTTGTGTAGTAATGTTTAGATATGGAATTTTAAAATGTCATTGTGTTGTGATTTTGATACAAGTTATCAATTTTTTTGGTAGTATTGTTTAGGTGAGCTCTGCTCGGCTTGTCTGATTAGGGGTAGTGATGTTGTGATTAATTTGGTCCTTTTATATTTCTTTAATTTTTACTTTAATTTGTGTGTTTTAAGGCCTGTTTGGTTTGTGAATGAGTTTAGATTAGGATTTAGGTTAGTAAATGGGTGGTTTAGGATTTGTTATTGTCAGATGAAAAGTCATGTTCGGTTTGTCAAAGGTTTACAAATTATTTCCTGTTGTGCCTTTTTGTATTCTCATATGATGACAATAGTTAGCATCACTTTGAATTTTTGACTTAGTCCCAACTGTATATAACAACTGAATCAAACCATTGCAAAATTTACCAAAAATACAAACCAAAAGAGATCTCAAAACTTGAGACTCCAACAAAATCTAACTCAACAACTCACGTTTACAATAACAATACCTAATCGACAAAGCGAACTTCGTTAATATAGTAACCATGTAACCAAAATATTACACCAACACTTGACTTTGAATACATACTTTTGTACATAAATAATATAATCACTCGAAGGACCTTCCTCGAGACCAAAAGAAGTACCCATATTCAATGATCCCAACATACAAGCTAATCATTGTCGAGTAAATTTTCCCAAAAAACAATAGTTTTGCCACAACTACATCAAGAATCTACCTGATCAACACTAGGAATTCCCATAATCCATAATAAAATATCTTACAAATTACATGTATTTACCATATTATCTAGTTACCTGATTAAAGTACTTGTTAGATTATCTAGTTACCTGATGAAAGACTTGTAAGCTTAAGCACACAGGACACTCACAGCTTTTCGAAAAGATTCAGAAATAACTCAAGTTTATCTTTATTAGCAACAAATATCTCAGCAGCATGGAGTACGTTGCCACTTGGGATGTCGTGTTTCACGAGCTCTTCAAGTACGTCTTTCAATTGCTCATATTTAGCTTTCTTGCGATTGCTATCATCTGTCATAGCATTAGCAACAACATTCGCCATAGTTCCGAAATTAGCATTAAATCCTTGAACAAACATTTGAAAATAATGATTTCCTTCTAGTTGTGACTCCATGTCTCGCGTTTCCTTTTGGCAACCTTGTTTCCATTAGACATTGCCTTTTGCTTTTTAGCAATATTTTTTCCATTAGTGAAGTTTGAGGTTGTTTGAGTTGTTTATGACATGTATTGCACATCAAATTCTTCATCATCGCTCAAAGAGATGCAAAATCCACCAACATTATCTCTTCCGCTTTTACCATTTTACTCATTCTCCATGTTGTTAATCGCGTCTTTGAATCCTTCAACAACTGTACCAGTTTCTCTATCCCTTTCATACACCAATTCAAGTTGGTTGAAATATAGAAATGGAAAATCCCATAGTCCATTTGCCTCCTTATGATTTAGTAAAACAAAAACATAATACATCATAAAAAACACAATAGATCCAAGTGAAATAAACTATCATTCAAGTATAAGAAGCTTATTTTTGTATAGATTTATCTCACAATACTTGACATACCAATCTCTTTCACATGCGATCTTTTTATCTACATCATTCCATTGGCACCTACTGTATTTCAACATGTCCTTGATGACATGAAACTTTGTCTTTAGCCATTTGACTTTTGACTCGATATGTGGTGAAACTTTCTTAAAAAAAGTAGGCCTTTTGACAAGAATCCTTCTTTGCACCTCCGCCATATAGTTGCTTCTAAAACCATTGTTGGTCTTCCAAGATGGATCACATGCCATTTCTTGAAGAACTTCAATTAGCAATTGAGTCTCACTTTCTTCCTAGTAGCATTTTTGTCTAACACAACCTCGCACTCTGTCCATATTAACATATAATAAGGTTAAAAACACAATTTATAATGAGGAAAAACATAACATATAGTAAGACTATCATGAAAACCATATTAAAAACTCACTTTGCAGGAGTTGAAGTTGCCTGATAAGTTGGCGAAGGATGCACAATAGGTCCAGACTCATTAACTAGTGTTGAAGGAGCAGGTTCATAAGCTGGTGATGGATGGGTGATTGGAGCAAACTGATTAGATGACGAAGGAAACGTCATATGATTAAAATGATAAGGAGGTGAAGGATGTGTCATAGCCGGCGTCGCATAAGATGGTGAAGGATGAGACGTACGAGCCATAGAACTCGTGGGTGCATTCTGCATGCATAAACAATTTATCAATAATTTATCACAGGTATCCTTAGAAAGATATAAAAAAACAAACCTTGTATATATGAAATAGAAAGATCAAACATTGTTATAAATAGCACGTAACCAGTTAGTAACATCTGCAATTTGAATATAGTACTAAATTGAACACCTTAAAAAAGATCAAAGTTGTTGGAGTTGGCTTCATAGGTACCATAATTAGTAATATATTCGAGGGAGAGTTTTCAGGGAATACTAAGTAATTTAGTAACATAACGATGGAACATATCTAAAGCTCCAATGACCATATAACCATGCCATGATAAAAAATCAAGTGCATGTTTTCTCATCCCAGTTAGTAAAGCAATGATGATTAATAAGGTAACTTGAAATGCAAATACAGAGTAGTCCTAATATCTACTGTAAGCAAGTGAAACAACAAAGATTAGTACCCCGAATGCGACTTCATTTGCCATGACTTAAAAAAAACTAATTACGTAATATCTCTTAACAACCTACTTATTAAGAAGAATATCTAAATATAACACCCATTCGTACCTCTCCTAGAACACACTTTGAATTGCTTGATTACTTAACTAATGCACAAAAACTTGCAAAGATGACAATTAAAAGATCTAAAAATATATAAACCATTTACATAATAAAATTCTCACAATTAACTTTTTGGCTTTGCTAGTTTCCTTACAATCAGATCATGAATATAACATATATGTTTTTTTTCAACATTGTACATCAAAGAACAACTTTCATTGTCTAAATTAAAACTACTAAACACATTACGAAAATGTTAGACATGTGCATATGTCCTTGGTGACAACTACTTTTATGGTATTTCATCGAACATGTGGTGTTCATACATCAAATGTTAGACATGTGCATTACATACCATAGCAAGTATTATAAAAAAACATACGAGTAAGTCATTTTTACTATTATGGTATTTCATTGAACATGTGGTGTTCGTACATCAAACTTAATAAGTGTAGTAGTCTTTGGAATGGAAGTTTCCAAGTTCTCAACCACCATCTCATATGTAAGCAATTAGTTACTCAATATTTATATAAGAAAATTGCAATGTTTCATAAGCAAAGTGATGAATATTGTAAAACTTGAAGTGCTTATCTAGATTAGAGAAGATAAATTACGAACCATTTTTCATTTGAGGTATGATTCTTGGATGGATGACATTTTTTATTAACTTTGATCTTGTAAAGTCCATGAAATCATTAGTCTTTTCCTAAATAATACAACACCCTAAAATTATGAATTTTATGTTGCTCAATGAGAAAATTATATTTACCTGTGAACAAAGAACCTGGACTTGTGGACAAAGAACTTAGACTGCAAATGACAAAGATGACAAATTTATTGGAAAAGAAAGAAAGCGGGAGTTAAAAGCGGAAAGAAATAGGAAGGCGGGAAAAACTTTTGCATCAGTATTGTTAAAGCCAGAGTACCTTGGTGGGTTTTCTAGAACACCACAACTAGGGGTGTGAGTCCCAATTTTACTTTGAGTCCATTACCCCTAGCCTAAACCCACATACAAAACGCACCCTTAGATGTGGGTTTTTAGTTTGGGACTTGTATTTGGAAAAGGTTTATGTTTTGGATGTTGTTGGTAATGGAAAATATCCATTTTTCAGATGAAAAAGAAAAAAGAAAAAAGAAACAATAGTTAATGATAAGGAAAAAGACAAAGGCATTCCTGTCATTTCACGATATCAAGATAATTGTATTTTAGTCATTTCATATTTTTTTTAACAGATCAATCTAACAGTCAGCTAAAAATGGAATAAACCCGTTACGAGTCGCTCAATTCAGGACTGGATCTGTTACTTTTCAAACTAATAGAGTAAAACCGTTATATCCGACAAACCACAAGGACCAAAATTGTAGTTAACTCTAATTGCCAACATTATTTGTGTGATCCACCCACTTTGTAGCTATTGCATTCTTAGAGCGTTAGGTGCAATTGGTGTCATGAGGTGATGTCATCGAAAAAACTAGTGCTACCTTAGCATTTTTGCCCATAGCACCAGTTTTGATTATGACACAAAAACAACACTCCCTAATATAACACGAGTTTTTTTTTTGGTGTTGTCGTTTATATTTTTTATTTAACTAAAATTTAATAAAACTAATAAAAAACTTACATAAAATTAAAAAAAGATATCAAATTAAAATGTAGCACATCTCAAAGGACCCAAAAGCAACCACTCCACCTAACTTAAACAACATTTTCACCACCAATAATTGAAAAGTCTTCTTATCTATTTTTAAGTCTTCATATTTCTCTCTCTAAGACGGCCGCCACCACAAACCACCGTACTCCGGCGAGATCAAACTCAGGTAAAAAACCCAATCATACATCAGATCTCACATTTTTACATCACTTTATTAACTATATTCATATTAGTATTCATCTTATGCTCAAAACTGCCCTGTACATGTTTACTTAAGTTTACTACTCACTTTCACTTTAAGTCAACATCTATATTTTTCTTCAAGATTATTCAATTCACATATACCAACCATTTTTTCAGATTTAAAGAGCTCCAGTTTACTGTCATTGCTATAAAGAAATGGCTGAAGTCATTGCTTCTACCCTCATTGAAGCCGTTTTTCAGAAGCTGGCCAATGAAGCCTTGAAGCAAGTTGTTCGAGCAAAGGGAATTCATTCTGAGCTGAAGACACTAGGGAGGACTTTGTCCAGGATCCAAGCACTGCTCAATGATGCTTCGTATAAAGAAATAACTAATGAAGCTGTTCAAGTATGGCTCAATGAACTCCAACATCTGGTTTACGAGATAGACGACTTACTTGATTACTTGGCAACCGAAGCTATGCATAATGAGTTCACCGACCAATCCAGCAGAGCCAGCACCAGCAAGATAAGAAAGCTCATTCCAACTTGCTGCACAAACTTCTCTCTAAGTGCTAAGCTGCATGCTAAGTTAGATAATATCACCAACAAGTTGCAAGATCTAGAGAAGGAAAAAGAATCTCTTGGTTTAATGGTGAGAGGTGGAAGATTAGAAGTGAGGGATGGAAGGTCAAAAGATAAAAATAGACAATCCCAGACCTCGTTGGTAGATCCATATGGGATTGTTGGCCTACAAGGTGATAAGGATGCATTGGTTCTCAAGCTGTTAGTTGATGAACCACGTAATAGTGAAAACTTTAGCATCGTGCCCATAGTTGGTATGGGTGGTGTAGGTAAAACCACTCTAGCTAAATTATTGTATCACGATGAACAAGTGAATGATCACTTTGAATTTAAGGCGTGGGTGTGTGTTTCTGAGGAGTGGGACACCTTTAGTATGAGCAACATTATTTTTCAGTATGTGACCGGGGAAAATAAAGAATTTAAAGATCTAGATCTCCTTCAAGCAACTCTTAGAGATCGACTTAGAAATAAGTTGTTTCTATTAGTACTGGACGATGTGTGGAGTGAAAATAGTGATGATTGGGAATCACTAGTGGCCCCTTTGCGAGAATGTGCTCCCGGAAGTAAAATAATCATGACAACTAGGAAGGAGAATTTGCTCAAAAATTTGGGGTGTGGTAAATTAAACCATTTGCGAAGTCTCTCACATGACGATGCCATGTGTTTATTTGCTCAACATGCATTGGGTGAAAATAACTTTGATTCGCATCCAAGACTTAAAGCACTTGGTGAAGGCATTGTCAGAAAGTGTGATGGTTTGCCTTTGGCTTTAACAGTACTTGGAAGGCTATTGAGGGGAAAAGAAGATGAAGTAGAATGGAAGGAAATAAAGGATAGTGAGATATGGAGCTTAAAAGAGGGAGGTCAAATTATTCCGGCTCTTAAACTAAGCTACCGTGAACTTCCTGCCTACTTAAAGCAGCTCTTTGCATATTGCTCCTTGTTCCCAAAGGACTATGCGTTTGACAAGGTGGATTTGGTTCTGCTCTGGATGGCAGAAGGATTTTTACACCAAAAACGTCTAATCAAGTCAACTGTAGAACTCTTGGGTAATGAATGCTTTGATGAGTTGTTATCACGGTCATTTTTTCAACACTCACCTAATGACGAGTCTTTGTTATGCATGATCTGATGAATGATTTGGCTACCTCTGTTGCTGGAGATTTCTGTTTTAGGTTAGAGAAGGAATTGGGAAAGAATGTTAGGAAACAAGCTTTGGATAAGTGTCGTCATATGTCATTTGTTTGTGAGGAATATGTAGCTTACAAGAAGTTTGAGGTATTTGAAGGTGCTAAAGGTTTGAGAACATTCTTGTCTGTTGGGATGAAAGAAAAGTGGGGAAACTACTTGTCGAATAAGGTTCTAGCTGACTTACTTCCCCAGCTACCATTGATAAAGGTAATAAGTTTGAGTGGTTATGAGATAAGTGAGGTACCAGAGTCTATTGGTAGTTTGAAGCACTTGCGGTATCTTAATTTATCTCTAACTAAAATCAAACATTTACCTGAAAGTGTCTGTGATCTCTATAACTTACAGACCTTGATTGTTTTTGGGTGTTCTAGCTTAACTAGTTTACCTAACAACTTCTTAAAGTTAAAGAATTTGCGGCATTTAGACATTAGAGATACTCCAAAGTTAATAGACTTGCCAATAGGGGTTGCTAAGTTGAAAAGCCTACAAACTCTTTCAAAAATCATTATTGGAGGAGAAAATGACTTTTCGATAACCCAGCTTAAAGATTTTGAGAATCTTTGTGGGAAAGTTTCCATAAAGGGCCTTGAAAAAGTAAAAAACGCAGCGGATGCACGAGGCGCAGACTTATCACAAAAGAGACTTACTGAGTTAGAGGTGGAATGGAGTGGCGTATCAAACGCTTCCCGAAAGGACACAACTGAAAATGGTGTCCTTGATGCATTAAAGCCATATAATGATTGTTTGAAGAGGCTAGGCATTGTAAACTATCCGGGTTTAGAGTTTCCAAAATGGGTTGGGGATCCCTTGTTTTGTCAGTTGGCTCGTGTGTCTATACATGGCTGCAAAATGTGTACAACTCTACCACCACTCGGGCAACTACCGTCACTTAAGGTGTTATTTATCCAATACGTGGATGATGTGAAAGATGTGGGTTTAGAGTTTCTTGGGACTGGTGTTGCATTTCCTTCACTTGAAACACTAACATTTCGAGCTATGCGGGGGTGGAAGGTATGGTCAACCAATAGTAGAAGTGGGGTTGGAGATTCCGTGTTTCCACGCCTTCAAGTGCTTCGTATAGAATACTGTCCTAATTTGGTTGAATTCTCACTTGAAGGAGATTCCGTGTTTCCAAGCCTTCAAGAACTTTTTATAACAAATTGTCCAAATTTGGTTAAAGTCTCACTTAAAGCACAACTACTTTCATTGAGGAATTTGAGAATATATGAATGTGGTGCTGGTTTGTTGAGAAGTCTGGTGCATGCAGCTCCATCAGTCACCAAGATGGAAATAGGATATATTTCAGGGCTTACTAATGTGGTGTGGGGAAGTGTTATATTGGATCTTAAGGCAGTTGAAGAATTGGAAATCAGAAGGTGTGATGAAATAAGATACTTGTGGGGCTCGAAAGAAGCAGAGGCAAGTAGTAAGGTTCTTGTGAATTTAAGGAAGTTGAAAGTAGATAGTTGTAAAAATTTGGTGAGTTTAGGGGAGAAAGATGAGGAGTACAATTATGGGAGCAACCTCCTAACATCTCTTAGGTCTTTAGAGATATCTTCTTCTGAAAATTTCAAGCATTTGAGCTGTCCAAACAACATTGAGATGTTGGAAATCCGTAGCTGCTATTCAATGGCATGTGTCTCCTTCTCAACGGGAGGAGGGCAGAAGCTCAAGTCAGTTGCGTTTTACAATTGTAAGAAACTATTTTTACATATCAACAGCAAAAGCATGCCAATGCTTGAAATTGTATCTATAATAAATCATCCAAATGTGGCATCGATCTTTGAATTTGAGTGTAATAACTTCATTCACCTCAAAACATTGACAATACAAGGTTGTAAAAGTACGGCGGAGTCGTTATTTGCGGACCTCCAATTGCCGAGTCTTACCTCGTTAACTACTTTGATGATTGAAGATTGTCGAAGTATGGATGTTCCAACAGATGGGCTTTGGCCTCCCAACTTGTGTGTCCTTTCAATTAGGCGGTTGAAGAAGCCCATCTCAGAATGGGGGCCACAGAAGTTTCCATCCACACTAGTTGACCTAACCTTACACGGTGAAACAGAAGAAGCAACTAATTGGAGTCAACTGTCTCATCTTCATATTCCTTCATCTCTTACTCGACTTTGCTTTGAAAGTTTTGACAATTTGGAAACAGTTTCAGAGGGACTCCAACACCTCACCTCCCTCCAATATCTCAACATTGAATGTTGCCCAAAGATAAAAGATCTACCAGAAACGTTGTTGCCTTCACTTTTACATATGCATATTAGTGAATGCTCAAATTTGAATGAACTACAAGTAGCGTTGTTGCATTCACTTTTGAGTTTGGAAATATGGAAATGTCCAGATCTGAAAGAAAGATGCAGTAGAGGAGGCTCCTACTGGCCACAAATCTCCCATATCCCCTGCATCAGAATAGATGGGGAATCACAAACATAATATGAAGGTGCGTTCTCTCTATGCCGTTTAACTTCTTTCATTTAATCACGACAGTTTATTTTTTCAATTTCCAAAATTAATGATGAACTAGGATTTGAATGAATAATGATTCAATGCACTGACATGTTTTCTATTTCAAGAATTTATTGAAGTCAAAAAGAGTGAGTTTTTGCTATTTTGAACTTGGCAGGGCTTATGCAGCATGCATAGTCAAGGATGTACTAATATGGTGAATGTTTTATAAAGATTTGAATTTGGCAAGCAACCACATGTGTTTCTTGAGTTTTGAGCTGGTACGTACCTAACCTAATGATTATTTTACTTCCATTTGCGGCATATCAATAGTTTTTTTATACAGTAAACTTGTTTGAATTGACTTTGATATGGTTATTATTGTTCAGTTTTGTTTTTATAGTGACTGAGACGCATGATTTATGGGGAAGTTTTGAAGCTACTTTTACAAGAAAGTAGTTAAAGACTCAACTAAACTTCTCTACAAGCTTTCATCCGCAACGTACCAGCCAAAGTGAATGGGTAATGCATTGTTGGACCTACACCTCTAAGTGAGTCCATCTCTAGTAATAATTAGCAGCACTAGAACTTAGATGTAGTTTAATGCGGTAACTGGACTTTCTGAGAAGTTTTGAACTACCGCAGACTTGTTTGGGGCTTAATTCATTTTACCTGTTTGGCCATGATTTCAGGGCTAACAGGCTTTCGGACGTGAAGAAGTATTGGAACAAAAGATCTTGCTGCATCTTCTTTGTAGTTTTCGTGTCTAAACACTCAAGGGAGTGTTGATAATGGTCGATTGCTGGTTCAGATCATGATAGGATCTCAACTGTTGAAACTGGCAGTTAATTCTCCCTAACCATATTTACTTGATAGTGTGCAAGACGATTATAAATTTGCATAACTGGGGATCCAAGATCTAAAATTCAAGCTCACGGAGTTTCTTTGATACCATCGTTTACAATGCAGTAACACAAGTATTCTCAGAGATGTCTAAAAAAGTATACTAAAAAAGTGCCAGTTGGATATCATGTAGCGTCATGCCAGTATTGCAGAGTGAAAAGAGTTCATCGTATGCTCATGGTGTTTTGATTGGCAGTTTATTGGTGGAATTGGGTTGGTGTATCATTTGGATGGTAGCTAGTGAGTCATGAACGATGAGATTCCTTCGCCTTATTGCCTTAACAAATGATGCGAAAGGAAAGAAGAGAAAGCTTATTGCTGTTCATGTTGCTGTTCGATAGTTTTACTATTAGCGGTTTGAATATGTGCTATTTGTTTTAGATTGGTGATTCGGTTTGGTTACTCTCTTTTCTGAAAGGAAATGTATTTGGTATTTGAACTAGCTATGTAATTAGATTAGGGGTGAGCAAACGGACCGGATAGACCGGACCGACCACATTCGGTCCGGTCCTCGGTCTAGGCTTTTTGGTTAATTCGGTCTTCGGTCCGGTCGGTCCAGTCCGGACCGACCAAAAAACCGAAAAAACTTGCCAAATCTTGCCTATTTGGACCGGACCGACCGAAGACCGGACCGACCACATTTGGTCTCGGTCTCGGTCCCGGTTTTTACCTTAATTCGGTCTTCGGTCTTGTCGGTCCGGTCCGGTCCGGTCCGGTCCCGGACCTGCTCACCCTTGAATTAGATACATATAACTAGTTATAATGCATGGGTTTTAACATAAATTTTTAGTTATATATTAAATATGCTAATTCAACTAATATTAGTTGTCCCGTGACCACCTAATAAAATGTTAAGTACATTTTTAGTCCTTGTGGTTTGTCGGATATAACACTTTTAGTTTAATAGTTTTAAAAGTCCCGGATCCTCTCTTGAATCTGACGACTCGTGTCCATTTTTTGTTGATTGTTAGTTTGACTTGTTAAGAAACATGAAATGACTAAAATATCCTCGAATGATGATGTGCAGTGACTAAAATGCCCTCTTTTATTACTATTACTATTATACACAAAAATGGTTCAACCTCATTTTTTATCTTTTCAAAAACATTTCTTTTACACCATATCACCTTGTTAAAACTCTTTCTTCAAAATAAAAAAACACACACCTCAACAAAACCATCACCATCATCACAAAACTGCCAATACCACCACCATACCAAGATCCAACCACCAATACCATGAACCCACCACCACCGGATCAAATCTGCACCACCACGAAACCACTACAACCAAAACCCATCACCATCATCGGACATATATGGTATAAATCTAACGTGGTATAGATCTGACGGGTGTTGATGTTTTTTGGACGTTAGTAATGATTTCCGATAGTTTGGTGGTGATTTCCCGAAGTTGGTGGTGATACCGTGGTGGGGTTCGGTAGGTGTATCCGGACATTGGTAATGATGTCGTGGTGGGTTCAGTGGTTTGGTGTTGATGTCATGGTGGGGTTTGGTGGGTCGGTGGAGGTGATGTCGTGGTGGTGTTTGGTGGGTTAGTGGTGGTGATTTTGTGGCAGGGGGTGTTTGTGGTGATGGGTTGGTGAGTCGGTGGTGGTTGTTTGGTGGTGTTGTCGTGGCAGGGGGTGTTTGTGGTGATGGTTTGGTGAGTCGGTGGTGGTGGTTTGGTGGTGATGTCGTGCTGGGAGGTGGTGTTTGTTGGTTAATGGTGATTATTATGGTGATGTCGTGGTGGGAGGGGGTGTTTGTTGGTTGATGGTGATTATTTGAAGATTTAACACACTGGAACTCACCACACCGAGACCCACGACAGGGAGTACACAAGTTTTGGATGGTGGTGGCAGGCGACGGATGGGGGTGGCAGGCGGTGGCTGCCTGGAAAATATGATAGAGTTTGGGTAGAGAGAAAAAAGGGAAGAATTAAGATGAAGGGATATTGTGATATATGTAGAGTAAATGTGTTTTTGTTGTGTTATAATGTGAAAGGAGAATAATACCATCTCATTTAACGGTCAAACAAAGTCAAACTAACGGTGTTAGTGAAAATGGACCAAAAGTGTTACAGGTCGTCGGATTCAGGAGAGGATCCGAGACTTTTGAAACTATTGGACTAAAAGTGTTATTCCCGGTGAGGCGGCGGTTGTAAGACCTTCTAAAAAGTTTTACAATCCTCCTAGGTAATGTATCTAATCGTTGTAGTGTAGTATAGGCAAGACATGGGGGATTGATCGTTCTCTAGGGGAATAGTGTATATGAAGGCCGAAGTGTATATCGAGATAGGTCTAAAGGTGAGGTATGAGTATTTTTGTATTTTTATATTTTATAAAAAGCGATTTAAAATCTTGGGGTTTGAAGAGTAGGCGGTTCAACTACTAATTAATTCTGTAAAAAAAAAAAAAAAAAACCTACTAATTAATTAAACCAAAACTACTAATTAAATTAAATTAAACTTAATAAGTGAGAAAAGTAAAGTGGTAACTCTTATAATGAGAAAAACGTGTTTACTTAGATTTTCTTACTCCATAGTTATCTCCTATTATTTGTCGAATTATCACGTCCTTGTTTTAATTGAAGCGTTGTATTCCTTAATATTAGTCATAGGGAGGTGCCGAAGTCCCCAACTCTATGAACGTATAAGTCTCCCCTAAATAACTAGGTTTTATTAGATCTAAACAAACACTAATAAATCTAGCCTAGCATGTTAAAGCGAAGAAAAAAAAACAAACTATCAAACAACACATAGACATATTGAATGATTAAACGACTAACTTATCTTACTATCTTATAATGCACAAAGGCTTACTAAAATTAGGAACTCCTAAAATTCAACATTCCTTATTATAGTAAGATTCAATAGTTTGCACATAATTAAAACACAATTAATGTGGTTAAGATATTTCATTTAGTCAATTAATTAACTGGTCAATAAATACAATTAATGCAGTTATTAAAACATCTCTAGCATAAGAAATATAAATTATCAAGCATATTGTACAACCAACTCAAACACAATTATTAAATGTCACTAATACAAATAATAAAACACATTATACAAATATTAAAGTCCGAACAGGCAACGGGCCAAAAGGGCTCGATCCCGAACGGGCACGGGCCAAACGGGCTCGAGCCCGAACGAGCACGGGATAAACGAAATTCTTGATATCGGTAAATTTAAATTGTCAAAAAGAACATAATAAACTAAAATTCATAATTCACCAAAAAATTTATTTCAGGTCCCCCCGCTGCAATGCGCGGGTGCCCTGCTAGTCTTCAATTAAACATGGATGAAAAAGGCTAGAAAAGCCTTAAAAAGCTGTGAAAATCGTCTAGGGTTTATGTCTTCCAAGATGTTACAATGAATGAAAAAGATTCAACAACTATATATAGATTTACAACTGTGACGGCGTCACTTGCAATCTGTGATGCCGTCATCTCGCCTCCAATTAGGGTTTCGTCTGTGATAATCGCCGTCATGACGCCGTCTCGTTTGGGTGCTGCCGCCGTCAGGTATGTCTTGACGGCGTCAGGTATGTCTTAACGGCGTCAGGTATGTCTTGACGCCATCACTTTTTAAAACATCTGAGCTGTTTCGTGTTAACTTTGCACTGAAATTGGGTCTTCAAATACAAGAGACGATGTCATGTTGTAATTCATGACGCCGTCAGGTCTCCATATTGACAAATTCTTGACTTGGTCGTTTTTCTTCGTTTTCTTGTTGATTTTGGTCCAAAACATGCTGGTTTTCATAATTCTCGTCCCAAGTATCTAAAATGCAAAAAGAAACGATTTAGGGCAATATTTGTATAAAAGTAATTACAACACATATTCGTTCCACAATAGTCCTAACAAGCACGAAAATTATATACTAGCACCTCACATAAAGTGTTTAGATTCCCACATCTCTCGGGTGTATAAGTTATATAACATGAATGGAAACGGGAAAAATAAACACTCTCTACCTGTTATAGCATATAGATTACCATAGGCTTGAGAACGGATCAAACCTCTACCACTTCGGCGTAAGCACTTAGGATAAACTATCAAAGAGGGCTTTTAAAGGGTTGTAACATTAGGTATAAGGGTATGGATAACACGGTTTTGCTGGATATAGGGAATTTTTACTGGTGGCTAGTCAATTATCTAAGTTAATCACATGTACAAGTTGTCGTTGCTAAGCCAAGACTCAACTCAATAACTACTAACTCTTTTTGTATTTTTCTTGGCACTTTCTTAACTTAAACAAAATAAAACGGGATAGTAGTCCGTATGTTTTTTTTCTTCTTTGTTTTCTTTTTTTTTCCTCGTTTTTTTTCTCTTTTTTATATATATATTTTTTATTTTTTTTCTTTTATTTTTATATATATTTTTTCATACACTCTTACCCTACCATCCAAAATATACATCCATACAAAAGGAATTCATAGTTGCATCCCTACACTTGAACTTTTAAATAATTAAAACTAACTAATGACCCGAGTTAAGATGATCAAAATACGTGGAGTACTTCAAAACATTCAACGTACATATGGGGGTAATAACATTTAACTTTCTTCCCCATTACTCCATAATAACTAGTACTTTACCCATGAGTCTCAATCGTCTCAAAATTGTATTTACAAGATATGACTCGACTTAGCAACCATGTAATCAACACTTATATCGAATTGAGCCATCACAACCCACTAAAACCCCTCTCCACCCACCATAATATACAGCAAAAACACTAGGAGACAATTAACAAAGGATTTTACATAAATGTTGCAACAATAATGCACTAAAAATGAGTGCATGCAAGGTAGGCTAAGGCGATTTGGGTGTACATTTGGGGGTGAATTGTAAACAATGCACTTCATTAATATTTCGGAATCCACCGAAATATCACGAGAACCGTGAAAATGATAGGCTCTGAGGGGTGTACTATGGGTATCTTGTACTAAAAATGAGTACATAGCGAGGGTGTGGAATAATTACTTGACCAATGAAGCAAATGTAATTATAATAGCAGGTTTAAAACAAAAGGTTATCCTAATGCCTCTTATCATTTAGTAAATCCTACCTACACGAATGTAGTCTCACTAGCGATTTCGGGATGCATCACAAACGCAAGTTCTAGAATCTAATACTACATGTACACTCATAAGCATTAAAGGTGAATGCTTTTTCCTAAATATCTAAAAGCAAACCTCACATTTTGGGGTGAATTTTTTTTTAGTGGAAAGGTTTTTGTGCTAGCTATATAATTCCTATCCATGAGAAGCTTATTAAAACTAAAGTTTCACTCCTATGTGTCATAAATTTTTTTAAATTTTGTGCTAAAATCACCTTTACAAGTATCTCTTTTAGTTTATTACACAACTAGTTATAATGTCCGCGCACGCGCGGTTTTGTTTTTTTTTTTTTTTGTTTTGTTTTTTTTTTTAATTTTTTGAATAATGTATTTTTATTTATTAAAAACTAAATAATTAAAATTATATTTACCAATTATTATTGACTAAAAAACAACCTAATGTGTGGTAATTAGTGATTACACTCACCCCACAATACTAATTGGCTTGATCTTGAAGTGGACAAAGTGCAAGATCTAACCGAAACTGTGAGATTAAATATCATTCCAATAATGCTTGCTTTCAATTGTTGTCATCATGGTCCTTTATAATAAAGCTATTATACGACAAAAAGATCAATAGAAGTAGATCAAATTATACAATAAAATACATACAAAAAGATCAATAGTATACCACTAAAATTAAATCAACAGCATCACCCAGTTTGATTTTTAATCCTTTTATTTTATTTTATTTTTTTGGAATCTTTATAAAAATTACAAATTATATTAAGCTTTTCATCTCTTAAACCATGCATGCTATCAAGTCATCACCAGTTCACCACCATGGAACCTATCATCACTTGGTTTATTGCCCAACCATACATATATATATATATATATATATATATATATATATATATATATATATATATATATATATATATATATATATATAGATGTCCATGGAAACTAACTATCTGATTATGAAAAAATGAAAGAAATAAAGTAGATACCCATGTGCTCCAATTACTACCGAGATTCCGTTCAGTAGCCTCCTCAATAAGTCCGAGGGTAACGAATTTTTGCAAATAAAATTAACTACTCCCTCCGCCCCAAATTTATTGTCGACTTTGAATTTTCAAAGTCAAACTAGTTCAACTTTTACCATAAATATATATTTTTTGGTTATATAATACTTGATGAAAAATTATACCATTGAAAAGTACACTTAAAACCCAATCCATTTATATATTTTGCATCAAATATTATATAACACCCACAAAAATATTTAAGGTCAAAGTTGAAGAACAAAGACTAAAAAAGTCAATAGTGGACAATAAATTTGGGACAGAGGAAGTATAACAATAAGCTAATCATAAACAATCCTAAGCTTTTTGAGGTGCTTATCGGTTTACTGTGTTGTCAAAACACGATAACTTTACCCAAACACCTCTAGTTTAAATGCTTATCAGCTTCTCAAAAGATTATAATTTTGAAGTTCATCATTTAATAGCTTACGTTTTATACCATCAAGATTTACATAATACATAAACTGTGAGTCATCAGTTAAGAGCGGCCGCTAAAAGATGGTCAAAATATTTCATTAAGATCAATTAATTTTAAAGAAAAATAATGGCAAGAACATGAAGTAAGATCTTCATTTTAGTCTCATTAAATACCCTTAAATGGCCTTGTTAATACTGTAGAAACTAGAAGGGGGTTGAATAGTTTCACCGTTATTATTTACGTTTTAGAAAATTTACTTTACAAGATGTGTTTAAGAAAATGATTCGATTCGATTTTTAAGTCAAATCAACTCAACAATAAATACAAGCAATAAAAAGTAAATAAGTAAAGATAAAGAAATGAAAGATCAAACCAGCACACGGAGATTTATAGTGGTTCGGCCACGAAGCTCACTCCTTCGCCCCTACTCCACTCCTCGAGTCTCACACTCGAGAATTTCACAAACACTATATCAACACGCTCCCTTATGGCGGAACAAACCTTACACCAAGTTTAACGACACTAAGTGAAATGTCGAGTCCTAATCCTAGCTAGAACCAATCTATCAAAGCCCACGTGGCTTCACACCTCGTACCAACACGATGGCACGATACAACACAACACACAATATAAGACTTGCACTCAAGTCCTATTACATACAAACAACAATGAATAATAATGATGATAGATCCGCAACAATGATATGAGATGAGAAAGACTCTTCTTCAACACTTCGTCTCTTGACAACAACGAATGTTCTTCTCTTGCACTTGATGAGTGTGATCACTTGTAAACAGCTTAGAACCCGATAATGTGACCAAAGAATGTAATTTGGAAAGGATTTCGGAATACAGAAAGTTTTAGTGCATAAGAGGCGAGTTTTTTGAAAGGGAACAATTCTGTTTTTATAGACGCCAGGAAAGAGAGGGACGGTCCCTTAAATACCAGACGGTCTTTTAGCAATAAGGGACCGCCAACCACTTTAAAGGACCATCCCGATAGACGCTCTCATTTTTGTCCTGACGTGGTGAAAATTTATCTGGTGAAAAATTCTTGTCGGCTTTGAGCGGGAAAAATGGATGTTATGCATTTAAAATTTGAAAACATTTTCTTAATAAAACATTTCTTTAAATTATACAAAAATACCTTTGTAAAAATATTTTGTGACATGAAAATGTAAAGTTTTGATGAAATATAAATCCTTTGATCACATACACAAGTTGGTAGATGTTTATACATACCTTAAGTGATGTTGAAGACGAAAACGAGTTTTCTCGATTAAAAACTTATTAGTCGTAGTTTTACGTAACGTGTGTTTGTATTTTGTGATTAACAAAACTAGTAGAGACCGATTAATGCAAATGATGTTTTTGACATTATTTGTATTAACAATCTCACCATTTTTGATGATTACAAAATATAAACTCATTTTAGATAAAACTAGGCATTAATGAGTTTTAAAACGAATTTTCGTTTTCTTCTCCTTTTTTTGTAGAATCAAAAAGGCTTCATAGAAACAAAGAAGTCCACGGCATCATGATAACTCCCCTTAGCTTAATGCTCCCCCCGTGATGAGGACACCCGGGAATCGATCGATGGAATTTAGCTACAATAAGTTAGAAGAGACATGCAAGTAAACATAGAAATCCTGCATACAAAATAAGAGAAGGCAGGAAAAACATATACTGTGGACGGTTCCTTATAGTGGTGGACAGTCCTTTATATATATCAGGGACCGCCACTATGATATGGGACCGCCGACAGAAAGAAAACCTGGAACAAGTAATCAATAATTCATGCAAAAACTAGGTCATTGATTAAGAAATAACAATGTCATTCATATGACTATTACAACATGAGTCTACATTCATAATCCTAGGCTATTCTTCTAGGAAATCCCATGTTGAGTCCGGTTTTATTTGTGAACATGCATGCTTCTCTAGAACTTGCGAGGGCGTGGTAAAGATGAGTTTCTGGGCAAAGGTGGTAGAAACCCGGGTGACTAGAGAATGGAAATGATGTAGTCAAGATCATTCTTCATATTTTGAAAGTGGTTGTGATTGTAAATGCAACAAGCACAATGTGAAGGATCTAAACACACGCCTTGTGTTAGATTGATACTTTGAGTATATGCTAACTAGCAAATGGAATTTACTAGTTTAACACTTAGAAGATATTGTATGTGGAATGTAGAAGAAACAATGAGACAGAAACACTATATAATTATCACCAAACAATATGTATTCGTATATTTCTGTATATTTTCTCTCAACCTAGAGGCTCCTTTTATAACACACAAGGAGTCTTGTACAAGATAACTATATTATAATAATATACATATCATTCTAAACATATAAAATAATCATGCAACCCATTCTATAATTATCTAGAACGCATCTTCTCTTTTGATCACAATCTCATAATCAATACTAACTTTCTGAGCTAAGCTATACAAACTAAGTTTGTACTGTCAGTGTAAACTTCCAATAGTTTCTTCTTTAAGCTTGACAGTTCCAACTATTAAGTATAATTCCCAACAATCCTCCCCTAAACTTTTGATTTCTCTGTAAGTTCACAAGTTTCTTTGATTTTACTTTAACTATTAGAATCAAAGGGAATTCTTCCAAACACTTAACACCTTTTTCTCTTTTTGCTTTGATTTTCACTGTCGAATTCATCACAAATCTTAGTTAGCACTTGACTGCTTATACTTGGAATGAGATTTTAAACATCTTTAGTTTCTTCTTCATATTGAAGCTTTGTAAACATCATTCTAATAAGCACTTCTTTACATAATGGATACTACAACTCTGCAAACATAAATAAATCAACTCCTCCTTTAGTTGATAAATGGTGAACATTGCATGAGTTATAGAATTTCCATGAGATAGTTTGATCTTGACTTGGAAAGTTCCAAAACACATCTGTAGGATCTGGATCATATAACCCTTTAAGCTCCACCCAAAGTTCTTGTTCTTTCACATCAGCTTTCTTGACTTCTTTGAGTTTCGATTGAACCAAATTCCATAATGTATCAAAATATTTTCTATCACAAGACTTCACTAATGTTTCAATGTTCTTGCAATATTCAGACTTTCCATAAGCTCTAATGATCTTCCAAGTTTTACCAAACTCATCTCTGTAGATTTTCCAATCCACAATTCTTACTGGAAACAGATTAATATACATAGCTTCTTCTTGTGGTTCAACATTCTTATTAACTTCATTCTCCATCTTGATTCCTTTCTTTTCATCAACTTTTTCTTTGTAAAATCCAGCAGTGCTTTCTTGATCATCAGAGAAACCTTCTTCATCTTTTTCATCTTCTTCAAAATTTTTAATAATACATTGCATTTTTCTCCACTGAATCTTTGACTTCAAATTCCTCTGTGACTCTATTTTCCTCCCCTGTTTGGAAGAATTTCTCACAACCACATTGGTTTGCCCTAAACAGTCAACTTATATTGACTAAGGAATGGTCAACAAAGTCAAATAGCCTTGAGTCAATCTCCGGGTAATATAGGAAATCACCAGGTTATTATCCCCCGACGAGGTGTGAATTGTATCTGAGCGTGTTTGTGATCGGGTGATTATTCACAAAAAAAAAGTGGTAATGAGAATTATTTGGAAATTATGAGCAGAAATAGATTAGGAAAGCTATGTGATTAATTACTGGAATTTAGATTTAGAAGAAGTTAACTAAAACTTAAAAATCGTACGTTTGCTGAAAACGGGAACAAACGTACGTAAAATAAAAGTGAGTGAGGTGATCTGAAAAGGCTACTGGTATAAAAATGATATTTTTACAAACCTAATGATTAAAGAAAATTTTTAGAAAATTAAAATTAATTTTTACACTATTTTTATAATTACTATTAATTAAATACTAATTTCCTATTTAATTTTAATTAATTAAATTAACCGAAATTACAAATAATTATGAAGTTTACCTAGAAAAATAAAATTTAAACTTAGAAAAATCTAAAATACTATAAAATTAATTTTAGAACTGAAAATATATTTTTAAGACTTTTTAATTAATTATTACTAATTATTAACTAATTATTAATTACTTTTTAATTATTTAAATTAACGTAAATTCTAATTAATTATGAAATTACACTAGAAAATTGAAAATACAATTTGGAAAAATTAAAAATAACTAAAAACTAATTTTAAAAATAAATTTATATTTTTCTGATTTTTTAATTAATTAATATTAATTATTAACTATTTAATAATTATTAAAAACTAATTTAAATTAAGAAAAATACTAAATTATACAAGAAAAATCTGAGAAAATTACAAAAATTATTTTTATCTACCAGAAGCATAGGAAAAATATAAAAATGAGAATAGCTTATGAATAAGCTGAGGTAATAAGCCAATTGGCTTAAATAGAAGCTATCACTTCTATTAAAATTGTCTTTTTGGGACTTTTCTGTTTCAAACTTACTTATTGATTTTAAGCAACTTTTGTGAAGGTACTTTGTTTGAAGATCAAAAATAAGCTATTTGGGTAGCTTATTGTAATGACCGATGAGCTTTTAAGCTTATTAGACCTTTGATTGAATTGAAAAGCTACCAAATGATGTAATGAACACAAATAAACCACAAACAGATTGATGAAAACTTAAATCAACCCAAATTAAGACAATAGGCACAAGTAATAAGCACTAAAAGAAGCAATAAGCAATCCAACACTTACACAGTCTAAACAGGTCCAAGAGGTCAACTTTGAAGGCTTGTGGGGCCACTAGGGACCTTGGAAGTCCAAACAAAGAAATAAGCCAATAAGCTGAGCTTATTAGCTTTGTAAAAAGCCAAGGCTTGGTCACTGGGTCGCACAGGTTAGGCCTGGAGGGGGGTTGATATGTTGGTACAAAAGCTGAGTTATCAGCTCAAGTCAGAAAAGGGTCAACCTTTAGGGCACTTGCAGCCCTATCAAATGGGTTCTATTCCACAAAATAAGCTCAGGGTTTGAAAGCCTAGCTTATTGGCTTTCTATTAAGCCAAAAAGCAGGTCCTGGGGTCCACTGGTTAGGCCTGTGGGGTCCACTAAAGTTGGGTGAGTGGAACTGAATCCAATGCACAGGGGAGGTGCTTCCCCTGCAGCTCACTTTGAGCTTGTGCACAAGCTACCAAAAAAATCAAAAAATTAATCTAACCATGGGATTTTGTAGTTTAGCTGTGATACTACAAACACAACAATTTTCAAATGCTAATTCCAAACACAAAATTCTAGAAAAATCCTCCCAGAAATGGATTTCTGCCAAAGAGTGTTTTTGACTTTTTTATGAAAACTTTGAGTTTTGACTTCTATGAACTTTAAATCACTTCTACTGAGTAAACATGTTATATTAAGCTACAAATTGACCAATTTAAGTTACAACACCTACTTATGCATAGATATGAATGGATTTGGGTCTCAAAACCACCATAGTTAATAGTTAAAGGCAACTGAAAGTGATTTTGAATTTTTTTGTTAATAGGTGACTGATTTTATGCTTGATTTGGTGTATTTAGACACTAGGTGAGTTACATACACAAGTCTCAAACACTGAGACCAACCACAGTTATCAACACAGTCTAATCCAAACACCCCTTTGAAGTATGTTTTTGATGATTTGTGACACAAAACTAACTTCTAACCTTAGTAACTGATAAATAAGCTTACACTAAGTTATTTTAAGTATAATTAGACAGAAATTACCACATTAAACACTACTATAATAGGTTAAGACAATGAAAGTAAAAAGGGTACCAAAAAATACAATGTGCTTTCCAAGCCAACAACTAAGATCCAGAACCACAAGAAACAACCCTATTGCTTACCAATAAGCTCTACCCCACTGCCATCCTATATACACAGTGCTCCTTGCTTCTTCAACCTCTTAACATGATTTTTTTATTTTATTTTTATTTTTCTTATATTTTTAAGTAATTTTATGAAACTGAGTTTAGAAAGGTTGCACAAGCTTAGAAAGCTTTTGAAAACTTGATGATTTAGCTTATATGAACTTACAAGTGGCATATAATCACTGATTAACTTTAAACTAACAATTGAGATTATTGAATGGAACTTGAAATTTGGAAATAAGAGATAACTTAAAAGATAAATTTCATTACTTGAAAAACTGATTACAAAGGTTAAAATTAACACTACATTAACTAAGATACAATAATACATGCCTTTTGAGGCTTACACTAGCTATTACTTATACTACGAGGCAACAACAAGCCATACATGCTTCCATGTGAGTTCCACATGCAATTTGGTAGTCCCCAGGGCCTTCTTGTTGACCTTTGACCATATCCTCACCATTAATACGACACCTCTCTTATCCTGGCCCTTGATTGCATATTTGGTGCCAAAATCGGTTCCTACAAAATTAGTGGAACTAGTGGGTTCATTTAATGAGGGGGAAAAGTGTTGGTTTGGGTTGGTGAGAGGAATTAATTGTGGGGGGCTATTGGTTGGAAAAAGGCGAGGAGGGGGGGGGGGGAACATATGGCCTGAAAAACGGGGGGAAAGGGAGGTACGGGGGAGATGGAGTTGACCGGTTTGACCGGTTTGATATTCAAAAGGGGAGTGGGCCGGATGGGATTGGGCTTGGACTGTGTTGGGCTTGGTATTGGATTGGGGTATTGGATTTGGTTTGGTTTTGTATTAATAAAAAGGGTCCATTTGGCTAAGAATTATCACAAGGACCATTTTTGCAATTTGTGAAAAATGCAAGGACTGAAAATGTACATTTCCCAAAGTGCTCCAAAGGACTAATTATGACAAGTACCAATAATCCAAGAACCAAATTTGCAATTTTCCATTTTTAAAAATTCCTAGGGACCTTTTCTGCCATTTTTGAAATCTTAGGGACCAAACATGTAAATTTGGAAACTTATGACCCAAGTATCATATTTTGTGATTTTTATCTTTCAAAAGACTTGGGTTGACTTTTCTTTCAAAAATAAATGCATAGGGACTATTTTTGACAAGTTTTAAAACTTGGGGGACTGAAACTGCCAATATTGCAAACTTTGATCATTTTTCATTTGTTTTTGCTCATTTTGCTTTTAAAACATATAAAACACAATCTCTGGGATAATTTAAGTATTTTGATGACTTTTTGATTGTTTTTGTATGTTTTGCTGTTCAAATTTGATCAAAAATGATGAGTGTTTGAGCACTCATCAATCCCCCACACTAAACTATTGCTAGTCCCTAGCAATCTTTTTAGAAAACTTGATGGATTTGAAGTCTCTTTACCAAAAGCCATCACTTCTGGAGTAGCCAAATGTTTCGGTTCAAGTAAGAACTATGGTCCACCTGATAACCATGTGATTTTGAGCAAACCACCAGTTTTCAACGGTTTTGATTTGTCTTTACCAAAAGCCGTTTGCTCCTGGACTAGCCAACTCTTGATGGACACAGTCGATATCTTGGTGAGCTGATTACCAATTATGGTTTTTCCACTGCCTTTACCACAAGCCATAATCTTGCCGGCTAGCCAACTCTTTCACTTTTTAGGATATGGTGAGTTGAGATACCATACAATTTTGGGCAAATTGCAAGCCGTCAACGGATTTGAGTTATATTTACCAAGAGCCATTTGCTCCTGGATTAGCCAATCCCTTTGTCGGTTAGACATGGCGGACTGATAACCACAAAAATTTTGAAATAAAGTAAAAAATTTTTGGAAATTTTGGCCAAAAACGGGGTTACTAGAAGATATATTGTGATAAAATTCGCTAGAATCCCCCCCCCCCCCCCCCCCCACACTTAGAAATGAATATTGTCCTCAATATTCAAAGTCCCGGCTATTATGCCGACTCTTTGAACGGAAAAAGCCAATATTCGAATCTAACTGTGGAAATACCATATTTCACTTTATTTCTACATATACACACTTTTTATTATTATTATTATTTTTTCAAACCTTATATACATATGTACATTTCAAACAGCAAATGGGTGGCCATTCCCCCACACTTAGATGGTAGAAAGTAGAAAGAAATCAGAGATACGGGTGAAAACCCGTATTGTGCTATTGTTTTTGTTCATCGAGTCGCTAGCTTCACTCGATCCCCGAATTCAAATGTCCTTGGGGAAAGTTTGGAGATCCGGGACAACCATGGATGGTATGTCCACTCCAAAGTAATGTTTCAATCGATGTCCATTCACTTTGAAATTTGAACCGTCATTTTGAGATAATTCGACGGTGCCATAAGGATAAACCTTTGCGATAGTGAATGGACCAGTCCAACGGGTTTTTAGCTTTTCCGAGAAGATCTTGAGTCTAGAGTTGAAAAGAAGGACTCGATCACCAACGTTAAAAACGCGGTTCTTGATTTTGGAGTCATGAATCTTCTTTGTCTTTTCTTTATAGATCAAAGAGTTCTCGTAAGCTTGATCACGAAGTTTATTTAATTCATTCAGTTGAACTTTTCTATGATTTTTAAACCCTGAGCTCAGGGTTTGAAAGCCTAGCTTATTGGCTTTTCTATGAATCTTCTTGGATTTTTAATCTTTTTTTTTCTTTTTTTTTATTATTATTTTTTTTGGAATCTTTATAAAAATTACAAATTATATTAAGCTTTTCATCTCTTAAACCATGCATGCTATCAAGTCATCACCAGTTCACCACCATGGAACCTATCATCACTTGGTTTGTTGCCCACCCAAAAAAAAAAAAAAATATAGATGTCCATGGAAACCAACTATCTGATTATGAAAAAATGAAAGAAATAAAGTAGATACCCATGTGCTCCAATTACTACCGAGATTCCGTTCAGTAGCTTCCTCAATAAGTCCGAGGGTAACGAATTTTTGCAAATAAAATTAACTACAGTATAACAATAAGCTAATCATAAACAATCCTAAGCTTTTTGAGGTGCTTATCGGTTTACTGTGTTGTCAAAACACGATAACTTTACCCAAACACCTCTAGTTTAAATGCTTATCAGCTTCTCAAAAGATTATAATTTTAAAGTTCATCATTTAATAGCTTACGTTTTATACCATCAAGATTTACATAATACATAAACTGTGAGTCATCAGTTAAGAGCGGCCGCTAAAAGATGGTCAAAATATTTCATTAAGATCAATTGATTTTAAAGCTAAATAATGGCAAGAACATGAAGTAAGATCTTCATTTTAGTCTCATTAAATATCCTTAAATGGCCTTGTTAATACTGTAGAAACTAGAAGGGGGTTGAATAGTTTCACCGTTATTATTTACGTTTTAGAAAATTTAATTTACAAGATGTGTTTAAGAAAATGTTTCGATTCGATCATTAAGTGAAATCAACTCAACAATAAATACAAGCAATAAAAAGTAAATAAGTAAAGATAAAGAAATGAAAGATCAAACCGGCACCCGGAGATTTATAGTGGTTCGGCCACGAAGCTCACTCCTTCGCCCCTACTCCACTCCTCGAGTCTCACACTCGAGAGTTTCACAAACACTATATCAACACGCTCCCTTATGGCGGAACAAACCTTACACCAAGTTTAACGACACTAAGTGGAATGTCGAGTCCTAATCCTAGCTAGAACCAATCTATCAAAGCCCAAGTGGCTTCACATCTCGTACCAACACGATGGCACGATACAACACAACACACAATATAAGACTTGCACTCAAGTCCTATTACATACAAACAACAATGAATAATAATGATGATAGATCCGCAACAATGATATGAGATGAGAAAGACTCTTCTTCAACACTTCGTCTCTTGACAACAACTAATGTTCTTCTCTTGCACTTGATGAGTGTGATCACTTGTAAACAACTTAGAACCTGATAATGTGACCAAAGAATGTAATTTGGAAAGGATTTCGGAATACAGAAAGTTTTAGTGCATAAGAGGCGAGTTTTTTGAAAGGGAACAATTCTGTTTTTATAGACGCCAGGAAAGAGAGGGACGGTCCCTTAAATACCAGACGGTCCTTTATCAATAAGGGACCGCCAACCACTTTAAAGGACCATCCCGACAGACGCTCTCATTTTTGTCCTGACGTGGTGAAAATTTATCTGGAGAAAAATTCTTGTCGGTTTTGAGCGGGAAAAATGGACGTTATGCATTTGAAATTTGAAAACATTTTCTTAATAAAACATTTCTTTAAATTATACAAAAATACCTTTGTAAAAATATTTTGTGACATGAAAATGTAAAGTTTTGATGAAATATAAATCCTTTGATCACATACACAAGTTGGTAGATGTTTATACATACCTTAAGTGACGTTGAAGACGAAAACGAGTTTTCTCGATTAAAAACTTATTAGTCGTAGTTTTACGTAACGTGTGTTTGTATTTTGTGATTAACAAAACTAGTAGAGACCGATTAATGCAAATGATGTTTTTGACATTATTTGTATTAACAATCTCCCCATTTTTGATGATTACAAAATATAAACTCATTTTAGATAAAACTAGGCATTAATGAGTTTTAAAACGAGTTTTCGTTTTCTTCTCCTTTTTTTTGTAGAATCAAAAAGGCTTCATAGAAACAATGAAGTCCACGGCATCATGATAAATCCCCCTAGCTTAATGCTCCCCCTTGATGAGGACACCTGGGAATCGATCGATGGAATTTAGCTACAATAAGTTAGAAGAGACATGCAAGCAAACATAGAAATCCTGCATACAAAATAAGAGAAGGCAGGAAAAACATATACTGTGGACGGTCCCTTATAGTGGTGGACAGTCCTTTATATATATCAGGGACCGCCACTATGATATGGGACCGCCGGCAGAAAGAAAACCTGGAACAAGTAATCAATAATTCATGCAGAAACTAGGTCATTGATTAAGAAATAACAATGTCATTCATATGACTATTACAACATGAGTCTACATTCATAATCCTAGGCTATTCTTCTAGGAAATCCCATGTTGAGTCCGGTTTTATTTGTGAACATGCTTGCTTCTCTAGAACTTGCGAGGGCGTGGTAGAGATGAGTTTCTGGGTAAAGGTGGTAGAAACCCGGGTGACTAGAGAATGGAAATGATGTAGTCAAGATCACTCTTCATCTATTGAAAGTGGTTGTGATTGTAAATGCAACAAGCACAATGTGAAGGATCTAAACACACGCCTTGTGTTAGATTGATACTTTGAGTATATGCTAACTAGCAAGTGGAATTTACTAGTTTAACACTTAGAAGATATTGTATGTGGAATGTAGAAGAAACAATGAGACAGAAACACTATATAATTATCTCCAAACAATATGTATTCGTATATTTCTGTATATTTTCTCTCAACCTAGAGGCTCCTTTTATAACACACAAGGAGTCTTGTACAAGATAACTATATTAGAACAATATACATATCATTCTAAACATATAAAATATTCATGCAATCCATTCTATAATTATCTTGAACACATCTTCTCTTTTGATCACAATCTCATAATCAATACTAACTTTCTGAGCTAAGCTATACAAACTAAGTTTGTACTGTCAGTGTAAACTTCCAACAGTTTCTTCTTTAAGCTTGACAGTTCCAACTATTAAGTATAATTCCCAACAATCCTCCCCTAAACTTGTGATTTCTCAGTAAGTTCACAAGTTTCTTTGATTATACTTTAACTATTAAAATCAAAGGGAATTCTTCCAAACACTTAACACCTTTTTCTCTTTTTGCTTTGATTTTCACTGTCGAATTCATCACAAATCTTAGTTAGCACTTGACTGCTTATACTTGGAATGAGATTTTAAACATCTTCAGTTTCTTCTTCATATTGAAGCTTTGTAAACATCATTCTAATAAGCACTTCTTTACATAATGGATACTGCAACTCTGCAAACATAAATAAATCAACTCCTCCTTTAGTTGATAAATGGTGAACATTGCATGAGTTATAGAATTTCCATGAGATAGTTTGATCTTGACTTGGAAAGTTCCAATACACATCTGTAGGATCTGGATCATATAACCTTTTAAGCTCCACCCAAAGTTCTTGTTCTTTCACATCAGCTTTCTTGACTTCTTTGAGTTTCAATTGAACCAAATTCCATAATGTATCTAAATATTCTCTATCACAAGACTTCACTAATGTTTCAATGTTCTTGCAATATTCAGACTTTCCATAAGCTCTAATGATCTTCCAAGTTTTACCAAACTCATCTCTGTAGATTTTCCAATCCACAATTCTTGCTGGAAACAGATTAATATACATAGCTTCTTCTTGTGGTTCAACATTCTTATTAACTTCATTCTTCATCTTGATTCCTTTCTTTTCATCAACTTTTTCTTTGTAAAATCCAGCAGTGCTTTCTTGATCATCAGAGAAACCTGCTTCATCTTTTTCATCTTCTTCAAAATCTTTAATAATACATTGCATTTTTCTCCACTGAATCTTTGACTTCAAATTCCTCTGTGACTCTATTTCCTCCCCTGTTTGGAAGAATTTCTCATAACTACATTGGTTTGCCCTAAACAATCAACTTATATTGACCAAGCAATGGTCAACAAAGTCAAATAGCCTAAAGTCAATCTCCGGGTAATATAGGAAATCACCAGGTCGTTATCCCCCGACGAGGTGTGAATCGTATCTAAGCGCGTTTGTAATCGGGTGATTATTCACAAAAAAAAAGTGGTAATGAGAATTATTTGGAAATTATGAACAGAAATAGCTTAGGAAAGCTATGTGATTAATTACTGGAATTTAGATTAGGAAGAAGTTAACTCAAACTTAAAAACCGTACGTTTGCTGAAAACTAGAACAAATGTACGTAAAATTCAAGTGAGTGAGGTGATCTGAAAAGGCTACTGGTATAAAAATGATATTTTTACAAACCTAATGATTAAAGAAAATTTATGGAAAATTAAAATTAATTTTTACACTATTTTTATAATTACTATTAATTAAATACTTATTTCCTATTTAATTTTAATTAATTAAATTAACCGAAATTACAAATAATTTTGAAATTTACCTAGAAAAATAAAATTTAAACTTAGAAAAATCTAAAATACTATAAAATTAATTTTAGAATTGAAAATATATTTTTAACACTTTTTAATTAATTATTACTAATTATTAACTAATTATTAATTACTTTTTAATTATTTAAATTAACCTAAATTCTAATTAATTATGAAATTATACTAGAAAATTGAAAATAAAATTTGGAAAAATTAAAAATAACTAAAAACTAATTTTAAAAATAAATTTATATTTTTCTGATTTTCTAATTAATTAATATTAATTATTAACTATTTAATAATTATTAAAAACTAATTCAAATTAAGAAAAATACTAAATGATACAAGAAAAATATAAGAGAATTTCAAAAATTATTTTTATCTACCAGAAGCATAGGAAAAATATAAAAATGAGAATAGCTTATGAATAAGCTGAGGTAATAAGCCAATTGGCTTAAATAGAAGCTATCACTTCTATTAAAATTGGCTTTTTGGGACTTTTCTGTTTCAAACTTACTTATTGATTGATTTTAAGTAACTTTTGTGAAGGTACTTTGTTTGAAGATCAAAAATAAGCTATTTGGGTAGCTTATTGTAATGACAGATTAGCTTTTAAGCTTATTAGACCTTTGATTGAATTGAAAAGCTACCAAATGATGTAATGAACACAAATAAACCACAAACAGATTGATGAAAACTTAAATCAACCCAAATTAAGACAATAAGCACAAGTAATAAGCACTAAAAGAAGCAATAAGCAATCCGACACTTACACAGTCCAAACAGGTCCAAGACGTCAACTTTGAAGGCTTCTGGGGTCCACTAGGGACCTTGGAAGTCCAAACAAAGAAATAAGCCAATAAGCTGAGCTTATTAGCTTTGTAAAAAGCCAAGGCTTGGTCACTGGGTCCCACAGGTTAGGCCTGGAGAGGGGTTGATATGTTGGTACAAAAGCTGAGTTATCAGCTCAAGTCAGAAAAGGGTCAACATTTAGGGCACTTGCAGCCCTATCAATCGGGTTCTATTCCACAAAATAAGCTCAGGGTTTGAAAGCCTAGCTTATTGGCTTTCTATTAAGCCAAAAAGCAGGTCCTGGGGTCCACTGGTTAGGCCTGTGGGGTCCACTAAAGTTGGGTGAGTGGAACTGAATCCAGTGTACAGGGGTGGAGCTTCCCCTGCAGCTCACTTTGAGCTTGTGCACAAGCTACCAAAAAAATCACAAAATTAAGCTAACCATTGGATTTTGTAGTTTAGCTGTGATACTGCAAACACAACAATTTTCAAATGCTAATTCCAAACATAAAATTCTAGAAAAATCCTCCCAGAAATGGATTTCTGCCAAAGAGTGTTTTTGACTTTTTTATGAAAACTTTGAGTTTTGACTTCTATGAACTTTAAATCACTTCTATTGATTAAACATGTTATATTAAGCTATAAATTGACCAATTTAAGTTACAACACCTACTTATGCATAGATATGAATGGATTTGGGTCTCAAAACCACCACAGTTAACAGTTAAAGGCAATTGAAAGTGATTTTGACTTTTTTGTTAATAGGTGACTGATTTTATGCTTGATTTGGTGTATTTAGACACTAGGTGAGTTACATACACAAGTCTCAAACACTGAGACCAACCACAGTGATCAACACAGTCTAATCCAAACACACCTTTGAAATATGTTTTTGATGATTTGTGACACAAAACTAACTTCTAACCTTAGTAACTGATAAATAAGCTTACACTAAGTTATTTTAAGTATAATTAGACAGAAATTACCACATTAAACACTACTATAATAGGTTAAGCCAGTGAAAGTAAAAAGGGTACCAAAAACTCACAATGTGCTTTCCAAGCCAACAACTAAGATCCAGAACCACAAGAAACAATCCTATTGCTTACCAATAAGCTCTACCCCATTGCCATCCTATATAAACAGTGCTCCTTGCTTCTTCAACCTCTTAACATGATTTTTTTATTTTATTTTTATTTTTCTTATATTTTTAAGTAATTTTATGAAACTGAGTTTAGAAAGGTTGCACAAGCTTAGAAAGCTTCTGAAAACTTAATGATTTAGCTTATATGAACTTACAAGTGGCTTATAATCACTGATTAACTTTAAACTAACAATTAAGATTATTGAATGGAACTTGAATTTTGGAAATATGAGATAACTTAAAAGATAAATTTGATTACTTGAAAAACTGATTACAAAGGTTAAAATTAACACTACATTAACTAAGATACAATAATACATGCCTTTTGAGGCTTACACTAGCTATTACTTATACTACGAGGCAACAACAAGCCATACATGCTTCCATGTGAGTTCCACTTGCAATTTGGTAGTCCCCAGGGCCTTCTTGTTGACCTTTGACCATATCCTCACCATTAATTCGACACCTCTCTCATCCTGGCCCTTGATTGCATATTTGGCGCCAAAATCGGTTCCTACAAAATTAGTAGAACTGGTGGGTTCATTTAATGCGGGGGAAAAGGGTTGGTTTGGGTTGGTGAGAGGAATTAATTGTGGGGGGCTATTGGTTGGAAAAAGGCGAGGAGGGGGGGGGGGAACATATGGCCTGAAAAACGGGGGGAAAGGGAGGTACGGGGGAGATGGAGTTGACCGGTTTGACCAGGATTGATATTCAAAAGAGGAGTGGGCCGGATGAGATTGGGCTTGGATTGTGTTGGGTTTGGTATTGGATTGGGGTATTGGATTTGGTTTGGTTTTGTATTAATAAAAAGGGTCCGTTTGGCTAAGAATTATCACAAGGACCATTTTTGCAATTTGTGAAAAATGCAAGGACTGAAAATGTACATTTCCCAAAGTGCTCCAAAGGACTAATTATGCCAAGTACCAATAATCCAAGAACCAAATTTGCAATTTTCCGTTTTCCAAAATTCCCATGGACCTTTTCTGCCATTTTTGAAATCTTAGGGACCAAACATGTAAATTCAGAAACTTATGACCCAAGTATCATATTTTGTGATTTTTATCTTTCAAAAGACTTGGGTTGACTTTTCTTTCAAAAATAAATGCATAGGGACTATTTTTGACAAGTTTTAAAACTTGGGGGACTGAAACTACCAATATTGCAAACTTTGATCATTTTTCATTTGTTTTTGCTCATTTTGCTTTTAAAACATATAAAACACAATCCCTGGGATAATTTAAGTATTTTGATGACTTTTTGATTGTTTTTGTATGTTTTGCAGTTCAGATTTGATCAAAAATGATGAGTGTTTGAGCACTCATCACACATAAAAATCATCTAAATCTGAGGAAGAAGAAGAATCAATTTGATCTTCCTTCTCAACTTGCAATTTCTTAACTTGATCTTGCAACTCTATATAAAGTAGCTTTGTTTTCTTGAGGCCAACTTCTAAATCTGAAACCTTGGAAGCTAAATTAACACAAAGATCCATCATTTCAGAAAGTTGCATACTGTCCTTAACACTTCCAGCTGTGTAACCTGCTGTGAGAGGTGCATCATTGGACATTAGCTGAGTTTCATCCCTAGAGTGTGATGCGTGGGAATCGCACCTTGCTTTACCTCTCGAGGGATCTCGAGAGGCTTACAACCCCCACCAGGCAGTGTACCTGATCGTTGTAGTATAATATAGTGACAAGTACCGGGGGATTGATCGTTCAGCTTAGGAATAGTGTCGCTAGGATTAGAAAACCTAATTAATAGTTCTAAAGGTGAGGGATGATTATTTTTGTATTTTTTATATTTTTATGAAAGCAAGTAAAATCTCGGGTTTTGAAAGAATGGGCGGAATTAGTTGCTATTCAACTAACCCAAAACTAAGATGCAATCAAAATAAAATATTAAAAATGAAATTAAACTAATTAAACTAAGTTGTGAGCAGTATTTGGAGAAATTGTGTTTACTTAGACTTCATTACTCCCTAGATATCTTTTACACGTTAATTACTTGTTATACTTGTATGGATGACGGATTGTATTCCTTAATACCATTCGTGGGGTGGCATACATAACTCCCCAACTCTATGAGCTCTTATCTCCTCCTACACCATGACCAAGCACAACTATAGGGATTGTAAACAGTGGCTCATGCATTAAATACAACCAATAAAGACCTAGTACGCCTCGGTTCATGTTTCTTAAGACGTTCAAGCATGTTACCATTTGGAGATCTGCCAGTTTTCTTAAGCCTAACATATAAAATCATTCATCCAAAACAAGAATAGACAAGTAATCAACACATAATCAACATCTAGGGTTCATTAGATCTAAGCAAACACAAAAGAGATCTAGTCTAGCATAATGGAATTGAGACAAGAACAAGATATAAACAACCAACACATAGACATATTGATTGAATTAGAAGAACACTTATCTCAATTACAATGCAAGGTATCAAGGGTTTGGAACCCTTGAAAAACCTGTAAAAGTACCACCAAATTCGTCTTTAGGGTTTCACCAAAACTTCTCCTTTTTAATGAAAAAACTAGAAAACTATATATAGGAAAACTGGTCTGACGGCGTCAAGACAACCATGTGACGCCGTCACCTCGCCGCCAAATTCTTCCTCGGACGGGCTTGATCTACTTATGACGGCCTATGTGACGCCGTCACCAACCACGGTGTTTTATTCTTGGCACTTTGACGCCGTCATGATGACTTTTGACGCCGTCACCACCTACGGTATTTTATTCTTCATGTCTGACGCCGTCAGGGTGTAACTCTTGACGCCGTCACCTAGTGTCTTCAGCATGGAAAATTGGTACTTTGCCGTTTTCTTCACTTTTATGCTCCAAAAACGTCCAAAATGGCTTCTTTTCCAGAATTCACTCTCCAAACACCTAAAATCACAAAAGGAACGATTTAGGGCAATATTTGATCAAATAAATTCGGATTCGGGCTTAAATGACCCCCTAAAAACGGATCATTTTTCGCCTCATCATATACCCTTACACTTGAGATTTGCTTGTCCTCAAGCAAATGAGCTTTTATTCTACTCAAAAGACAAGTTAGGGGTCATTTAACACTAATATAAAAGTAATTACAACAAATAATCGTTCCACTAAAGACCAATAGACAAGCACGGAGGTCATACACAAGCACATCACAAATAGTGTTTAGATACTCACATCTCTCGGGTGTAATAAAGTAATATAACATTATGGAAATGGAAGATATCTCTCACTACCTGTCATAGCAAAATAGATTACCATAGGCTTGGGAAAGGATCAAACCTCCACCACATGGCGTAAGCACCTAGGATAAACTATCAAAGAGGTCTTTTAAAGGGTTGTAACGTTAGGTATAGGGATATGAATTACACGGTTTTGTTGGATAAAGGAAGTTTTACTGGTGGCGAGTTAACAATCTTAGTTAATTACATGTACAATATGGCATTGCTAAGCCAAGACTAGACTCGACTTAAGCTAATGAATGAAAAATAACAAAAACATAAAATGAACATAGAATGAAAAGGGATGGTAGTCCGTATGTTTTTCTCTTTTTTTTTTTTTTTTTCTTTTTCTATTTTTTTTATTTATTTTTTATTTTTTTTATTTTTTTTTGCATACACTCTTACCCTACCATCCAAAATAATACATCATAGGGAATGAACGTTCCCCTTACACTTGAATCTTTACATACTTTACATTTAACTATTCTAATGACTCGAATTAAGAAAATCAAAACACTTGGAGCACTTTTAAGATTAACGTACATATGGGGGTAATAATATGATGTTCTTCCCCATTACTCCATAAAATAAGTACTTACCCATGAGTCCCAATCGTCCCAAAACAATATGTACAAGGATATGACTTGACTTAGTAACCATGTAATCAATTAGAAAGTTAACTTAGGGTTTAACAAATAACAATAATGCACTAAAAATGAGCGCATACACGGAAGGCTAAGGCGATTTGGGTGTACATTTAAGTGGGGTGTAACAAATTCTTCCTTTAAGTAAGATGCTTAAAGTTAGAAACGAAAAGATAGGCTCAGAGGGGTGTACTAGGGGTTTCATGTACTAAAAATGAGTACAACGCTAAGGGTGTGGGAAAAATTAGTTGACTTAACTAGTCAAGTAGTATGACTTAAATGGTCAAGTAATTATGATACGGGTTTAACACAAGGGTGATCCTACTGCCTCTTATCATGTAGTAAATCCTACTACACGAATGTAGTCTCACTAGCGGTCTCGGAATGCATCACTAACGCAAGTTCTAGAATCTAAATGCTACCGGTACACTCATAAGCACCAATAATGAATGCTTTTCCTATCAAATCTAAAGGCGAACCTCACATTTTTGGGATGAAATTTTTTCTGAATATACGGTTATGTTGACATAAATAATGTCTTAAAACATTGTTAGCTTATTAACAATGTCTCTATGTTTTGATAATTACAAAGCATAAACTCATTAATCTAAAACTTATGACGTAAACAAGTTTTTAGTGATTAATATTTGTCTTTGCTTCCATATCACTTAAGGTATGAATAAACAAAGGGTTTATTACATTTCATGATCAAAGGAAATTTTTCTAATCACTAGAATTTTTATAAAATGTATTAAACATCTTATATCTTTTACAAAATTACTTTTGGAATTAAAAGAATATGTTTAATTCATAATAAATATATGATTTCAAATTTCCAACCAAAAATGGCAAATTCTATCCAGAAAAATATTCCCCACTAAAAGACAAGAAAAATCAACGTTCAGGAGGGCGGCCCCCTTAATGTTACTAGGCGGCCTCCTTAATCATTAAGGGGACCGGCCTACAATTAAGGGGACCGGCCACGCTCCAGAACAGTATTTTCCCCCCCCCTTTAAATACTGATTCATCCCTCAGATTTTTCTCACCTTTTGCACTTCTAAACTTTCTGATCTAGATCTATTTCTCTATTCTCTCATCCTTTGATCATAAGTGTATATATATTCTTTGTTTCAAAGTGATCCAATTTCCATCCTCTCAAGTGCAAGAGAAGAATACTTCTATCTTCCTAGACAAGAAGTATTACAACTTGTTGTGATCTCCACATCCAAGTTGTTGGTGTATCATCAAGATTATTTACATACTCTTTGTGAAGATTGTTGTGAATATTTGCTTGTAGATAGTTGTGTTAGATATAGATTGTGTGATTAGTTGATAGCTTGGTGAGAAGAAGAAAAGCTAGGAAATCTATTGGTGTGAAGAAGCTAGGTGTGAAGTAGATTGATTTGAAGAAGGTGTGTAGAAGTTGTGACTTAGGTGTGAAGGTGTTGTGGTGTGATTATTGGTGTGTAGATTGGTGTGTAAATTGGTGTGTAGATTGGTGTGAATATTGGTGTGTAAATTGGTGTGTAAGGTTTTCTCCGCCATAAGGGAGCTTGTTGATATAGTGAAGAAAACTCTCGAGTTAGGTGCTCGGGGAGTGGAGTAGGGCAAGGAAGGTGTCCTTGTAGCCGAACCACTATAAATCTCTTGTCTCGCGGTTCGATCTTTCCATCTCTTACTTATTATTGTTACTTATCATTGTTATATATTTCGTATTGATATTTGTTTGTATTGTGCAAGACTTGAGATCACATAATTATCGAATCTAAGTTTTAAAACACTAAAACTATTTTTACAACAAATTAAAAAGACGTAAAACTATTCAACCCCCCCTTCTAGTTTTCCACAGGTTATGTGCTAGTCATACAACCTCCTATCCATGAGACGCTTGCTATGGCTAAAGTTTCACTCCTAAATGTTGTAAAAAATTTTAAATTTGGCGCTAAAATTACACTAACAAGTATTTCTCATAGTTTTATTACACATCTACTATCAAACAAAACAAACTCAAGCGAAAGTGCATATGTAAGGTATCATCTTTTTACCCTCCCCTTACACTTAAGATGAACATTGTCCCCAATGTTCAAGTAAAGAATGTAAAAGTGAAAAAGTAAAGAGAATGAAATCAAATACTCCCCTGATTCGCTCGGTATGGATTATAGGTTGGCCAGGTTAAATCTTCCTCCTAGAAAACGAACAATCAAAGCTTCCCTTCCAGAATATAAATCATCTTCTTGTCATACATAACCTGTAAATCCTGACAACAATAGACAAGACAACCTCGCATAAAATCGGCGGCATCCTATATAAGTTACTAAATCCTAGAAAACAAAGTAAGATATAATGCTTGTGGAATGAAGTTTGCAGATTTCCTGGAGATTATAAAACTTAATAATTCACAAAAACCATAAGACTCCGTTAGAAAAACAAAACCGGTAAAATTTCCAGATTTTTACTCCTGACGCCGTCAAGAGTAATACTCTGATGCCGTCAGAATGGACCTGCAGAAATTCTTATGTTAAGTTTCCGGAAAATTTTTGGAAAAACTTGGTCCTACTTCCTGGAAAATCCTGCAAAACTTCATTATGACTTAATACAAGCATTTGACTCTAACAAATACGAATATACATGTTTATTTAATATTGTGGAGAATCATGATCGGTTTGTTTCTTGAAAACATATTTGGGGTTTCCCCTTACACTTATCTTTTGCAAAAATACCTTTAGGTGGAGTTAAGACTAGGCCAAACAACAAAGTAAAGTATTTCCACTATTTAGTTTAGAAACATGATCTACCAACAATAGAAATTAAGCATGCATACGGAAGCAAATAACAAACACATAAACAAACAAACAAATAAATAAATAAAGCTTGGGTTGCCTCCCAATAAGCGCTTGTTTTTGTTCGAGTCACGAGCCTGACTCTACCCTTATTTCACGGATAAAGGTGAGGTTTTCCCTACACTTAGGATTAAGTGCGGGTGAAAGTAGCGATACACACCCTTAGGGTGTAAATATGCCTCGTGAGGAAAGAGTGGTGGATGAATTGTATGCTCAAAGATGCAGGATCCTATCATTATAGCCTTACCTAATTCAATTGGGTTAGTGGGTGAATTAAGATTTTCTCTTAGAAAGGGATCATCTTCAATCAACTTCAAGAGATTACTAGTTGGGGATCCATCTTGACCTAATAAACCCGGTTTAAACCCATAATGTTTCTTATGATCAATCATAAATGGGTGATGTAAGCATGTAAGGTCATTTTCCACTCCTATATTGGTTTCCTCTCTACAAGGCTTAGAGTCCACTACCTTTGTCCTAAGACTACCCGGACTATATGGTTTGATGGGTGGATCGGAACCTATTTCAATTCCTAAATTAGCATCCAAGGATGGAAGATTAGGTAACGGTTTTGGTTGAGGCTCCGGTTCATCAAAACTAGGAACTTCCCTAGAACTAAGAGTAAGGTTATCATTATAAGTATTCAAACCTATATCCTCTAGTTGTGTTTGGACCAAGGGTTCTACCTCTATTGGGGTTCCTATAGTCTCTTCTACTTCTTCCAGGTAAGTCACGGGCGGTGTGTGTGCTTCAAATGATGGTAGGATTTGTGGGGTACTTGGTGGGCTTACGTTACTTACCTCATCCTCCATTTTATCTAGATTACCTATGTGTTTGCTTTGTACTATGGCTTTAGGTGACATCCACACAGGTATCCCTAAGTAATCATCCCCAGATAAACTTCCTGTTTGCTCCATCAAACTTGTTTTTGATTGATTTGTGATGTAGTTTGTTGGGTTGTCTACTCTATAATAATATTGGGCACAGTCTTCCATGGTATCCCATGCTTCTTCAGCAGTTAATTCCCTAGGGCCCCCATTGGCAAAATCATCGATGCACATTTGGTCACATCGGCTGACACGATAGTAAAAGGTTTCAATTAGGGATGCTAAAGAGAAACTATGATGAGGGAATTTTCGAAGTAAAATTTTAAAACGAGTCCATGCATCATATATGGGTTCATCTCGATATTGTTTGAAATTCGAGATGTCAATAGGGTAGAATGGTCTTTGTGGTTGGTGGTATGGTGGATTCGCGTACTCCATAATGGTGAACGGAAGAGTCAATGGAAATTACGAACAAACACACAAAGAAAAAGATAGACTAAAGAAAACCTAAAAATAAAAATAAAATCTTACTAGAAAGGAATCTAGCAAGTAGACCTAATAAAAAGAAATCCTAACCTAGATAATAACTATTCCCCGGGCTGCGGCGCCAAAAACTTGATGCGTGGGAATCGCACCTTGCTTTACCTCTCGAGGGATCTCGAGAGGCTTACAACCCCCACCAGGCAGTGTACCTGATCGTTGTAGTATAGTATAGTGACAAGTACTGGGGGATTGATCGTTCAGCTTAGGAATAGTGTCGCTAGGATTAGAAAACCTAATTAATAGTTCTAAAGGTGAGGGATGATTATTTTTGTATTTTTTATATTTTTATGAAAGCAAGTAAAATCTCGGGTTTTGAAAGAATGGGCGGAATTAGTTGCTATTCAACTAACCCAAAACTAAGATGCAATCAAAATAAAATAATAAAAATGAAATTAAACTAATTAAACTAAGTTGTGAGCAGTATTTGGAGAAATTGTGTTTACTTAGACTTCATTACTCCCTAGATATCTTTTACACGTTAATTACTTGTTATACTTGTATGGATGACGGATTGTATTCCTTAATACCATTCGTGGGGTGGCATACATAACTCCCCAACTCTATGAGCTCTTATCTCCTCCTACACCATGACCGAGCACAACTATAGGGATTGTAAACAGTGGCTCATGCATTAAATACAACCAATAAAGACCTAGTACGCCTCGGTTCATGTTTCTTAAGACGTTCAAGCATGTTACCATTTGGAGATCTGCCAGTTTTCTTAAGCCTAACATACAAAATCATTCATCCAAAACAAGAATAGACAAGTAATCAACACATAATCAACATCTAGGGTTCATTAGATCTAAGCAAACACAAAAGAGATCTAGCCTAACATAATGGAATTGAGACAAGAACAAGATATAAACAACCAACACATAGACATATTGATTGAATTAGAAGAACACTTATCTTAATTACAATGCAAGGTATCAAGGGTTTGGAACCCTTGAAAAACCTGTAAAAGTACCACCAAATTCGTCTTTAGGGTTTCACCAAAACTTCTCCTTTTTAATGAAAAAACTAGAAAACTATATATAGGAAAACTGGTCTGACGGCGTCAAGACAACCATGTGACGCCGTCACCTCGCCGCCAAATTCTTCCTCGGATGGGCTTGATCTACTTATGACGGCCTATGTGACGCCGTCACCAACCACGGTGTTTTATTCTTGGCACTTTGACGCCGTCATGATGACTTTTGACGCCGTCACCACCTACGGTATTTTATTCTTCATGTCTGACGCCGTCAGGGTGTAACTCTTGACGCCGTCACCTAGTGTCTTCAGCATGGAAAATTGGTACTTTGCCGTTTTCTTCACTTTTATGCTCCAAAAACGTCCAAAATGGCTTCTTTTCCAGAATTCACTCTCCAAACACCTAAAATCACAAAAGGAACGATTTAGGGCAATATTTGATCAAATAAATTCGGATTCGGGCTTAAATGACCCCCTAAAAACGGATCATTTTTCGCCTCATCAGAGTGACTAGGTTTTACTCCTGAGCTTTCAGAAACCAAGTTAACCATGATTATGAAGAATAATTTGGTTGGGAAGAGAACAGAGATCGAATATGAGTAAGAAGATAATTGGGATGATATACTTATACTGTTAGGGTTTAAGAATTGTTGCTCAAGAAAAATTATTTCTGAGAATATAAATTTTGAAACACTATATTATTTCACGAAAAACTCTAAGAGTATAGAAACAAAATATTTTCCCAATTATATTGTCCAAAAATAAGTTACTGAGTCAACAGTTGTAAGTTGAACAATAACAGGACAAACTTTAACTCAGCAGGACAAATAGTTTTCAAAGAGCAATATAATTTTTTTTCATAAAAACATGATTGCTCATATATAGTTTTGAGCAAACTATCAGCTATAAATGGATTTGACTTGTCTTTACCAAGAGCCGTTTGCTTTGGACTAGTCAACTCTTCATCATAAGAATATGCTGAGTTGATAACCATATAGTTTTTGGTAAACTATCAACCATGAACGGATTTGAGTAGTCTTTACCAGGAGCCGTTTGCTCTGGACTAGTCAGTTCTTGTGTGGATTAGACATGTTGAAATGATTACCATTGTTATGCATGAAAAATCACACATTGCAAATTTGTAGCAAACTCCAACTCAGTGCCATTCGTAATGCTTATATTACCTGTGAAAGTTAGTCCAAAACCAAGAAAATACAAAGCAAAGTATGTTTTCTTTAACAGTTATGAGCATTGACTAACATCTCAATAGAAGCAGTACCAAAATACTTTCATAAGTACAAACTTGAAAAAGCATGTTATTGATAATACAACCAGTACAAATCCACATTCTTTTGAAAATAACACTTAGACATCAGAAGTTTATGGATTAAGCATTCAAATACCTGCAACCAAGTATTGAAACCTCCCCACATCAAAACCTTTTGTTAATAAGTCAGCATAGTTGTCATCAGTATGAATTTTGATAACCTGAACTAACTTTTTCTCATTACAATCCCTGATAAAATGATGTCTAATTTCAATATGTTTTGTTTTAGAATGTTGAACTGGATTGTTAATTATGCACATTGTACTGTTATTATCAATATAAATAATGGTGTTCATAAAATTGTACCCATAATCAAGCAATTAGTTTTGAAGCCACAATACTTGAGCACAGCAACTAGCAGTAGCCACATACTCTGCTTCAGTTATTGAAGTAGCCACCACTGTTTGCTTTTTGCACTGCCATGAGATCAACCTACATCTAAGAAACTGGCATCCACCAGTTGTTGAATATGAAACTAATTCCATAGGGGATTCTCTTGGATACCATAATCCTAACTTAGGATGATCCTTAAGATAGCTGATAGTTTGCTAAAAACTATGTTTGAGCAGGGTATTTTACTTGTTTCATGTTCCTACTGCTCTTTGAAATTTTTTGGAAAAGTTTGTACTGCTAGTGCAAAGTTAGTACTGGTAGTGTAAAGTTTGTAATGATGTTATAGCCGTTACAATTGTTGTGTCAGTAACTGATTTTTAATTCTAGCCATTGGGTAAAACCATTTTGTTACCATACATATAGGGTTAATTTAACAAGAGAAATTATCTTCTTTCTAAATATTTCTTATTATTTACTTTCCATAAGATCTTTCTCTCTTGCGCAAGTTTCTCAAACCCTAGTAGTATCTTTATAAAAACCCAATTGGTTATCATATATCTTCAATTCACATACATCCATTCATTCATATTCTTCTTAGGGGACGTTTGGTACTGTTGAATTGGAGAGAATGGAAATACAGTATAGAATGGAAAGGCAGAGAAAGAGAATGACACTGAGATAAGAGGAGACATTCCACTGTTTGGGAAAAATAAGGAATACATTGTCGGAATGGATGTGAGAATTCATTCCTTTGTTTGGTATGACGTAGAAATAAAATACATTTTAAGGTTGTTTTTTTTTTTTTTTTTTTTTTTTTTTTTTTTTTTTTTATTATTATCAAGTCATATAATTACATACATGTTATAAATCCTTGAAAGAAAAAATAATAAAAAGTATCATCTTTGTAATTAGGTGAGTTGCGTACTAAAAGTGTACATAATTTATTGAATATTTCTTCTTAATCTTTATTATGAACACAAGAGACCAACATTTACAAACGTCGATCCATCAATAACAATTAACCATGTAATCTTTTAAAAAGGCAGATATCATCTAGTGATGTCAAGAGCTAATCAATACAATATTCAAGAGAAGAACATTGTTTTAGGGGATAGATTCTTCACCAATCTTTAAGCAAAAACAGAGGAAAAAAAAATAATTACATTTGTTGAATATGAAAACCACAGTTGATGAAGATAACCAGTCGGCTAGGGTGTTTTTGTTTTGTTTTTTAATACGAAGCGTGCATCTCATGTGTTTTAGTCCCTCCCTTTTTATGTCGCTTCCATTCAAAGGGAATGATAATTAAGAAAGGGCCCTTTAGAAATTCTCATTCTCCAGCTTTCTTTACTTTTTTTAAAGAATCAAAATTGAAGATAGGGAATGGAACTTTGATGACCCGTTTCCTTTCCATATATGAAACAAACATGGGAATGCATTCTTTTTCCTATTCTCCCATTTCTTTTCCATCGTACCAAACATCCCCTTAAATCAATTATTAATGGTTGTACTAAGATTTGCTGACCAACATAATGAAGTGGCATTTTTAGAGAAAATAGAGGAGAAGGATGGACCAAAGTTTTGGCAGATAATTGATTATCACAACAACTCTTATATCAGGTATGCCTTAACTGTAAGTCCTACTCTCTATTCCTCTCAACTCAATCAGTTCTGGCTTACTGCCAAAGCCATAACACTTGAGGATGATGATGAGGATACACCCATACCTGCACTTAGTGCAACTGTGGATGGCCAAGTTTTGTATGTTATTGAGAAATCCTTGAGAAGAAATCTTCACTTGGATGACTCTGATGGTACCATATCAATGGCCTCCAAAGATATTTTAAATGGTATTTCAAATTTGGGGTATGATACATCAAATGGTAGACTCACTTTTAATAAAGGATGTTTTTCACCCCAATGGAGATTGTTAATACACACACTTCTTCACTGTTTGAGTCCCAAAAGATCATCATGGGAGTAGTTCCATAGTAATATTGCTACTGCTCTTGTGTGTCTTACTAAGCATGAAAAATATAATTTTTGATCACATGGTGAAGAATGCAGATTCTCCAACAAAGTTTTTAATGTACCCAAGGTTTGTTCAACTAATTTTAAAAGCAAAACAAAGCATTTTACTTCCTCATAACAGGACTATTGCCACTCCTTGTTTGCAATAAAAAGTTTTCCAAAACATGAATATGAATACACAAGGGTGGAATGAGGAAGAAAAACCATTATTAGATGCTATGCTTTCTTTTCTAACACAGGTACAGGTTGCTGGGTCAGTAAACCCAACTGATCCTCAAATCACATTCATTGTGGTTCCTTCCACATCCCATACACCAGCTCTCACCCAAATTTATAGGAGGAGGTCTAAACAGCCAACTCCTCCTACTATAACACTCAATGTTCTTGAACCATTTGGCTTAAGTACAAGTAGTGGTGGCGCAGGAGTATTTTCTAGTCCAACTAGGAAAGAAACTGGACCAATGTCCCATGATGCACCTCTCCCAATAGGTAACACAGTTGGAAGTGCTGAGGGCAGTTCTAACTTTGTGGAATTGATAAATTTGTACAAAGCTAACTAAACAGGTAGCTACATTGGAAGAAGAATTGGCAAAATCTAAGGAGCTTCATAAGAAGGTTTATTCCAAGATGGTTGGCATGATAAAGAAACTTGAAGATGTGGTGAAGCTGCTCAAGGTCAAGAGAAAGAATAAGATTGTGGACTCCTCCTCAACCTCAGATGCTAAGGACTTAAGTGGTGATGATGATGAAGATTCTCCCAATCAGTGGAGGAAAACTGACTCACATACTGAGGGGAGGAGATTGGATTTTACTAAAGAGGGTATTAATGAAGGTGATCAAGGTGCTGATGAAGAGCTTCAACAACAAGAACAGGAAGTTCAACAGGAAGAAGGTACTGCTTCTCCAACAGCTCAAGCATTTCAAATGGAAGAAGGTACTACTTCCATTCACAGAGAAGAAACTGATGATGTAGTATATGAAAGAAAGAGGAAAGCTGAAGGTAAAGTTTATATGGAAGAAGCAGAGGAAACTCAACCTTCCAAGAAGATGAAAGCAAGGGAAGCTGCACAAATAGATCATGATGCAGAATTAGCAAGAAAACTTCATGAAGATGAGGTATCTGTTGCAAGCTTCATGGAGGCTTAAAGACTAAAAAATATGCAAATGGTGGATGATCCTACACTTACATATCAACCAAGTGAAGAAGAAATAGAATACATGATCAACACAGATCCTGAAGTCAAAGCTAAAGCTATTCAGCTAGTTGCTGATAAATCTCTCACAAAGGAATAAAGATCTGCACAGTTAGTTGATTTCATTTCAATGAAGAATGATCAAGCTTTGGATGATATGATCAGATCCATCAAGAAAGGACAAAAGAAGTCAAGGAAACTCTCAAAAGCTCAAGTAATAGCAGGAATGAAGAAATACTTATGTATGCAAGCTAGTTGGAAGATGACTCAGCTTAAAGGCAAGAGCAATGAAGAAATTGAAAGTTTATACTACAGAGCTTTTAGGAGAAACACTGATTTTGTTCCTATGGAATCAGAAGAAGAGAATACAAGGTTTTTAAGATCTTCGAAGAAGCAAAAAATTAAGCCTGCAGAAGATCAATCTCAAGAACAACAAGAGAATCTTACTGAAGATCAGATAGGTGAAATGATAGCTATTGAATCGAGCCTGAAGATTTCTATATAGAACCCCTCAAAACAAAACATCCTATCACTAATTGGGAAATTCATACTGATGAATTTAGATCAAGTTGGAATATCATAAGAGTAGGTGGACAAGCAGCTTCTTTTACTCAATTTGAAGAACTCATCAGATCATGTGATAGAGAAGACTTAGACACATTGTGGAAGATGGTTAATGACAAGTCTAAATCAGGTGGTCTTGAAGATATCAAAGCAAAGGAGCTATGGGTTAACTTTCAAAGATTATATGAGCCTGATCCAAGTGACAGATATTGGAAGTTTGAAGCCCAATACAAGAACACATTATGAAAGTTCTATGACTCCTGTGATGTTCATCATGTTTCCACTCAAAATGGAGTTGATGTATTTATGTTAGCAGAAAAGGAATACCCTCTCATGTCTGGAATCCTCACAGTGATGTTATATGTGAAGCTGAGATGTTGGGAAAGGACACAAGTTGTGGAAGATCTACTGCAGAGAATATATAATGAATGTTTAAAGGCTGATAGTGAATTAAGGAAGTAGTAGGGTGTTTGGAAGAATCTACAAATCATCAAGGATGCGAGATAATTCAACAAACTTAATGGTTTGGAGAGAATCATAAGTTTAGGGGAGGATTGTTGGGAATTATCCTCATCAGTATTAATAAGATTGAAGACAAAGTTCCTACTGCTGAAGAATAGACTAACAGTACATAGTTAGTACTGTTAGGTATACATAGTTTGTACTGCTTATGTTATAGCAGAATAAGAAAGAAGTGTAATGCAAGAATAGAAAAGATATGGTGAATATCTTATTGTAATAGTTTGATACGTATTAAGTATCTCTTGGAAAAACTCTAGCATATGAATTTTGATAGCTTCAAAGTTGTAAACCCTAGTGATATAGTTGATCACTCGTATAATTGATAACAATATTGAAGCAGTTTGTTCATTCATTGTTCATTATACTTATAGTCTCTCATACACATTGATACGTGGGAATCGCACCAGGCTTTACCTCTTGAGGGATCTCGAGAAGCTTACAAGCCCCACCAGGCAGTGTACCTGATCGTTGTAGTATAGTATAGTGACAAGTACCGGGGGATTGATCGTCAACTCAAGAATAGTGTCGCTAGGGTTAGAAAGCCTAAAAACTAGGTCTAGAGGTGAGGGATGATTCTTTTTGCATTTTTATATTTTATGAAAGCAATTAAAATCTCAGGTTTTTGGAAGAGTGGGCGGAATTAGTTGCTAGCCAACTAACCCAATTTACTACAAATGCAATTAAAATTAAATAACAGAAATGAAAATGAATCTAATTACTAATGTGGTGTAAACAATGATAGGGAAAGTTGTGTTTACTTAGGTTTCATTACTCCCTAGATATCTTTTACAGGTTGATAGTTTGTTACAATTGCATGGATGACGGGCCGTATTCCTTAATACTTGTCGTAGGGCCGTGTACAATATTCCCTAACTCTATAGGATCCTACTTCACTCCTATGTCGAGCCGTTAGAAGCTCCTAACATGGGATCATTAAAATTCTCCTACGCATTAAATACAACCAAAATCATAGTACACCTCTGATCATGTTTCTTAAGACGTTCAAGCATGTTACCAATGGAAGTCTGCCAGTTTTCTTAAGACTAACATCGAATACAATCATCCGTAACAACTATAAACAAACAATCAACCCATAATTAACATCTAGGTTTCACTACATCTAAGCAAACACAAAAGAGATCTAGCCGAGCATGTTAAATTGAAGACAAGTGTAAGATATATTCAAGCAACACATAGACATATTGATTGAATTGAAAGAGTACTTATCTCAAATTGACATGAAAAGTTCAAAGGGATGAAACCCTTGAAAAAGCTGTAAAAATTCGGACCTAGGGGTTTTCCCTCAAAGTTGCACCCTAATGAATGAAAATTGGAAAGCTATATATAGATTATACAGGGTGACGGCATCAAAAAGAAATCTGTGACGCCGTCAACTCGCTGCCCATAATGAAATCGGATTGCCTAGATCCTATTTTAACGCCGTCATGTGTAATTTGGTTCTGGGCCGTCACTAATACTTGGACCATGACGGCCTTGGGTGACGCCGTCATGTCCTTAGTACAAAACTTTCTGGATCATCACGTGTATCATCCACTTCCACCTCTTGTGTTACTCTTGACGCCGTCATGTAGGATCTTGTGACGCCGTCAGGTACTGTTCCCAGTAAGGAAAATTAAGACTTTGCCGTTTTCTTCACTTTTATGCTCCAAAAACGTCCAAAATGCTTCCTTTTCCAGATTTCACTCCAAAAGTTCCTAAAATGACAAAAGGAACGATTTAGGGCAATATTTGATCAAATAAATTCGAATCCAGGCTAAAATGACCCCCTAAAACTGGTTCATTTTTCGCCTCATAAAATACCCTTACACTTGAGATTTGCTTGTCCTCAAGCAAATGCGCTTTTATTCTAATCAAAATACAAGTTAGGGGTCATTTAACACCAATATAAAAGTAATTACAACAGATAATCATTCCACTAAAGACCAAAGATAAGCACGAAGTTCATACACTAGAACATCACAAATAGTGTTTAGATACTGATGCGTGGGAATCGCACCTTGCTTTACCTCTCGAGGGATCTCGAGAAGCTTACAACCCCCACCAGGCAGTGTACCTGATCGTTGTAGTATAGTATAGTGACAAGTACCGGGGGATTGATCGTTCAGCTTAGGAATAGTGTTGCTAGGATTAGAAAGCCTAATTAATAGTTCTAGAGATGAAAGATGATTATTTTTGTATTTTTATTTTTATATGAAAGCAATTAAAATCTCGGGTTTTGGAAGAGTGGGCGGAATTAGTTGCTATTCAACTAACCCAAAGCTATTATATAACTAAATTAAACTAATGAAAATGAAATTAAACTAATTTAAACTAAGGTTGTGAGCAGTGGTTGGAGAAATTGTGTTTACTTAGACTTCATTACTCCCTAGATATCTTTTACATGTCAATTACTTGTTACACTTGTATGGATGACGGATTGTATTCCTTAATACCATTCGTGGGGTGGCATACATAACTCCCCAACTCTATGAGCTCTTATCTCCTCCTACACCATGACCCAGCACAACTATAGGGATTGTAAACAATGGCTCATGCATTAAATACAACCAATAAAGACCTAGTACGCCTCGGTTCATGTTTCTTAAGACGTTCAAGCATGTTACCATTTGGAGATCTGCCAGTTTTCTTAAGCCTAACATATAATATCATTCATCCAAAACAAGAATAGACAAGTAATCAACACATAATCAACATCTAGGTTTCATTAGATCTAAGCAAACACAAAGGAAATCTAGCCTAGCATAGTAGAATTAAGATAAGAACAAAAGATAGACAACCAACACATAGACATATTGATTGAATTAAGAGTATACTTATCTCAATTACAATGCAAGGTTTCAAGGGTTTGGAACCCTTGAAAAACCTGTAAAAGAGGCACCAAAATCGTCTTTAGGGTTTCACCAAAACTTCTCTCTTTTTAATGAAAAAACTAGAAAACTATATATAGGAAAAATAGTCTGACGGCGTCAAGAGTAACTTCTGACGCCGTCACCTCGCCGCCATATACTTCCTCGGACGCCCTTGATCCACTTATGACGGCCTATGTGACGCTGTCACCACCCACGGTATTTTATTCTTTGCCACTTTGACGCCGTCATATAGCCTTCTGACGCCGTCACCACCTACGGTATTTTATTCTTCATGTCTGACGCCGTCAAGAAGGGAGTCTTGACGCCGTCACCTTGTATCTTCAGCATGGATTTTTGGTACTTTGCCGTTTTCTTCACTTTTATGCTCCAAGAACGTCCAAAATAGCTTCTTTTCCAGAATTCACTCTCCAAACACCTAAAATCACAAAAGGAACGATTTAGGGCAATATTTGATCAAATAAAGTCGGATTCGGGCTTAAATGACCCCCTAAAAACGGATCATTTTTCGCCTCATCATATACCCTTACACTTGAGATTTGCTTGTCCTCAAGCAAATGAGCTTTTATTCTACTCAAAAGACAAGTTAGGGGTCATTTAACACTAATATAAAAGTAATTACAACAAATAATCGTTGCACTAAAGACCAATAGACAAGCACGGAGGTCATACACAAGCACCTCACAAATAGTGTTTAGATACTCACATCTCTCGGGTGTAATAAAGTAATATAACATTATGGAAATGGAAGATATCTCTCACTACCTGTCATAGCAAAATAGATTACCATAGGCTTGGGAAAGGATCAAACCTCCACCACATGGCGTAAGCACCTAGGATAAACTATCAAAGAGGTCTTTTAAAGGGTTATAACGTTAGGTGTAGGGATATGAATTACACGGTTTTGTTGGATAAAGGAAGTTTTACTGGTGGCGAGTTAACAATCTTAGTTAATTACATGTACAAGATGGCGTTGCTAAGCCAAGACTAGACTCGACTTAAGCTAATAAATGAAAAATAACAAAAATATAAAATGAACATAGAATGAAAACGGGATGGTAGTCCGTATGTTTTCTCTTTTTTCCTTTATTTTTTTTTTCTTTTTCTTGATTTTTTTTTTTTTTTTTTTTTTTTTTTTTTTTTTTTTTTTTATTTGCATACACTCTTACCCTACCATCTAAAATAATACATCATAGGGGTATGAGCAATCCCCTTACACTTGAATCTTTACATACTTTACATTAAACTATTCTAATGACTCGAATTAAGAAAATCAAAACACTTGGAGCACTTTTAAGATTAACGTACATATGGGGGTAATAATATTATGTTCTTCCCCATTACTCCATAAAATAAGTACTTACCCATGAGTCCCAATCGTCCCAAAACAATATGTACAAGGATATGACTCGACTTAGCAACCATGTAACCAATTAGAAAGTTAACTTAGGGTTTAACAAATAACAATAATGCACTAAAAATGAGCGCATACACGGAAGGCTAAGGCGATTTGGGTGTACATTTAAGTGGGGTGTAACAAATTCTTCCTTTAAGTAAAATGCTTAAAGTTAGAAACGAAAAGATAGGCTCGGAGGGGTGTACTAGGGGTATCGTGTACTAAAAATGAGTACAACGCAGAGGGTGTGGGAAAAATTAGTTGACTTAACTAGCCAAGTAATATGACTTAAATGGTCAAGTAATCATAATACGGGTTTAACACAAGGGTGATCCTAATGCCTCTTATCATGTAGTGAATCCTACCACATGAATGTAGTCTCACTAGCGGTCTCGGGATGCATCACTAACGCAAGTTCTAGAATCTAAATGCTACCGGTACACTCATAAGCACCAATAATAAATGCTTTTCCTATCAAAACTAAAGGCGAACATCACATTTTTGGGTGGAAAATTTTTCTGAATATACGGTTATGTGCTAGTCATACAACCTCCTATCCATGAGACGCTTGCTATGGCTAAAGTTTCACTCCTAAATGTCGTAAAAAATTTTAAATTTGGCGCTAAAATTACACTAACAAGTATTTCTCATAGTTTTATTACTCATCTACTATCAAACAAAACAAACTCAAGCGAAAGTGCATATGTAAGGTATCATCTTTTTACCCTCCCCTTACACTTAGGATGAACATTGTCCCCAATGTTCAAGTAAAGAATGTAAAAGTTAAGAAGTAAAGAGAATGAAATCAAATACTCCCCTGATTCGCTCGGTATGGATTATAGGTTGGCCAGGTTAAATCTTCCTCCAAGAAAATGAACAATCAAAGCTTCCCTTCCAGAATATAAATCACCTTCTTGTCATAAATAACCTGTAAATCCTGACAAAAGTAGACAAGGCAACCTCGCGTAAAATCGGCGGCATCCTATATAAGTTACTAAATCCTAGAAAACAAAGTAAGATATAATGCTTGTGGAATGAAGTTTGCGGATTTCCTGGAGATTATAAAACTTAATAATTCACAAAAACCATAAGACTCCGTTAGAAAAACAAAACTGGTAAAATTTCCAGATTTTTGACTCCTGACGCCGTCAAGAGCAATACCCTGACGCCGTCAGAATGAACCTGCAGAAATTCTTGTGTTAAGTTTCCGGAAAATTTCTGGAAAAACTTTGTCCTACTTCCTGGAAAATCCTGCAAAACTTCATTATGACTCAATACAAGCATTTGACTCTAACAAATACGAATATACATGTTCATTAAATATTGTGGAGAATCATGATCGGTTTGTTTCTTAAAAACATATTTGGGGTTTCCCCTTACACTTATCTTTTGCAAAAATACCTTTAGGTTGGAGTTAAGACTAGGCCAAACAACATAATAAAGTATTTCACATTTTAGTAGAGAAACATGATCAACAAACAATAGAAATAAAACATGCATACGGAAGCAAATAACAATCAAACAAATAAAATCACACAAAACATGGGTTGCCTCCCAAGAAGTGCTTTTCTTTATTTACGAGTCTTGTAGCTAGACTCAAAGTCGTGGGTTACTACGTGATTTCATCATTGGTTTCACTCTCTAGGTCGTCTTCTAAACCAGTATCGCTTTCATAGTGTAAGTACTTCGGATCTTCGAATTCGAAAACATCCCGTCGATACTTAGAGCCAAGCTTACTAACATCTTTAAAGAACCCACAAGATAAATCAGAAATATTTCTACACCCTCTCCTAACATCGTCATCACACAAGACAAGCTCATCACATCGAGCCCGTCGCAATCTATCTCCCTAAGGTCTCTTTATTTGTATGGCGTTTGGTATGAAATCCTCCTAATCCCGTCAGTGAAAGTCATGATTCCGTTCAAGTCATCCACTATCAACTTAGTAATTTCACAAAAGGGTGCTCCAAAGACGACTTGCGATAGCCTAGGGTCAACAAAGTCCTCTATGTTGTCCACAATCGTGAACTCCATAGGGAATGCCATATTTCCTACGAACACTTGGATTTCATGATCCTTACCAACCACTTTCTCTCCCTTGTAAATCATCCCCCATCTGCAGATATTGTTATAATGAAACAATGACATGAAATTCTTTGGCAGGAATACATTAATGTATATGTTTTCGAAGTACTTATGACCGATCATGCAAGGGATTTTTAGGTTATTCGGATCACGTCGTTTGATCTTTCTCAACTCTCCATCCTTTGACCCGTATAGATTCCCCTCAAGGGAGGGACGATACTCATAAACCTCCTCACCATCCCTACGAAAAATTACCGTTCTAACACCATTGGTGAGTAATACACTACCATCTTTCTCGTCAAGGATTGCTCCCGATTCATTGATGAATGGCATCCCAAGGACAAGGTTGGTTAATGTTTGATTGGCGAGAGGGTCCACGTCATCAACCACGGTGAGGTCGGTATTGTAATCAAGTTCTCCAATCCTAATTGATACATTCTCTATTACTTTCTTGCACGCAACGTGTTCTGGGAAGGTTTTGTGGTATAGGGAGAGGGGGATTACGTTGACTGGGAAGCTAGGATCTATATGATTATCGGTTAAGAGCTTTTCCTTAATGGTACAGGGGATCTTGAAAAGTTTAGAGCCGCTCTCCTTGGTTTGATTGCTACTTATACTAATAACATCCTCTATTTCGGATTCTTCTATAACAGATTTACTCAAAATGGTTGGGTCTTTCTCCTGTTCCTCCGATGTCTCGTTCCTTTCATCCGGTTTGTCGGATTTCTGCGCGGTGCACTGCTCGGGTGAGTTGGTAGGTTTCCTTGCCGAAGCGTGGTCAACCTTTGAGGTCTCATCCTTCGCTGTCTGACTGAGTTTGTCAGTTTGTTGTTGGGTTGGATTGGATGCTGCAGCTGATATTGTGGTGATGGTGTTAACGAAGTGGATTGGTCCAGAGGGGTTGATAGGTCCTTTTTCGTTAGGAGATAGATGTTTGAATAGCTTGCTAGGACTTTTTATTTTTACAGGGGAGGCTGGTGGACTCATGACGGTAGCAGACTTAACCTCATCAACGTGAATGGGCTTATTATCAATATGCTCTTTGATAGCAGTCAACAGATTACAAATCTTGTTGTTTACGTCAGCCTGCTGTTGTTTGAATTTTGTCTCGAGTGTAGCGAGCTGCAGTTCTTGAGAAAGAATGAATTTTTTTAAATCATCTTCACAGCTTCGCCTAGGGGTACTTTGCGACGGAAAATGTTCGGACCAAGTGAGCGGTGAGGAGTCATTGAATGATACACTTCATGTTTGGTACCCTCTAAAATTAGGTTTATCCTTCCATGCCTCATATGCTTCGGCAGAAGTTCGAGGACCCTGCCCTACGTGTGATGATGTGAATTCGTTATAAGCACGTTTTGGAAGTTCCATGCAGTTGTAGGTCTCATGAGGGCCATTGCACAGTTTGCATGTAGAAGCGATTCTGCTTACTTGGCTTGAAGGCTTATGAGCTTCGTAAGATTTCATGAGAGACTTGACTCGACCTTCAAGTTCCATGATCCTACGGTTGGGAGTGCTTGAATTGTTCGAAGGCAAAGATATTGCCTTGACCGTTTTGTTCAAATCACGGGGATCATTCCAACTTTCATTGTCATAGAGAGCAAGATCTTCTATGAGTTCCTATGATTGTTCCGCACTAAGATCACGTAGCTTACCACCGGCCGATTGGTCAATGGTTCGCCTCGTGGGGATATCGATATGGTCATAGAAAATTTGGACTTGGAGCCAAAGATCTATGCCATGATGAGGGACTTTTTGGAGTAAGTCCTTGAAACGAGTCCATGCTTCATAAAGAGATTCATTTTGACGTTGTTGGAACATCAAGATGTCATTCCTAAGTTTAGTAGTTCTCCCCGGTGGGAAAAATTGAGCAAGGAAACGAGTGGTGAGATCATCCCATGTGGTGATGGATCCCGCGGGTAAACGCTCAAGCCATTGACTAGCTTGATCCCGTAGAGAGAATTGGAATAGGCGTAAATGGGTAGTCTCTCTAGTTTCAACACCTAGGTCTATGGAATCTACGATTTTGAGGAAATCCTTAAGGTGTTGGTTTGGATCTTCAGAACGAAGTCCATGGAATGCACATCCGCTTTGCACCAACCGGATGGTGTCGGATCGCAAGGGGCTCACATTGGCTCCGGTGAGCTCAATGGTGTTTCGGTAGCCTTGGTGGCTAGGTCGGGAATACTCTCCTAAGGTTCGGGGCCTAAGGGGTTCTAATGGTGGGTTTTGTTGTGGTGGGATGATGGGTTCAAAGATGTTACCACCTTCCATGATGTTGGATGGCAAAGAGTTACGAACAAAGGCACGAAGAAATAAGATAGACTAAAGAAGACCTAAAAAAATAAAAATAAAAATCTTACTAGAAAGGAATCTAGCAAGTAGACCTAATAAAAAGAAATCCTAACCTAGACAATAACTATTTCCCCGGGCTGCGGTGCCAAAAACTTGATGCGTGGGAATCGCACCTTGCTTTACCTCTC